>OX457038.1:72007880-72572880 GCA_949752735.1 Lumbricus terrestris | reverse complement strand
GGAGGCATCAAGGCTGCCGCAAAAATACTCTGCTCGGAAGAAGCACAGGCCCTAGTCTGCGAACAAACGTTCGCTGAGCTCTGTATGAAACATCCTTCTCCGCTGGATGGTCTTCCGATTCCAACTCCGCCTATTATTCAACCACTACAAATCACGGAGATGGAAATTCGGAAACTTATTCGCACGTTTCCAGCAGGTTCCGCTGGAGGACCAGACGGTCTACGTCCACAACACATCCTGGAGCTGATTAACTCGCCAGACGCTGGACCGGCTCTTGTCTTGGCCATAACTGCCTTGGTCAACTTACTACTGCAGGGCTCCTGCCACGAATTGATACGCCCATTGCTGTTCGGTGGCACACTTTTCGCCCTACGCAAGAAAACTGGTGGTCTTCGCCCAATCGTAATTGGCTACTTCTGGCGCAGGTTGACTTCTAAGAGCGCAAACGCCTACGCCATACCAAGACTGACATCGTACCTTTCGCCACAGCAAGTGGGTGTTGGTGTGCCTGGCGGAGCGGAAGCAGCGGTCCATGCTACACGTCGCTTTCTACAAACTTTAGATACGGACTCCATTCTGGTTAAACTTGACATTTCCAACGCCTCCAACAGCCTTTGTCGTTCTCGTATGATGTCAGCAGTTAACGAATTAATTCCTGAATTGGCAGAATACTGCTATCTAGCTTACGCCGAACAATCTCATTTGAAATACGGTTCCTTCACCATACAGTCTGCAGTTGGACCACAACAGGGAGATCCTCTCGGTCCATTACTTTTCTGCTTGCCATTGCAACCGATTCTAGTAAGACTGTCTTCTCCCTTGGCATTTGGCTATCTCGACGATATCTCTCTGGGCGGACCAACGGCTGGCGTAGCTGAAGATATTGAAACACTGGAAAAGGAATGCGCAGATCTGGGTCTGACCTTTAATAGAAAGAAGTGTGAACTCATTGCTAAAGATCCTCATCTGATCAACCAATCATCTTTCAGACAATTCGAATACACTGATCCAGACTCGGCGACACTGCTGGGAGCACCGCTGTCCACAGGCGCAGCCTTGAATCAAGCCTTGGAATCACGTGCTGAGGAACTGGAAAGGGCTCTGTCTAGACTAGCCATAATAACACGCCATGATGCACTACTGATTCTGAGACACTCGATGGGCGCTCCCAAATTAATCTACACCCTGAGATGTGCGCCTTGCTCGAATCATCCAGTACTAGAATCTTACGATCAAACTCTGAGGAAAGGCTTACAGATCATACTGAACATAGACTTTACTGACACGCAGTGGCGACAGGCTACCTTACCCATCGGTTTAGGCGGACTGGGCATTCGAAGGGCGTCATCGCTGGCACTTCCCGCTTTTTTAGCATCGGCCGCGGGCACCTTCGAGCTTCAGTCCAACATCCTATGCGCGTTAGAAAGTCAACCGGATTTACACTACACGAGCCTTTTGTCGCTCTGGCGGTCAAAAACTGGATTGTCGCTGGAGGAATACTGTCCTTCGCGCATACAAGCAAAGTGGGACTTACCGATTCTTGAAAAAGAACTTTCAGATCTGCACCTCTCCACCACAGAGCAGAGCGAGCAGGCGCGCCTGAAAGCCGTTACCTTCAAGCACGCCAGCGACTGGCTACATTGTCTGCCGATCACTTCCTGCGGCCTCAGGCTCAGTGATGAGGCCATCAGAGTGGCGGTTGGGCTTCGTCTTGGAACAAACATTTGCCAACCTCACGTTTGCGTTTGTGGCACGCTGGTTACCGCTAGAGGGACACACGGCCTCTCCTGTGCTCTGGGTTTTGGTCGCGTCGCCAGGCACGCTGCCATCAACGACCTTATTCACCGTAGCCTCATCAGAGCCGGCTTTCCAGCGGTCAAAGAACCACGGGGCATGCTACGTTCGGACGGGAGGAGACCGGACGGCACCACGCTTATTCCTTGGAAAGCGGGCCAATGTCTCGTTTGGGATGCCACTGTGGTCGACACCCTTGCGCCCTCCTATCTGCAGGCAACGGCTGTCACTGCAGGAGCAGCAGCAGAACTGGCAGACAGTAGAAAGGAACAAAAATATACGTCGATTACAGCTACACATGACTTCATTCCGCTGGCCCTGGAGACGCTAGGTCCCATCAATTCGAGAGGAATTGATTTGCTAACTGATTTAGGTCGTCACCTGTCGCAGGCGTCGGACGATCTGAGGGAGACGTCCTTCCTCTTCCAAAGACTTTCAATTACTATTCAGCGCTTTAACGCTGTAGCCTTCACGGGCTCTTTCGTTAACTCGATGCCCGCTTTGGAAAAGGGGTAGCCTTTTTATAATAATAATAATAATAATAATAATAATAATAATAATAATAATAATAATAATAATAATAATAATAATAATGTTTTAATGCTGTTGCTTTCAGAGGTTCTTTTGCACCACTCACCGGGGACGAGAACAATGCACTTTACGCTTGAACACTTTTCTGATTTTAGTTTGGTTTTTAATCTTGATTGGTCTTTCAATAAAGGATTGTGTTAATAATAATAATACTAAATAATAATAATAATAATAATAATAATAATAATAATAATAATAATAATAATAATAATAATAATAATAATAATAATAATAATAATAATAATAGTAGGGTCATTCTGGACTAGTTTTTAACCAATAGTTAGTAATGAAGTCCCTAAGGGATCCTAAATACCTTGGGGCAAAAAATAATAATAATAATAATAATAATAATAATAATAATAATAATAATAATAATAATAATAATAATAATAATAATAATAATAATAATAATAATAATAATAATAATAATAATAATAATAATAATAATAATAATAATAATAATAATAATAATGAATCCATCATCAACATCAAGCTAGACAACACCCAATGGCTGCAGGCCACGCTGCCCATCAGACATGGCAGTCTGGGCGTGTGGAGGGTTGGATCGCTGGCTTCTTCTGCCTATAATTATGGCATCAGCTGCGACAACCCTTGCACTCCAGTCGGCCATTCTTGGTCTCAGCTCGGCGGCGTCCGATCCGCATTTGGGTGATATCTTGATGGCTCGTAGGGATACACTTCCATCTTGTGTCGATCCGTTGCCGGCTAAACAGGCAACTTGGGACAAGCCAGTGATCGAAGCAGATAAATCGGCGGTTTGGGGCAACAGCAATAATCCAACTGACCGAGCACGCTTGCTGGCTGTGAGTCCCCTCACTCCGGCGACTGGTTGACAGTCATACCAATCCCATCCTGCGGCCTCTGTCTCAGCAATGAGGCAGTGCGCGTGGCAGTTGGCCTTCGACTGGGTCTGAGTCTCTGCAGCCCACACCAATGTGGCTGCGGTGCTCTGGTGGGCCCTGATGGCCAACACGGCCTCGCATGCAGGCTGGCTTTTGGACGGTCCTTTCGTCATCACGCCATCAACGATATAGTTTGGCGGGCTTTGCAGAGAGCCGATGTCCCAAGCGCCAAAGAGCCCTCTGGTCTGTCTCGCATAGACGGCAAGAGGCCTGATGGGGCCACACTGATCCCCTGGGCAGCAGGCAAACATCTGGCCTGGGATGCCACAGTGGTCCACACCTGCGCGGCATCCAACATCGCTCACACAGCGAATGCGGCGGGAGCTGCTGCAGAACAGGCCGCCGTACGTAAAATCGAAAAGTACGCGGGGCTGCCATCATCACACCTTTTTGTTCCCATTGCCCTGGAAACACTGGGGCCCATCAACTCTGCCGGGATCTGCTTCATCCGCGAGGTTGGTCAGCGTCTCTCGGTCGTTTCTGGAGAGCCGCGATAAACGACTTTTCTCTTCCAGCGCATTTCCATCTGCATTCAGCGCTACAATGCCATCGCTTTTCGTGGTCCTTTTAATATTGTTGCGGAGGACGAGGCCTGAATTTCTAGACATTAAACAACAGCTCCAAGCATAAATTTTTGAAATCCCGAGGGATCCTAGGTACCTCGGGTAAAAATAATAATAATAATAATAATAATAATAATAATAATAATAATAATAATAATAATAATAATAAAAATAATAATAAACAAACCAGTTACTTGTTCCAACGCCGGTGTAAAGGTTTCAAATTACCCCCTCCTAAACATTACCCCCCGGTAACTTGAAACCGGTTTCAGATTACCCCCTAGGGGTAATTTGAAACCGGTTTCAACCTACCCCCGGTTTCAGGTTACCCCCTCTGAATTCCGAATGAATTCCGTATATCCAACTTCCATTTCACCTACAGAAAGCCTTCATCCAGCTTCCATTTCTCAAGCGTCGTTTTCGTCAATCCAGCTTCTATTTCACCCACAGAGAACCTTCATCCAGCTTCCATCTCTCACGCGTCGTTTTCGTCAATCCAGCTTCTATTTCACCTACAGAGAAACTTCATCCAGCTTCTATTTCACCTGCAGAGAACCTTCGTCCAGCTTCCATTTCTCAAGCGTCGTTTTCGTCAATCCAGCTTCTATTTCACCTACAACGAGCCTTCATCCAGCTTCCATTTCACCTACAGAGAACATTCATCCAGCTTCCATTTCTCAAGCGTCGTTTTCGTCAATCCAGCTTCTATTTCACCCACAGAGAACCTTCATCCAGCTTCCATTTCTCACGCGTCGTTTTCGTCAATCCAGCTTCTATTTCACCTACAGAGAAACTTCATCCAGCTTCTATTTCACCTGCAGAGAACCTTCGTCCAGCTTCCATTTCTCAAGCGTCGTTTTCGTCAATCCAGCTTCTATTTCACCTACAACGAGCCTTCATCCAGCTTCCATTTCACCTACAGAGAACATTCATCCAGCTTCTATTTCACCTACAGAGAACCTTCGTCCAGCTTCCATGTTTCAAGCGTCGTTTTCTTCAATCCAGCTTCTATTTCACCTACAGAGAACCTTCATCCAGCTTCCATTTCACCTACAGAGAACATTCATCCAGCTTCTATTTGACCTCCAGAGAACCTTCATCCAGCTTCCATTTCTCAAGCGTCGTTTTCGTCAATCCAGCTTCTATTTCACCTACAGAGAACCTTCATCCAGCTTCCTTTTCATCTACAGAGGACCTTCATCCAGCTTCCATTACACAAAAGTTGTTTTCGTCAATCCATTTAACTAAGTGTTAGACATCAAAAACTCAGAAGCTGGATTGACGAAAACAACGTTTGAGAAATGGAAGCTGGATGACGATTCTCTAGAGGTGAAATAGAACCTGGATTGACGAAAACAAGGCTTGAGAAATGGAAGCTGGATGAAGTTTCTCTAGAGGTGAAAATGAAAGCTGGATGTAGGTTTTCTGTAGGTGAAATAGAAGCTGGGTTGACGAAAGCAACGCTTGAGAAATAGAAGCTGGATTAAGGTTCTCTGGTTGAGAAATGGAAGCTGG
The DNA here is from genome assembly GCA_949752735.1 of Lumbricus terrestris. Taxonomy (NCBI): domain Eukaryota; kingdom Metazoa; phylum Annelida; class Clitellata; order Crassiclitellata; family Lumbricidae; genus Lumbricus; species Lumbricus terrestris. The sequence goes on along the minus strand of OX457038.1, from coordinate 72,567,494 downwards.
ATGAAGGTTCTCTAGAGGTGAAATGGAAGCTGGATGAAGGTTCTCTAGAGGTGAAATGGAAGCTGGATAAAGGTTCTCTAGCGGTGAAATAGAAGCTGGATGAATGTATTGTATGGGGATAACCTGAAACCGTAGGGGGTAGGATGAAACCGGTTTGAGATTACCCCCGAGGGTAATTTGAAACCGGTTTCAGATTACCGGGAGGTAATATGAAACCGGTTTCAAGTTACCGGGGGGTAATGTTTAGGAGGGGGTAATTTGAAACCTTTACACCGGTCAATCATTATTCAGCGCTTCAATACTGTCGCCTTCCACAGCACTTTTGTTCTCCCTGATCTTGACTCGGACGACCACTCCAGAGTTCAAATTGTGAATTACTATCTGACACCTGAGGGATTATGAAAACCTCGGGGGAAAATAATTTAACGTGGCCATACCGTTACAAGAGCGCCTCGCAAAAAGCTATCTAGCGACATAAATCTTATGAAACAAATAAAATTTAAGCACTGTTTGAAAGAGTCTACCGAGTTGGCCAATCTGATGGCGGGTGCCGAACTGTTCCTGGGACCAGGAGTTGAGAAATCGCGATCGCTGATGTGTGTCATCATCCTTCGTACAAATAAGGTCGGTCTTCTTAAGCGACCTAAGTCGATCGCAGCTCCGATTAAGAGGAATGAGTTTTGGAGCAGTAGGCCCAAGTATATTCAGGTACCGTCCGGTGAAGCGACTTAAATACCAACAGGCTGGGCTTGAACTCAATGCGGAACGTGACCGGCTGAATATGCAGGACATCGCGAAATAATTGTCAAAGTGAACGTTTGGAACAAAGTCAGTTCTGCAATTAATCAAGTCAAAATCAAATCATTTATTTGGCAAGCAACAAATCAAGAATTAAAAGAAACAACAGTTCGCAAATATAATAAAGCAGCGAAGAGTAGGCTAGGCCTATTGCTCTATAGGCCTACACAAGAAATCTTGGTAGCAGTTTACATTTGGCTGCACAGAGGATCCGGAAGGGGTCTTACAACCCAGCTAGGTGGGCCCCATGGCGGTGGTACCATGAATTGTGTGTTGTTGTGTGTGCCTTGTGTGTGCCTGCGTGTGTGTTTATGTGTGCGTGCGTGTGTGTGGGTGTGTATATGTGAGCGCGCGCCTGTTTGGTGTAAATACAACTGTGTCAGAACGGCTAACAAGTAAAATTTACAATTACTTTTATTAATTTCAGTTCTAAGATTGATTTTGGTTTTCATTCTAATTTTCGTTGAGTGTGCTTCATTTCCGTTCTATTTCAGGTTTTCGTTTTCAAAATAATTTCAGTTACAGTTACATATATACTTAACGGATATTTAATATTTTCACATCCAATTTTACTCAATGTTAACGAAAATATCACTGGTTGGTCCAGGCCCTTTACAGTTTGACCTGGGCAAAATTGCTTCAGAAGGTTTTTAAACGGTTTCCTGCTCAGAATCGTTTGCTGAATAACATATCCAAAATCGGTCCATGGGATCACCCCCCCGCCCCCCAAATGGGGGGGAATGATGATTTTTCGTGTGCTTTATATGTATAGTCGGATTGCTGATGACTTCAACGTGCTAGAAAGTGATGTCTTCTAACAACAATTTTAAATTGATTTTTTTGGTTTCAGAACATTAATAAGTATACCTATATAGCGACAGTGAACTTTGGGGGCAATTGGGGCGCATGCCCCCCGCCCTCTATGGTGTGCTAAGCAAAATGAAAAACGAAGATTTATATGTGCATAAATGATGTAATGCAAATAAAAGATCTTTGAGTTTCTACACCAAGTGCTGTTCATTCACAGTCATGGCATAGGGACAGGGACAGGGTGGAAATTCCCCCACAATTTTCTTTTCGTACCTTTTCCTGTTATTCAGGCAAAAAGGCGCCAGGAAAAATTAAACAAACCATTAGAAGTTCAATGTTAATCAATTTCTTGGTATCAGGACATTAATAAGTATACTTATATACCCTAAGTAGACTCTGGGGGTAATTGTGGCACGTCCCCCAATAAATTCTAAGAAAAATGCCAAACGAAGTTTTATATTGTATGAATAACAGGAAAAGGTCCGAAGAGAAAATTGTGGGAGAATTTCCACCCTGTCCCTGTCCCTATGCATTACATCATTTATGCACATATAAATCTTCGTTTTGCATTTTGCTTAGAACACCATGGGGGGGGGGGCATGCGCCGAAATGTTGTTGCGCAATACATATGGCCAGGGATAGTAGAAATTCACTAAGTCATGGAAGCCCTGAATTTAATTATTTCCAGTATTTGCCATGAATGCTGTGAATTTCCTTAATTGCCGTGAATTGTCGTGATTTTCGCCAAGTTTTTAATTATACACTACAGTGACTACACAATGTTCAGACTTAACATGTTTCATCCAAGCGTCGAAGCTTTACAGACGAGAACTTGGTATTATTACGTGGAAACTGTGGTATCGTTGATTGATTTAGCACGTGCTTCCATATAGGCCTACAATTTATCACGGTCATTTGCATTTTTACTTTTCCTGTAAGTTTGCAATTCTCAACTTCCCGATAAAACTGACGTTAAATAAAAATCAACTTTTTAAATGCATCTAGGTCGATCATGAGAATTTTTGCAGCTTGCTCACTGGGTGAAACGAAAAAATCAAGTGGTGGATTTTAAATAGTCTCACTGCAACAACAAAAATACCCATACAAATTAGCCTAGGCCTATTCATGACCGTAACTTTGCCGCAAATAGTGATGGTGACTATTCCTTTGTAGCTCTGCTCACTAGCAAGGTTTAAAGTGGGTGTGAACGCGTGGGAACGACGTCCCCACTGCTCTCGAAATTCTCTGCTGGCGTTACCACTATAACTCTTCTTTAGCGTTCCCACTGCTCATACATGCTGTGTTTCCACCGCTCACCCAAATCACGTTAAGCACTGCTCACTATTTGCAGAGGAAGCAAAGCGCACTCCCTGCTCTGTTCCCTGTGTGCTATGCAGTGAACAGATTTACTGTTCTGGGTCTTATAGTTGTTCCCTATAATTGAGATAATGTCAGCCATTTGTGTTTGTTGATTTATTTATTTTGTCCTAATTAAAAAATTATTTTTTTGGTGTTTCGTTTTAGGAGTTTGCTGCCACTTCTGTATCGATCATTAATTATTCCAAAGTGCCAGACATGGCCATTAATGCAAATTATAGATTCAAAATAGGCTAGAGTGTTATACCATACAGTATGCCGAAATAGAGTGCACAATAAATAATGTAACATTGACTATATATCATTAAAATTGATAGAGGAAATCTCACAGGTAGCACCAAACGGGCAAACGCCCTTTATGTTTCTTCATGGCTTTGGGCAAAACGCCCCTATATTTGCATGTATTGCCAATTCGTTCTTAGCAATCAAATTTTCTTGTGCTTAAAAAAGAATGGAGATGCAGACCTAAATGTCCTCAGAATTAAAATAGAGCACTGTACCGGTACCATCTTTAGTTATTTTAGGCTTTAGAGGTCACAAAGTTTTTCATAAAATACAAATGGGCCAAAAACGGGCGTTTTGCCCCAGGTGAAGGCAAAACGCCTCTATGAGGCACCTTGTTTACACTGGACCTATTTAATTATTTTTGCAATGTCATCCTTTTTTAAATGTTATCGAACACAATGGTAGCCTACTTTATCTGAGACATTCAGCGCTATCGTTCTTATAGTAATTTCAGACTGGAAATGATATTGATTATGTTGTAAATTAGCAAATGCTAAAGAACCGTTAAATTGTGCGTCTCCCCCCCTGCCCATTCTCTTTCCTTTCTCTCTTCCCTCGCCTTCCTCTATCTCTTCGCACAAATACCAAATTTAGTATGCTTTTTCTGGCACGTTTGGTCACAGCAAAAAAGACTCATGCAATGTCATGTTCATTAATCTCCACAAGAATTTGATAAGTTGAGTTAGTTGATCTTTTCCAGAAACTTCACAATGTAAAGTCCAGATTTCATGCAACAAAATGGATGATTTCACCTAATTATTATGCGACAAAACCAGTTGCGGCGACAGAGGATTAGGGTGGGGGCTAAGCCCTTCCTTAAAATGGCCATCCGGATTTTTTCCGCATGTAAAATTGAAGTTTTGGCGGGTGAAAAATTGAACATTTCCGTGAGATTTCGGTTAGACAGCCAAATGCTTTCAGATGAAGAAATATTTATTTCTTTGCAGGACCAAAAAGTGGTGATGACTGTCACCACCATTTTTGAAAGTGGTGGTGACTGGACACCACCGTCACAATAGAAAGTTACACATTTCCATACAACGTTTTGTACTCTTTCACACCAAAGTACAAAACTACACTTTCTGGTAAAATTTTTGAAACAATTTGATTTTCTTTTATAGTGAATAGTGAATAAGTGCGCAAAGAATAATACTAAGAAATATATTCAGAAAAGGACCAGACAAAGCCAGTGCTGGCGCGAAACTTATAGGCTATAGAGGCGATAATTGAGCGACGAATTGCTACGATAATGCCGAAATTATTTCCTGTAATATTTGCAAAAAATGTAGGACTGGTTTTAACTTGTAAGTATATATAAGTAGATCCTATGTTATTACAATTATTATCATTAGGCTATTATTATTATCATTATTACTATAATTTTTTTTCGCCCGAGGTATACAGGGTGCGCCAAAAAAAGTAATCCCCTACGGTTTTTAGCCCATATCTTGGTCAGAAATAATAATTTTGAAATGAAATTTTACAGGCTTAAAGACAATTCATATTTACACATGATGGCCAAATTTCATGACAATATTTCAAACACAACAAAAGTTACACCACTTTTAGTGAGGCCACCCCTCGTTTTTTGACGATTCAAAAACGAAACGCAAAAAAATTAGGTTTTTTGCCAATATCATGGCCAGAAGTAAGAATTTCGAAATGAAATTTTACAGGCTCAAAGACAATTCATATTTACACAAGATGCTCAGATGTCATCAAAATATTTAAAACAGAACAAAAGTTATACCACTTTTAGTGAGGCCACCCACCGATTTTGACGATTCAAAAACGAAACGCAACAAAAAGTAACAAAACACGATTCTATTAAGTCTCATCTCAAATAACTGTTGTCAAATGTACTTGGTAGTGCTTCACAACTTGTGTTCAATGTGCCCACCACCCGTGCCAAAACTTCTTTTGAGTCTCTTTGCAAAGTTCTTGATGGACCTGTTGATTAATCTGATAGATTCCTTATTTACCAATTTGAATATCATCTTGCTAAGTGACTTCTCAGTGACGCGCAGCTGCGCTGGTACCCTGTTTCTCTTTTAAATAGTAATAATAATGATCACCTGGCAATATCAAGGCTATTTGATACCAATTATTTGAGATGAGAGAAAAAATCGTGTTTTTAAAAAAAAAATTGTTGCGTTTCGTTTTTGAATCGTCAAAAACGGTGGGTGACCTCCCTAAAAGTGGTATAACTTTTGTTCTGTTCGAAATATTTTGATGAAATCTGGCCATCATGTGCAGATATGAATTGTCTTTAAGCCTGCAGAATTTCATTTCGATATTCTTACTTTTGGCCAAGATATTGGCCAGAATAATTAGATTTGTTTTTGTTACTTTTTGTTGCGTCGCGTTTTTGAATCGTCAAAAAACGGTGGGTAGCCTCACTAAAAATGATATAACTTTTGTTCTGCTTGAAATATTTTTTTGTAATTTGACCATTGTAGGTAAATATGAATTGCCTTTAAGATTGTAAAGTTTCATTTAAAATTCATATGTTTAACCAAGATATGGGCTAAAAACCGTAGGGGATTACTTTTTTGGGCGCACCCTGTATATGATCCCTCAGGCTTTAAAATCATTAATAAAAGCTTTGTTTTTCTAGAGTTAGCGGTCATCCTCATCGGTCAATTGTGCAAAAGTGCCTCGAAATGCAACGGCATTGAACATCTGCGTGCAAATAGACAGGCGCTGAAACAAGCGTGCTGTCTCCTGCGGATCCCCAGAAACAATGGTCAGACGCCGACCAAGTTCTGATAAGAACTCCCGACCCTGAGCGTTGATGGGACCTAGGGTCTCCAATGCCACCGGAATAAAATCATGCGTAGTGGGTATCTCTGCATACTTTGTAGTCTTCTTCGTGGCTGCCATCTCTGTTGCTGCTTCAGGTGTTAAGGATGTGAGGTGTATATATGAGTTTGCGCACGTGTGTACGCTGGTGGCATCCCAAGTCATATATTTTCCTCTTGACCACGGTATTATTATTATTATTATTATTATTATTATTATTATTATTATTATTATTATTATTATTATCATTATTATTCTAAAAATTTGCAACGCGCCCAAGGTCACACCGAAATGTTATCTGAAGCGCGGAGTCGGCCGCCAGAGGAAGATCGGAGATAGAGATCCATGTACTTGAAAGCCAAGAAGAAATAGTGAGTTTTGAGCCGCCTTTTGAAAAAGGAAGTGAGATTGAGTTACGAAGTGAGAGCGGAAGCCGATTCCATTCTTTGGGTGCAGCCCATAGGCCTAACTGTTTTGCATCGGAGTCCAGCAAAAGACTTGAACCCGATGAGCGCAAGCAACTGGGTGGAATGTAGAGAGTTAGTAGTGATACTAGTGACTAAACGTATGGAGGTGTCTAGGGCTGCCAACTTTCGATTTTCCCATTCCGGGACACCCGCAATCATTCGATATGCCATTATCAAGCCACACTGACCACATAACTGTAGACTTATAATGAGCAAGTGTTGTGTAGCCCAATAATTATATGAACCACAATCTGCTGAAAATAGTTGTTAATAATTGCAGATAAATCGTCAAAAGAGAAGTAGGCCTAGCGTAAATTTAAGATCAGAATCAACTTGAAGAAAATAGTATTTTATTTCCAAAAACCTAGAACTAGGCCTACTAGGTAGCCACTCATGATACCTGCACGAGCGAAGTTCACATAGGTAGGCCTAGGCTATAAAATTATGTCATGCATATAGCTGTATACAGACTTACATCAATGTAATTTATCAATGTCTGTGACTGAAAGGAGAGAAGAACTTATCTGTTAAACTTATACTTCTGCTGAACTTTAAGAAGCTCCAGAACATTAGGCGCAAAGTTGCAAAAAATCTGTACATGTCACGCCACTATTAATTTTGTTAGCCTATATTATTGTCAACAGTAGGCCTATCACTTTAGCAAGGTTGGTGCTCACGAAATTACTATTGTTAGACACACGGTCGGCCATAATGCTGAAGCAGGTGAACACTCACAATATGCGTTAGAAACGGACTGGCGTGGGACACGTAGTCACGTACAATGCCACTAGGTGTCAGCGGTTCGTAAAGGTCTTCAACCTAGACATAAAATTAATATGTATAGCGTTATGCAAAGTTGATTTTCAGCCATAGCCTAACGTCAGCTATGATAAATAATTTATTATGGCAGAGTGCAGAACACAATATCTAGCTGATAGCTATAGTAGCATTTGACGAGTTTAGTGTAAAAATAAGAACATTTTGTGAAGTGGATATCTACATCAAATTCCGGGACAATTTGGGACCAATCCAGGACACGGACGCACAGGGCCGATTCCGGGACTGTCCCGGCGAATCTGGGACGGTTGGCAGCCCTAGGTATCAGGTGCTGGTGCTGAGCGATTTGTAGGTCAAACATGTAAATTTGAATTTTAGCCCGAAGCCAATGCAGCTCATGGAATAGGATTGAGACTTGTTGGAAGTGGGACACGCGGTGTCTCGTCAAAAGCGCGCAGAACAAAGCGCGCCGACAAAAGGCGCGCACGGGTCAAATGCGCGCCGACATAAGCGCGCGGCGTGGACCAAAGGCTGTACTTTCACTTTGCCTAACATAAATTAAAAGCAATGCCCACCTATACTTCTCACCTACATGTGGCCGACATTCAAAGCTTTCATCAATGCAATGATTCAACCACCTATTTTGATGAAAGTTGTTTGTCCACAAATAAGAAATTAAATTAACCACTGCTTTTTAAGTTTAATTGCCGATTGACGAGACTTCAAAGGAAACCAAAAGATTCAAGGAGGTTCACTACCTCCTGGTTTCATATTTGCCAGACAATTAAACATGAGTTTGTTCGTGAGTTTTTCATTTTTATCTGTGTATGTTAGTCTATATAGCCTATCTTGTTGACTGCGGGCTTATAACGGCGCGCTTTCGTCGGCGCGCTTTTGCCCTGCGCGCTTTTGACTTGGTACCGGGACACAGCACCACCCGAGCTACGAATTTTGGATGCGTTGCAGCCTGTTGAGCTCAATGTCTGAGAGACCCGCAAAAACTGAATTAGCATAATCAAAGCGAGAGGACACAAGCAGTGGTGGTGCCAGGATTTCAGCTTTGGCGGGCTGAGTACTCGCGGAGGAAATTTTCCATTGTCATCCGCAAAAATTTCTGACGACTTTTTTTAGTCATCCGGCCAAAATCTCATGGAAATTTTTCATTTTCATCCGTCAAAATTTCTGACGACCTTTTCTTAATCGTAGAAATATAGGCAGTTTTGTATGTAAAAAAAACCGCTTGACGTCATGTCACTCACGTGAACTCATTTTTTAATCATGATTCATGAGTGCCTAATGCGTGAAATGACGTTGAAGGACGTTTTATGTGATTGTGCTATTGTAGGCCTACGCCCTATAAAGAACGGCAATGTTAACAACGTAACGCAGCCTCACTTAAACTGGTTCAGTACTAAGTATCAAGGCTTTGACTTTGTATTTCATTTTTATATTTTGGGGCAATGAATAGATTTACTTGTTCAACAGGCTAGGCCTAACTTCTTGTTGAATTTCGTAGGCCCATACAAAGTTCGCAGGATCTATATGCAGTGCCTACTGTGCCTAACGGATAATAAAGGGTTTACTATAGAAGAAAGGGTTTACTATCAAAAGGGCGAATTGAAAGGGCGACCAAGGTCGATCATAAAAGGGAGAGTTTTAAAATGGCGCCGATCATAAAGCGCGTGGATGAAAAGAGTGCACCAACAAAAGGGCGACAAACCACCGACAATCGAGTAGGCGATCTAATGTTGAAATCTTATAAAAGACCTACATCCAACCGTATAACAATTGAAGTTATGTATGCCTATCTAAATGTTAAACACGATATATATATATATATATATATAAATATATATACTAGCTGTACCCGGCCACGCGTTGCTGTGGCTGAAAAAGACTGCCCAACCCTCCCTTCCTAGGTCCCCTCCTCTTACCCCTCCCCTTCTCCCTCTCCTCCCCCTTCCTCTCCCTTCACGTTCCCCTCCCCTTCCTCCCCTCCCCTTCCTCCCCTCACCTTCCTCCCCTCCCCTCGCCTCCCTACCTCCCCTCCCCTCCCTCCGTCCCTACCTCTCTCCCTCCGTCTCTCCCTCCCTCCGCCTCTCCCTCCCTCTCTCCCTCCCTGCATCCCTCTCTCCCGTTTCATCCCCTCCCTCCCCTCCGTCTCTCCCCTTCCTCCATCCCTAGAAATATGCGCTTTAGAAAGACGCGCGGAAAACGGCCGCAAATGGACGATTTTGTAAAAACCGACAGTTGCATATAAATATACGCTAGAGACACACCTTTTAAAACGCGCCCAAAAATGGGCGGACGCCGCCGGACGGATGCGTCAAAGTTCAAATGGATATGGCTTAACTCCATCGACGTATATCGAATGGAATTAAAAGTTGTGTTTTTTGGTCGTAAAGATTGCGCTTTTTCCCAAAAGGCATTATACAAACCCGCTTATGTTCGAATGGAACGTTTTGCGACAATTTTCAAAACAATCGGTCAAGACCTTTGCGAGTTCCTTCATGTCGAACGGTAACGTTTTACATTTTTATTTATATAGATATATATAGGTAAACGGGCACTCCTCCTAAGTCCGGTCCCAAATTATTTCACAGCATTTGTCTCATCGTCACTTTACAAACCGTTCACATCGACTACAAAATAATAAAAAAAAGTAAGTAAAAGTCCAGCTTTTTCAATTGCATCAGCTGTTTTATGAATCCAACTTCTGTTTCAATAATGATTATTTTTCATCAATCCAGCTCCAATTTAAGCTCTAATATTTTTATTAACCCAGCTTCTGTTTCTCGCCCGTTATTTTCGTCAGTCCAGCTTCTATTTCTCGCCCGTTATTTTCGTCAGTCCAGCTTCTATTTCTCGCCCGTTATTTTCGTCAGTCCAGCTTCTATTTCTCGCCCGTTATTTTCGTCAGTCCAGCTTCCATATTTCAGATATAACAATACCATCATCCAGCTTCCATTACTTGAACGTTTTTTCATCAATCCCACTTCTGTTTCACATCTAGAAATACCTTCATCCAGCTTCCATAACTTAACCGTTTTTCATCAATCCCACTTCTATTTCAGATCTACAAATAATCCTACGTGCGAAATAAAGCATTGGAGAAGCATATCTATGTGATAAGCCATGCGAAATAATTTGGGACCGGACTTAGGAGGAGTGCCGGTAAACGTATATATATATATTGTAGCCATTAGCTGTCTACGGCCCTTCTTCTCTACCGTACTCTATCTTACTTGGGGCACGTGGGTGTAGAAGGATGGGCGTTGCCTATTTAAGGAACTGCTAGCGTGGGTCGTGGAGCAGTTGTGGTGTGTGATGCGCGTGGTTGGTGTCTCTCGTTGAGCGTGGTCTTGGTGTTCGTTTTCCCTCGCGGTTATGCGAGTTGACCTACGGGTTCGTCTTCTACGTCGCCGTCTTCGCCCTGTTGGTGGTCTGGCCGTTCATCCGTCTTCCTTGGCTCCGTTAGCCGTTGTCTGCTGTGCTGTCGTTCGTACTGAGTCCTCTGGTCTGTTCGACTTCGTATCTACTAGACGGTAACGTTGGTAATTTTGCTGTACATAATTGCTCTCTTGAATGAATCGATGTTATTTTATCAAATTGGGACCTTATCTTTATAATCATACCCCGTAGACGGCCTGTGAACCCAACAAATGGGGGCCCGTCGTTCTTTTGCTCGTTTTGGGCGTTTTTCGTGATTGTTCTTTTGCGTTGTTCCGTTGGGAAATTTCGGATATTTTTGGTCCGTGTGGTTCTCGGAATTTTGAGAGAATTTGCCGTTATTTGTCGGAAATTTTGCGGTGTCGCATTTCGTTTTGTGGGGGCCTGGGCTATTATTGATTTTGGGGCAGAAATTTTGTGCGTTTTTCGCATTTGCGACGGTTTTGAAGTGGACCGTCGGTAGCATTGTGACTTTGAGAGAATTTTGGTGTCCGTGGTCTGCACAGTTAGACTATTATGGCGTCTACCGCGGAAGGTACTCTTCTTGACTGGGACGAGATAGTGGAGTTGCCGCTGGACGAATTGAGACAATATTGTGTGACGTTGGGTGAGGACGTTAAAGGTTTATCGAAACCTCAATTACAGAAATTGGCCAGAAAAGCGTTGTCGCATAAACAAGGAAGTGAGGAGTGGAAACTTCGGGCACAAGCTAAGAGAGAGGCAGTCGAATTGGAACGCTTGAGGTTCAAGGAGGACCGAGAATTTGAGTGGGAAGTCGAGAAGGAGAAAATGAGAATGGCAGCTGAGGCAGAGGAGAAGAGAATGGCAGCTGAGGCAGAGCAAGAGAAAATGAGAATGGAGGCAGAGCAAGAGAAAATGAGAATGGCAGCTGAGGCTGAGACAGAGAAAATGAGAATGGAGGCTGAGGAGACGAAAAGGAGATTTGACATGGAGGAAAAAAGGATGAATTTGGAGGTCGAAAGACAGAAATTGGATATTGAAATGAGGAAAATAGAATTCGGAGGTGTGGCAGAACGCCCTGTGCAGAACAAGGAGGATTTTCGTTTTGGGGCGGCAATGAAATTTGTTCCTAAATTTGACCCCACAGATATTGAACATTATTTTGCGGCGTTCGAACAGGCGATGGCTTTGCATAAAATTCCGATGGAAAAATGGTCATCCCTTTTACAGCCACAACTGTCGGGAAAGGCGGCAAAAGTATTTGCGTCTTTGTCTTTGGAGGATTGTGTGAAATATGATGTTGTTAAAACTGCGCTCCTCACAGCTTATGAGCGGATACCTGAATTCTATCGGAAGAAATTTAGGGGGTTGAAAAAAGAACCACGGGAGACTTTTGCAAATTATGCGTATCGCCTTCAAATTCCCTTTCAGCGTTGGATCGATGGTACACATTCGTGGGATGATTTGGCTAAATTTAAAGAGGTCGTACAGATGGAGCAATTTGTACAAGCGTTACCGCTAGAGGTACACAGGTGGCTTTTGGACAAGAGTCCTGAGAGTGTAGCGAGTGCTGCACGTATGGCAGATGAATACGCTGTTTTGTATAAACAGGGGCCGAGTAATTATGCTGGGGGATTCCAAAGGAATTTTTCTGAGCGTACAAACCGATTCTCATCTGAAGATAGTGAGAAGAAAGATGTGTGGGAGCGTCAGGGCTCAGGGCACAAGGAAGGTGTGCGCCATGATTCGAAATGGGGTAAGCGTTCGCCTCAAAGAGGGACGTATGGGTTTAAGCAGCCTGGTGGTCAATATGATGATGTTGATGAGTTTGGAGAGCAGGTCACGTGTTCGTACTGCAGATCTCCCGGGCACTTGAAAGCCCAATGCATGAAATTAAAACGAAAAGAGGGGCCTGAAATTGAAAATTGGAGGGGTCTGAAACCAGTGGGTTTGGTACAAACTATGTCGGCACCTGTTAAGGAACAGAGTTTTCAGAAGCCTATTGAAAATGTCGATAAAATGTATGCTCCTTTCTGTGTGAATGGGTGTGTCATTAATGATGTGAATGAACGAAAGGATGGTATTTTTGTGCGAGACTCAGGTGCACTTCAATCTTTAGTGAATGGTGCATGGTTGGATGAACATGATTTTGTGCAGTTAAATGAAACCAGACTTCTGCGCGGTATTTCGGGTCAAATTATGGAGCGCCCGCTTGTGAAATTGAGTGTTGAATGTGCATTTGTGAAAGGAGAAATTCTTTGTTGTGTAATGGATTCGCTTCCTATGAGCGGTGTGCAAGTTGTGATTGGGAATGATGTAGCGCTTGCAGGTGATATTGTTGATGTTACGATTACGACGAGGGCTAGGGCTCGACAATATGCAGAGGAACGAAGTGAGACAGTGAGCGCTGTGTGCAGTGAACCGACGCGCGTGGAGACGCCGAGTCTGGGTCATAGTGCAGAGTCGGTCGATCGGGCATTAATGACAGGTGATTTAATGGGTGTGTCAAATGACCCAGCGCTTTTAGAGGCCGGTGATTTAGAAGCATTATTTGCAGCGACTGAAAGTGTTGACGAAGACTGGACGGAGATCTGTGTTCTGAGATCTGAATTTATAATGAGGCAAAGAAATTGTCCAGATTTGGGTCCACTGTTCGCGCTGGCGGAAAATAAATCGACAGGCGATGGCCTTGTACAACCGTATGCGTTGGTTGAAGGTGTGTTGGTGCGTCGGTGGGACGATAAATTAACACCATTTGGGATGGGTGTTTCACAAATTGTGGTTCCACGTCAGTTGAGAAGGAAATTGTTGCACGTTGCACACGATATACCGGCTTCGGGTCATCTGGGAACACAGAAGACATTGGACAGACTGTTAAAACATTTCTGGTGGCCGCTTGTAAATAAGGATGTACGTGAGTATTGTCGGTCATGTGATGTTTGTCAGAGTTTGGGTAAAGGTAACAGGAATTATAGAGCGCCTATGGTGAGTGTGCCTGTTATGCAAGAAGTGTTTGAGCGTCTCGCGATGGACATTGTTGGTCCCTTGAGTGTTTGTGCCTTAACGGGTAACCGATTTATACTTACAGTTATTGATTTGGCGTCACATTTCCCATTTGCTTTTCCTTTGAAGACTCATACGGCACAAGATGTGGCGAAATGTTTGTGTGAGGTGTTTACGATGTTCGGTTTTCCGAAAGAAATACTTTCTGATTGTGGCAGTGAGTTTATGTCTGATTTGATGCAAGTGTTTGTGCATGAATGTGGTATTGTACAATTGAAGACTAGTCCTTATAGACCACAGTCGAATGGCTCGTGTGAACGATTCTATCGTACCATGAAAGATATGTTGAAGGCGTTGGCTGAAACATATCCGGGTTCGTGGGATACAATGCTCCCTTGGATTTTGTTTGCCTATAGGGAAGTTCCTGTACAGGGTACTGGGTTTTCTGCCTTTGACTTGATGTATGGTAGAGATGTTCGGGGAATGCTTCAATTGATGAAAGAGGCATGGTTGTCAAAAGATGTTGTACATGAAGTGTCTGGAAAGAATGTGATTGAATATGTCTTGCAATTGCGTGAGCGTATGCGTGTTGGGTTGCAAATGGCCAGTGAAAATGCTGTTGTTGCTAAGACTAAGTCGAAGCAAATGTATGATAAGCATTCGAGGGCTGTGACTTTTGAAGAAGGTGACAGGGTGCTACTGTTGATTCCGTTGGTTGGTAAACCTTTGCAGGCCAAATATTGTGGACCTTATGTGGTGTTGCGTCGACTGGGTCCGGTTGATTATTTGGTATGTACGCCGGATAGACGGAAAACGGAAAGGGTGGTACATGTTAATCTCATGAAGCGGTATGTGGATCGTGCGGATGTGATGCATGATGTACCGAAAGATGATGTGGTTGCTTCTGTGTTGTTGGTGGATACGGATGTGACGGTGACTGAGTTGACTTTGGAGGACAAAGTCTTACAATGTGATGTGTCTGCTGAATGTCGTGATGAATTGCGTGATGTTTTGCATGACTTTGCACATGTGTTTAGTAAGTTGCCGGGTAAAACCGACATGGTGTCACATAGGATTGAATTGGTCGAAGGTGCTCGTCCTGTTCGACAAACGCCTTATAGATTGAATCCTGAGCGGATGGCTAAGGTGGAGAAAGAGGTGGATCAGTTGATGAAGGCTGGGATTATTGAGGAATCCGAGAGTCCTTGGGCGGCTCCGATTGTCATGGTTCCTAAGCCAGACGGGACGGATCGCTTATGTACGGATTTCAGGAAACTGAATGGTCTGTCCGTAGCGGATCCATTTCCGATGCCCCGGGTGGAGGTCTTAATTGATCGACTTGGGAAGTCCCGATATTTGACAAAGTTGGATATGACGAAAGGGTATTGGCAGATTCCAATGCATCCTGATTCAGTCCCGTTGACTGCTTTTGTAACCCCGAAAATGGATTGAAAAATGCGCCTGCCTCGTTTTCAAGATTGATTACGAAAGTTTTGAATGGATTGGATGATTTTTGTGATGCGTATCTGGACGATATTATAATTTTCAATTTGGAATGGTCGGATCATTTGATACACTTGCGTAAGGTGTTGAGTAGGATTGCTGATGCATGCTTGACTTTGAACTTAGCAAAATGTGTATTTGCAAATGCGGAAGTGGATTTTTTGGGTCACCACATTGGAGTTGATGGGGTACAGCCACGGGTAAAGAAGGTGGAAGCGGTGTTACGTTTTCCCAGGCCAAGCAATAAGAAACAGGTGCAATCGTTTCTCGGTCTTGCAGGCTATTATAAGAGATATCTACCTCATTACTCTGACATTGCTTTGCCGCTTACGGCGTTAACGAAGAAAGGGATTCCTTTTAGATGGAATGAGGAAGCAGAGAATGCCTTTGTTGATTTGAAATCTCGTCTGGCTTCTCGACCTATTCTAATACCTCCTGACTTTTCTAAACAGTTTTGTGTTGGTGTAGACGCATCTCAATTCTGTGTGGGAGCCTGTTTGTTTCAGATGCACGAGGAATTGGAACACCCGATCTGTTACATCAGCCGGAAGCTTCTGACG
Source organism: Lumbricus terrestris (assembly GCA_949752735.1). NCBI lineage: Eukaryota > Metazoa > Annelida > Clitellata > Crassiclitellata > Lumbricidae > Lumbricus > Lumbricus terrestris. The sequence continues at coordinate 72,551,701 of OX457038.1, read as the reverse complement.
CATGAAGTTCGATACTCGACGATTGAAAAGGAGGCGTTGGCTCTGATGGTAGCGTTACGAGCCTTCAGTGTATACTTCGGGTCGGCACTCGTCCTGGTGTACACGGATCACAAGCCTCTGCAGTTCATCCATCAGATGGCCAATAAAAATATGAAGCTCCTGCGATGGAGTCTGGAACTCGAACAGTACAATCTCGACATTCGGCATCGGCCTGGCAAGTTAAATGTTCTGTCAGACATTCTCAGCCGTCCGTCGTAGTAGCGTGGTTGGGATCGTGTTGAGGCATAGTCATTGATGTCTCAGCATGGATTCTGACCTCGGAGTCAAAATTAATGAAATCGTCAGTCAGATGAAATCTTCAGTCAGATGAAATCGTCAGTCAGATGAAATCTTCAGTCAAATGAAATCTTCAGTCAAATGAAATCTTCAGTCAGATGAAATCTTCAGTCAAATGAAATCGTCAGTCAAATGGAACTTCTTGCAATGAACACTTCAGTGAGTGTCTTGCGCGCGTCTGTCAGACACTTTCCAGAAAAAGTGGTGGCATCGTCAAAGTCTTGTTCCGGAACTGTTCAAGAGTTGGGGGTTCTTGTTGGGGTCACTCGGTTCTGTGGTGGACTGAGGTGGTTGACACTGTTAACTTTAGTCTCATATGGCTTTGGCCAATGACACTTTCAATTTTGGTTCATTTTTGATACACACTGTGTGTGTCCAAATTTTTTTTTCTTGTTTTGCAGATTGATATGATTCGAACTTTTGTATTACTTTGCATTGTATGAACTCTCAGTTGATTGCTTATTATGATGCATTATTTAGTGTTTTGTGCTGCTTTCGTTGTTGCGATGCATTGTGCGATGAATTGCTTAGTACGTTAACTTGTAATGATATAGTGCTTGGCGATTCTTTATGTTATGGACTTGTAGGCGTAGCGATTACTGCTCTGTTTCGTCGTCCCCTCAGGACTCCTCAAGCTTTTGGGAGGGGGATATGTAGCCATTAGCTGTCTACGGCCCTTCTTCTCTACCGTACTCTATCTTACTTGGGGCACGTGGGTGTAGAAGGATGGGCGTTGCCTATTTAAGGAACTGCTAGCGTGGGTCGTGGAGCAGTTGTGGTGTGTGATGCGCGTGGTTGGTGTCTCTCGTTGAGCGTGGTCTTGGTGTTCGTTTTCCCTCGCGGTTATGCGAGTTGACCTGCGGGTTCGTCTTCTACGTCGCCGTCTTCGCCCTGTTGGTGGTCTGGCCGTTCATCCGTCTTCCTTGGCTCCGTTAGCCGTTGTCTGCTGTGCTGTCGTCCGTACTGAGTCCTCTGGTCTGTTCGACTTCGTATCTACTAGACGGTAACGTTGGTAATTTTGCTGTACATAATTGCTCTCTTGAATAAATCGATGTTATTTTATCAAATTGGGACCTTATCTTTATAATCATACCCCGTAGACGGCCTGTGAACCCAACAATATATATATATATATATATATATATATATATATAGGCCCTAATGAAGACCAAAAATGCGATTAATAGGAGTAAAACCTTGCGTATTATGTTGAAATTTGCTAATTAATCAAATTTTATTAAAATTGAAAATATAGTAGGCCTATTTAGAGACAATTACAAGGACAGTTTGTAATAGAGAGTCCTTGGAGTCAATAGAAGAAATGTAGCCTATGTTCTAAAATTCTGGTGTTGAAAATTATGAGATTATTGTTGGCGCGCTCTTTTGATCGGCGCCATTTCAAAGAGTTTTTTTTTAAATAAGCGGCGCCCTTTTCAACTCGCGCTTTCGAAGTCGCTTTGTTGATAGGCTACAAGTGGAGAGAAGTTTGTCCAAATCAGCCGTGTAGATCTCGAGCAGGCTGTGTAGCATCCATCACATCTCCTCCTCTATCCATCACACCTCGGGCTTTTCATTCGAAACTTAGGCCTAAGACATTCCTTTTCGCGAACTCTTACCCTGTCTCCACTGGCACCGGGCAGTACATTGAGTCGACGAACTATAATATTCATAATTATAGTTCGTCGACTCATTGTACTGCTCGGTGCCAGAATCGTGCTAATTTGCATAACTGAAAAAAACGATTGTCTTATGCTGTTTGAAAAATTTTGCAAGTAGAGCACGAGATTGCAAGAAACAAACTAAAACGAGGAAGCAATCAGGTTTACGAAATAGGTAGCATAAGCTTATAGGTCTAGATGACAGATAACTTGAGACAAGGCTCACCTGCTTCATTAACAACCCGCCTTTAATTCTTGGAGATAGTAATCTCTTCGAGCACTATCCAGCAGATTTAGAATAATTTTTTAAAACGACACCATCTCAGTAGTGACTTAAGCAAGTCCGACCCAACGACCTCTTGGTCCGACCCGGTGGCGTAAATATAAAATTGAATATGGCGAGGGCCAACTGCCAAGGTCCAAGGGCGGAGTTTCAAATGTAAACGATGAGCAGGCCTAAAAAAGGCCCTACATGTCAGCTTGACAAATAACTGCTAACAAAAACTATGTAACAGAAACACGGTGTTGATTTCATCACAGGCGATCACTCCTCATGGCATATCACCCCGCCCTTCGTGGCTGCACTGGCTGCCCATACAGGCACTAATAATTTTCAAATTCTGCCTTCTGATCTATTCTATTCTATTCTATTTTGGGATTTATAAAGCGCCTCTCACAGTACAACCTAATCAGAGGCGCTCCCAGTGCGAAGAACTCTTGGAAAAAGAAAAGTCTTAAGACAACGGGCAGAAAAAGTAAAGCTAGATCTGCACAGTCCATTACTGTCCATACTAATTCATCTCCTTCTTATGTGTCCTTACTTGTAACATAATGTTCGTCTTCTCCAATCCAGACGATGATTACAATCCTCATCTCAAGGTGACTTTATGGTCATACGCTAGGTCAGAAAATTTGTAGTACGTGCGTTTGCACTTAGTTGGCCACACTGAATGGAACAGACCACCGGACTTAGGCCTAATTCGCAAATCATTTTCTTTATCACTCTTCAAGAAAAATCCTGAAGACCTACTTGTTTAAAATATATTATGAGCAGATTTTCCTGTTAGGCCCTAAACGCATTCGTGCAAAATTCTTTGTGTTTAGGTGTATAAATGACAGTTTAATAATAATAATAATAATAATAATAATAATAAATAATAATAATGATAATAATTAATAATAAACAATAATAAATTACAAATAATAAATAATAATTGATAATAAATAATAATTGATAATAAATAAAAATAAATAATAATAAACAATAATAAATAATAATAATAAATAATAATAATAAATAATATAATAAATAATAATTAATAATAATAATTAATAATAATAATAAATAATAATAATAAATAATAATTAATAATAATAATTATTAATAATAATAATAATAATTACAATAATAACAATAATAATAATAATAATAATATATTCTGGAATGGCCCTAGTCGAAGATGCATGGCTGCCTTGTTTATCGCTGTCGTCATTTCTTGGTTTTAAATCGCTTTTAGAGAGGTTTTCGGCTTGGTTTTTCGTCGAATGCCAGGTTTTAGGTTCAGGAAGAGGCAGGTTTGCAAATTATCTCGCTTTGCACGAATATACGCAAGTTTTGGCCGTTCTTTGGCGACGGCATTTGGCCGCCTGCCACACCCCGTTTGGTGACCTACTTTGACAGGCCTCGCGCTTAGCATAATTTATTCAGTGTACACGAAGACATGGATAGTCAATCACTTTCACTTTCACCGACGCAGGCATCACAGAAGGCTACGGGGACATGTGCGGTCTGCCGAATGAATAGAAAGCTGCATCACAAAAATGGCTTTGTGCATCGGCATGGCCCTCGAGATAAGCCTTGCCCAGGTTCTCACAAACCACCTTTAGAAGCACAGCCTCCCACCGGTTTCGTTGATCAGGGGTCACCCCGGGGCTCCACGGACGTGCCTGCTGCCTCGGCGTCTGTCCATATGGGTTCCTCCATGCCCCCATCGGACTCGGTGCCTCACCCTATTCTTCAGAATAGACTCATAAAGCACATACCTAAGGCTGCTAGGCACAGTTTGGACGGTTTGCTGACGTCGATCATCAACCGCATCCTTTCAGACCCACTCTCCGTCATGCCATAGCCGCTTCTTTTGTCATTTGGGGCCTTCACGCTGACACAACCAATCAGAGGTGGCAAACGCCATAATCTTACATCTAAGATCAAGGGACGCGTTGATGAATTTTTCTCAACTGCACCTTTAAGGACCATGGATTTATTCACTCCTCAGAGCGGTCAGGGTTCGGGTGAGGCCCGGCGGTTGGGTTTAGGCAGAGACCAGGTAATGGCAGCAGCTGTCGCCGCCAAGTTGGAAGACGGTAACATTAGGGCGGCCGCAAGGATCCTGTGCTCTGATGACAGACCGGCCCCCATCAACGAGGTGACGTTGGAGGAACTTCGTCTGAAGCACCCCGCTGCCCCTCCTGACCGCCCAGTGATCCATCCGCCCACCGTCAGCACTCCCTTTCAGGCAACTGAGGTGGAGGTGATGGCCTGCATTCGGAATTTCCCGGCTGGTTCATCGGGGGGGGTCCTGATGGTCTTCGCCCCCAGCATGTCCTAGAATTAGTCAACTGTGCACAATCAGGTCCTGAGTTACTCTCGGCAATCACTGCTCTTGTCAATCTGCTCTTGGCCGGAACCTGCCCTGAACAGGTTCGCGCTTCACTCTTCGGTGGAACCCTGTTTGTCCTCCGCAAAAGCTCAGGTGGTCTGCGCCCGATAGTGATCGGATATCTTTGGCGCAGATTAGCCGCAAAATGCGCCAACGCCTTTGCCGTTCCAAGGGTCGTGGACCATCTGTTGCCTCGGCAGGTAGGGGTGGGCGTGCCGGGTGGATGTGAGGCAGCCGCACACGCAGCTAGACGCTTTCTCGAAGACATGCCTGAGGGTTCAATCTTGGTCAAATTAGATTTCTCCAACGCGTTCAACTCCCTGTACAGAGATCGGATGCTACAATCCATCGACACGCTGCTACCGGAACTGGCGCCATTCTGCCATCTTGCCTATTCTGAGCCATCAGATTTGAAGTATGGGGATTTTAGTCTCCTTTCCCAGGTTGGCCCACAGCAGGGGGACCCGTTGGGCCCATTACTCTTTTGCCTCCCACTCCAGCCTATTCTTACTGAGCTCTCATCCCCTCTGGCCCTTGGTTACTTGGATGACCTCACCCTGGGAGGACGTGCCCAGACAGTCGCTGATGACGTGGCAATGCTAGAGGACAGGTGCAGGGAGCTCGGCTTACAACTCAACCGCTCCAAATGTGAGGTGATCATCTATGATCCCGGGCTTGCGCAAGCACATAGTCAATTAGGTTCTTTTTCACATGTAGAACCGGAAATGGCGACTCTCCTAGGTGCCCCTCTGTCGGCGCTGGGAGCACTGGGGACTGTCTTGGAGATGCGCACCGGTGAGCTCTCGCGGGCCAACGAGAGATTGGAGCTCATCGCTAGGCATGACGCTCTAGTGCTTCTGAGATACTCACTGAGCTCTTGTAAACTTCTCCATATTCTGCGATGCTCTCCATGCTTTGGTCACCCGGGTCTTGAAAAGTATGACTCCGTCCTGCGTGAGGGCCTGTGCAGGGTCTTAAACTTGTTCTTGTCGGATGGTCAGTGGCTTCAGGCCTCACTACCCATCAAAGCTGGTGGACTTGGAATCCGATTGGCTGCCTCGCTTGCACTTCCAGCCTTTTTGGCTTCAGCTGCGGGCACCCTTTCGCTCCAGTCCACTATGCTCGGTGACCAATTCCCTGCCGACCCACGATACGGGACCATGCTGACCCAATGGCAGGATATAAGTTCAGTTCAGCAAGTAGACAGCAACCTTATCCACAAGCAATCATACTGGGATAAGCCTCTCATAGACGGAGTCATCTCGGATCTGAAGGCCACACTCACAGACCCTTACCATCAAGGACGTTTTGGTGCAGTCTCCGCCCCGCACTCGGGTGATTGGCTATTCGCTCTCCCCATCACATCTTGTGGGTTGAGACTCGATGATGAGGTGGCCAGAGTCGCTGTTGGATTGCGCCTTGGCGCTACTCTATGCGAGCCGCACAGCTGTGTCTGCGGCTCTCTTGTTTCGGCAGAGGGTTCGCATGGTCTATCCTGCGTGTTGGGTCCGGGACGCTCGTCTCGACATGCGACCCTGAACGACCTAATCTTTCGAAGCTTGGTTCGAGCCGGCTACCCCTCAGCCAAGGAACCTGTTGGCCTTATGAGATCCGACGGCAAGAGACCAGACGGTCTCACTCTTATCCCTTGGCGTGCGGGACGCAGCCTGGTCTGGGATGTAACGGTCACAGACACCTTGGCCGTTTCATACTTGCCGAACACTTCTCGAAAGGCCGGGGCTGCGGCCGAGATGGCGGCTACTCGGAAGAACGCAAAATACGCTCATCTCGCAACCATCCATCACTTTGTTCCTCTGGCCTGCGAAACCATGGGCCCGGTGAGTGATGAAGGCATGACCTTTCTTTTATCTTTGGGACAGAACCTCACCGCCATGTCTGGAGACGCTCGCGAGACGTCTTTCTTATTTCAACGTCTGTCTCTTACAATCCAGCGATTTAATGCGGTGGCATTCCGCGGATCTTTTCCCGCACTGGATTTCAACGACGACTAGGTGCCGTTCCAGATGTTTTTATCTTAGCATTAGGGTGTAAGTCCCTGAGGGATCATAAGTACCTCGGGGCAAAAAAAAATAAAAAAAATAAAAAAAATAATAAAAAATAAAAAATAAAAAAATAAAATAATAATAATTCCAGATGTTTTTATTCTGTTCTTAATTAATATTTAAGTCCCTGAGGGATCCTAAATACCTCGGGGCATAAAAAAAAAATAATAATAATAATAATAATAATAATAATAATAATAGTAATAATAGTAATAATAATAATAATAATAATAATAATAATAATAATAATAATAATAATAATAATAATAATAATAATAATAATAATAACGATAACAACAATATATTTGCTGCAATATAATAATAATAATAATAATAATAATAATAATAATAATAATAATAATATTAATAATAATAATAATAATAATAATAATAATAATAATAATAATAATAATAATATGAATGCATTGTTACTTTAGATTTAGTATGCTATTGTGGGAAAACTATTAACACACTATGCTAGTGTTTTGCTAGGCATTCACTGTTCATCAGGCACAGCCAGTTGGCGTTTTACAGTTTGAATTGGAAATAAATAATGGTTTTCATAATAATAATAATAATAATAATAATAATAAAGATGATGATAATAAAAAATAAAATAAATAATAATAATAATAATAATGATAATAATAATAATAATAATAATAATTAATAATAATAATAATAATAATAATAATAAAGATGATGATAATAAAAAATAAAAAAAATAATAATAATAATAATAATGATAATAATAATAATAATAATAATAATTAATAATAATAACAACAACAATAATAATAATAATTTAGCCGTTCCCGGCACATTACTTTTATGTTATAAGTCCCTGGGGGACGAAGTACCTCAGGGCGATGAAGAAGAAGAAGAAGAAGAAAAAGAAGAAAAAGAAGAAGAAGAAGAAGAAGAAGAAGAAGAAGAAGAAGAAGAAGAAGAAGAAGAAGAAGAGGAAGAGGAAGAGGAAGAGGAAGAGGAAGAGGAAGAGGAAGAAAAAGAAAAAGAAAAAGAAAAAGAAAAAGAAGAAGAGGAAGAGGAAGAAGACGACGGCGACGAATGATAATAATAATTATGATAATAATATTATTATTACTATTATTAATGGTAGAGCGTTCTGTCAAAGGAGTAGGCCTTTGATTTATTAAGGCATGTTATAACACAAACAAACGTAAAAATGTACCAGTCGTGCATTACCGGTATATACAGGGTGCGCAAAACAAAAAGAACACCCTAGATATTTTGCCAATATCTTGGCCAAAAGTAATAATTTCGAAATGCTGTTTAACTGTAATTGGCAAATAACACAGCTTTATTAGTAAACTCTAGAAGCATTAATCCGCGACAGATAATTTTATATGGAATAGGCCCAATTTCGTTTCTTGTAATGTACATGTGCTTATTATTTATCAAATTATGTCTTTAAAGCTGTCAAAGAGTGAGGCAATCTAAGTTAACTGAAGTCATGAAAGTACCGAGACCGCGTCAGGAACATCAGTAAAAGGAAAAAAAAGTAATTACAATGTCATGCAGTGAATAAATAAAATCTAAGAAACTCTAAAAAGTACCGAAAAAAGAACCGAATACACGGGAAAACGGGATTTTTATGAGAAAAAGAAAAGAAAAACCGGTTCTTGCAGTGTGGTCTATAGACAATAATAGCCCACATAAATTTATTGACTTACCTTCTAATTTGTGTGAAATCCTGCTTTTACCTGTCGTCAACGTTCTTTGGAATAGGTTTCCACGACGCGTTTTGCTCTCGGTGTCTCTGGTTTTCCTTTTGGAGTAAAACTACTCAGCTGCTCTTTTCGATGCCATGCACCGAAAGGCGCGATCTGCCGCTCTCTTTCCACGCCCACTCAAGTACTCATGCACTTTCTCGTCTGCATGCCATTATGCTTAACAGGTGTGCTGATGAGCGCAGCGTGGGCCCATCAACATTATTGTGTACGCAAAAAATCATACTTTTCGCCCCTCCCCCTGTTGCAACTCGCACATTTGCGGATCCCCATGCGGAAGTTACGTACAAAATAAGGTGTAGCTTGTAGGCCTACCCCACATAAAAAAGCTGATTGGCCAAAGTAATCTATAAAATATTTATTTTACCATAATGCTGCTATTTATATTTTTGTTAAGTATCATTTTCGTATTTCCTAGCTGAATTTTTTAACCGTAATAGTTTACCGGGGCTTTTTTAACGTGCAGTTGTACACAAAATGTGCAGTTCTAAATGGATTTGTGCAGTTGTAGATGCGCTTCTGCGTAGTTAAAACTAGCAAAAAAGGTAATTTCCCTCCGACTGGGAGTAATTCACCATGGAGGATCGGACAGGAAAGAATGAATTGTGCAGTTCTAGAAATTTCTTTAAAACAGCCCTGTAGTTTACTGTTTTGATCTGAGCTGAATTTACTTATCATAATGTGATCAAAAGCCATCGGATGACTACAGGACAATGCAGAGTTATAAATAGGATAGTGTGGATGTCACATTAGACATTTATTTTTGCGTACGAGCATTTTGTCGAGATCTCTCCCCACACGCATCGTAGGCAAATCACCTAATTCCCCTCTACCTCCCTTCCCCTGCGTCCCTCCCTCTCTCCCTTCCTAATTACCACCATTCCCCTCCCTCCATCTTCCTCCCTTCCTCACCCTCTCCCTCCCCTCCCCTCTACCTCCCTTCCCCTGCCTCCCTCCCTTTCTCCCTCCTTACCTCCATTCCCTCCCTCTCCCTCCATCCCCCACCCCTCCCTACCTCCTCCCCTCCTTCCCCTCCTTCCCTCTCTCCCTCCTTCCCTACTCTTTACCTCCCTTCCTCTGCCTCTCTCCCTCCCTACCTCCATTCCCTCTACCTCCCTTCCCCTGCTTCTCTCCTTCCCTACCTCCATTCTCCTTCCCTCCCTCCGTCCTTCCCTCAATCCGTCCCTCTCCCACCATCCCCCCTCCATCCCTCCCCTCCTTCCCCGAGATTCTTGATTTTGTACAAACCGATAGATGCGCTATAAAAAATGCGCACGCGCATTCGAATGCAACGTTAATGTGGAAATTTGAAGTCGAAATCGCTGGATTAGAATGCAAAGTTGTGGTAAAATGTGTCGAATTTGACGCTTTTTTCCAAAGAAGCGCATATAAAAACCCGCTCGTATTGTTGTGTGGAAATTTGAAAGCAATAGGTGAAGTTTCCGAGATCGTTGATTTTGAAGAAAGCTATAAATGCGCTATAAAAGGACGCACGGATATGCGCTATTAAAAAATGCGGCATTCGAAAGCAACGTCGGATGGAAATTGAAATCGGAATCGCTCGAATGGAATTAAAAGTTGTGTTGCGCATATAAAAACCCGCTCGTATTATTGCGAGTATAAAAACCCGCTCTTGTTCGAATGGAACGGTTTGCGAAAATATTCATAACATTCGGTCAAGAACGCTCCGAGTTCTTAGGTAGGCTAACAAACGGTAACGTTTTACATTTTTATTTATATAGATATTCTTGTTAAATAATATAGCAACGTAAACTAACGGTTTATTCAGCTCATCTATAAAATTTAATCAGTTTACCAAATTTTCGTCGGTTTCTTATCCCTGCGATATTAGTCTCAGGCAAGCCTACTACCAAGCATTGATACTATGCACGTTGCAGCTGCATAGGAGCCGATTTGAGAACGTGTATCGTGGTAGAACGACCTGTAGAATTTCGGAATACCAACTTCATTGTAGGCCTATACTTCTGCTTCAGCATGGTATCGCATTGAAGGTCACTTATAACTCCATCTGTATATCTGCACTTCCAGATTCAATGTCCACGCCAAAAGGAGTAGAAACAGTTTGAACTTCGGTTCAAATCGCAAAGGAACCGAACATTTTTAATCGATTTATTTCTTTAAAAACAACAGATGGCTATAGTGGGCGCGTTACTACAAAATGGAATAATGGTGAAGCTGGCCCGTCTTTAGGTCTTTATCTGTTTACCCCATTGAGATGTATTACATGTATAACATAACGCTAGAGAGAGTATGCCGTATCTGCCCTGCAGTCAGATGTGAAGTCATAAATTAACGTCGATCAATTCAAAACGACCAATCATATGCGATTTCTCGTACCGACCAATCACAGTCTTACAGCTTCGATCTAGAAAAACAACTAAAATAATATCAACATTTGTATAATTCGGACATGTCGATGTTAACTTGTGAATATTGCAAGAAAACTGCAATATTCACAAGAAAACATCGACATGTTCGAATCATTATAAAAATGTTGATATTATTTTAGTTATTTTCCTGATCGATGTTGTAAGACTGTGATTGGTCGGTATGAGAAATCGCCTATGATTGGTCGGCACAACTTTAGACAGATATGATGTGATTGGTCGGCACGACTTTAGACGTCGACTTCAATATAAAGACTTGATACTCTCTCTAGTGATATATTCATTATATAATACACCTCTATGGTTTACCCCATGCTGGCAACGACCGCATGCACGCTCAGCCGATAAAATTTGGGGACATCAGAGTCATGCATGATGCATCGTCTGGCGCAGGCATGGTGTAAGAAGGGATGGTGTGCGCACTTCTTATACTGGCCATACATTGTTTTTGGCATTTCAGCAGGTGGCGCTGCTGTCCCCAGTTGATGGTTGGCAGCATATACAATATAGAGCAAGAAGTATAAGAAACGTTCAAAACATGGAACATATGGACAAGCAGAGGGCAGGAACATAGCAGGGAGTATCAATTGGAACATATAAGGGGCGATGAGGATCAGGTAATATTGCAGGGAACATGGAACGTCATACGGAACAACAGGGAACATAGGCCTAAGCGAATATACAACAAAGAGCGTGGAACGTAAAGAACATGAAGCATCACAGAGAACATTTTTCAGAGAATATATAGGACGAGGAAGACGGAACATGCATGCATTACGGAACATGCCACAAGGAATGCAGAACGTAAGGAACATGGAACATCAGGGGAAACATCGAAAACATTACGGAACTTGGAATATGGAAAGTGCAACAAGGAATTGGAACACAAGGAACGTGGACCATCAGGTGACACAAGGAACATGGAACTTCAGGGAAAATCATAATCAGTGAAGAACAAGGAATGCGGAACACAAAGAACAGGGAACATCACGGAACATAAGGAACATGAAACATCACATGGAACACCAGAGTCATCAGAAAACAAAAGACGCGGAACAAACAACAAGGGCCGTGGAACATAAGCAATATACAGCAAGGACCATGGAACATAAGGAACCTGGAACATCACGGAAAAATGAGAAACATATAAGAACACGGAATGAGGAACACGCAACAGGGTCTGTGGAACGTAAGGAACATGGAACATAAGAGGGAAGATCAGAACCATTAAGATACATGGAAGACGGAATGTGGAACAAGGAATGTGGAACACAAGAAACATGGAACATCAGGGAACGTAAGGAACATGGATCATCACTGGAAAATAGAACACGGAATGTGGAACACGCAACAAGGTCCGTGGAACGCAAGGAACAAGGAACATAAGAGGAACACAAGAAACATTAAGGAACATGGAACCCGGAATGTTCAACAAGGAATGAGGAACACAAGGAACATCAGGGAACATAAGAAACAAGGAACATCGCGGGAGCTTCAGAGGCATTAAAAATACGAAACGCGGAACACGCAACAAAGACCGTGGATCATAAGGAACATGGAACACCTGAGGGAACATCAGAAACATTAAGGAACAAGGAACGCGAAACATAATTAAGGAACATGAATCATCAGGATAAACATCAGAAATATTAAGGAACATATGGAACGCGGAATATGTAGCAAGGGCTGTGGGACATAAGAAACAGGGAACACCAGGGAACACAAGGAATATGGAACATCACATTGAACGCCTGCGACATTAGAAAACAAAGGGCGCGAAATAACAACAAGGTCCGTGGAACATAAGGGATATAAACAATTAAGGCCCATGGAACATAAGGAACCTGGTATATCACAGGGAACATCAGGGAACAAGGAACACAGGGAACACGGAACATCAATTAACAGGGAACAGAAGGCGCATCACAAAGAACAAGGGAACACGGAACATCGATAGGAACATCAGGGTCAGAGGACATAGAGAACATTGGAACACAGGGAACACATAGGATCACATGGAACAGAGAACACGGAACACAGGAGAAAAGGAGACAAAGAGCAAATGGAACAGAACATAGCAAAGATAATTTGTGTCGCCCTCCTCCTTCGCCCAGACATGAGACTGGCATTAGGGAATGGACGTGCAGTGAAGGAGTATAAGTATGTATGTCATACAATATCATGAAATTCCATTACGTTTATGGGCGAGGTCCGTCAATTGTTGCATGCTATCGCCATCTAGCGACTTTAGCCATAAATTTCAGCCAAGTGCGCACACCATCCCTTCTTACACCATGGGCGCAGGTTACGCCTAGGATTAACGGTTCACTATCAACAGAGCGCATTTAAAAAGGACGCAATCAAAAAGGCGCAATCAAAGGGCGAAAATCAATAAAACGCTTTTTTGAGCGCATGATCGAAAGGGCGAAATCAATAGGGCGAATGTTTAAACGGGCGAAATCAAAAGGGCGAATATACATGTAATAAAGGGGTAAAAGACAGAAATAAATCAAAAATAAAAGAAAGAAACATGGTCAGTTAAACATTGTTTAATCACCGCATTTGATTAAAAAGACGCAAATTTCATTACAAAAAGTCTAGATCTACTAAGCTGCTAAACTACTAAGATTGATCGTCATAATATCATTAGAGCAAATGAGTTTCCTATAGGCTACAGCAAATGTCATTAAATTCCAACAAGTTTCTAAGTCACTAAGCTACTAAACATAGTAGAATGAGTGTCAATTTAAAACAAGAGAGTCGCTGATTAACTTCTAAGCAAAAAATTACTGAACATGGTAGAATGATGGTCATTTTTAACGAACAGGATGGCCGATCAACTTCTTAGGTAAAAAAAACTACTGAACATAGTAGAAACAAGATTGTCAAATGTACCCCTTAGGCTTATGTAGGCCTAGTCCAGATTCGAGCGCCTTTATAAGCACACTCTTTATTTACCCTTTACGGTTGCCATTTGTCTTTTAGAACTTGCGCCCTTTAACTTACCGACCTGTAAAAATTGCCCTTCTAGCTTTTCGTTCTATTCGTTTTCGCCCCTTAGATTGCGCTCATTTGATTAGCCTTACAATATTTGTTTTATCGCTGTTTTGATCATGCGCTCTAATAACCATGATCGAGCTCTATTGATTTTCGTCCTTTTGATTGCGCCCTTTTGATTGCGCCCTTTTGAAATGCGCCCTGTTGATAGGATACCAGGATTAACTACGTCGCTTGCTGCAGTGTCTCCATGCATACTGGGGAAGGCCAAGGGCTATGTCTTGGTTAGTTATGTCGGGTATAGGCTCTACACCTGGAATAGCTTATACCTGGTCATATGCACATGATACGGCTCCAATGGCCGCCCCATAGGCGGGCAGTCAGGCAGCTATCCTTATGGGAACTTGCACGGAGGTCGTCACTGAGAGTGACGCCAACAATAACCATTGAGGCAAAAATTACATGCAGATGGAACCATTTGAGAGTCGGTCTAAATCCGCCCATTGTTAATGCATAACGATTAAATGCTAAAAATTATTGTCCTGCACTTTAATAAATTGGCAATAAGTTGGAGAAGTAGTTCCTATTTCTGTCGTTTGAAGATCTTTCTCGCAAATGCCTTAAAAATTTCTTTTGGCAGAGGAGCAGTCATTTTATTGATGAGACTCAGAAGTTCTGAGTAGCTGCTTTCTAACAAATTGGCATGCAGCTCCGGAAGCTTTAATTCAGAGTAAACCTTCTTCACACTTCTTACACATTCACTGTCATGACGACCATAATTTTCCTTGAAACAAAAACATAAAGCAGTTGGCAGTATCCAATAACATTTTAACGATCTTTCTTCTAAGATAAATGTGTATTAAAATCTTACAAATGAACATATACACTTTATTTTTGTTCTTCCTCTGGGGAAATGGAGCCAATGTAAAGCATCCCACATATATTCTGTGTCATGGCTGAATCATTGGTTGATAATAACATTATAGGCCTAACGCTGCCTTTGCAAGCCACAAATTATCATGAACCAGTTCAAGGTTATAATCAGGTTTATTCCATATGTAGGTCTAGCTGAATTAGCGATCCATCATCCATGCCCTCTGACCACAAGATAACAGAATCTGCATTGTGATAAAGCATCTTATAACATGTCGTTGGTGCAGATACCATCAAAGCATTTCCACGATGAAGAGTAACGGCAAAATGGATGTGATCTTTAATTTCTATGCATTTTCTTACCAAAGCTTAACTCACCTGCAAAACAGCCATCTGTTCTTTGTTTGCAGCAAGCAGAGCTTGTACTATCAACCAAGTGCACTTGTTATCCTCAATGTCTGTGCCAATCCTACCAGTTGTTGCCGGATCTCCATAGCAGTCAAGAAAGTCATTCTACATTAACACGACACTGTCTATCAGGTCCAACCGATTTCAGTGTCTTCTCCAATCAACTATCCATCTCAGCCATAAAAGATCACAATCAGATATTGCGCAAAAAATAACCAGTCAAAAAAGCATATCCACGTAATAGATCAATTCTACATCGTTCAACAAACACATTTACCAACTAAAACACGGTATATAAAATCCACCTAAGTTTACTCATAAATATCCTGAACCATCAAAATTAGCTACAAAACTGCAATTATTTTTACGTGCAAGTAGGAAATCTGAAAAATGCACAATATCAAGTCGAGTCTTAAAATACAAAAACATTGACACTATACCGGTAGGTTTGCAGTGATAGTACATTTGTTCTATAACTGGTTGTAGCATTTATAAGGTAGACAAACATGACCAAACATAATATACATGTACAATCCTCAGTCTGCAGAACCAGCAATAACACAAACTTAACTAGGTATGAGACAGTTCTGTGCTCAATTTTACAGTGATACGCAAAATATCACTCAAAATGTCTCAAGATAAACTTTTGAGCAAAAAACAAATTTAAATATTTCTATGACACAGCATTTTCTTATACACATTCTGCAGTGTTTAATTTAGTCCCCCTCCTCTGGGGGAGGGGAATTAAGGTTTCTGGGGGGAATATTTGAGCGTCCGTAGGACGCTCGTGAGGCGCGTAGTGCCGAGACCTGGAGGGGAGAGGTATGGGGAGGGGGATGAGCCCCTCCCCATCAGAAACTTTTTGAATTTCCACATTGCAATGGCAGCATTTTAAGGTGTCATCTTAACAAAATAACTGTACTTTTTCATTGACCCATCAGAAAGTTTTTGAATTTCCACATTGCAATGGCAGCATTTTAAGGTGTCATCTTAACAAAATAGCTGTACTTTTTCAGTGGCCCATTAGAAACTTTTTGAATTTCCACATTGCAATGGCAGCATTTTAAGGTGTCATCTTAACAAAATAACTGTACTTTTTCATTGACCCATCAGAAACTTTTGAATTTCCACATTTCAATGGCAGCATTTTAAGGTGTCATCTTAACAAAATAACTGTACTTTTTCATTGACCCATCAGAAACTTTTTGAATTTCCACATTGCAATGGCAGCATTTTAGGGTGTCATTTTAACAAAATAGGCTAGCTGTACTTTTTCAGTGTCCCATCAGAAACTTTTTGAATTTCCACATTGCAATGGCAATCGTAATCGTAAACTCGAGATTTCTAAAGCGCCACTCGAAAGCCAAGCGCAGGGCACCAGCTTATTCACGAGCGCTGCGTTGCGTTAGAAGGGTTGTCCATGAGAATAGTCCGTGGTGGTCCGGGTCGAGTTACCATTGGATCAGGATCAAATGCGTTGTGTTAGAAGGGTTGTCCGTGAGAGTAGTCCGTGGTGGTCCGGGTCGAGTTACCATAGGGTCAGAGGGGCGGAACAGCTACTAAGGTGGGTGTCGTCTGGGCCGGGAATTGGAGGGTGGAGGATCAGTTGAGATAGGGTAAGAGATCGTGAAAAGGAGTGTCTTAAGTTTCGAATGAAAAGCCCGAGGTGTGATGGACAGAGGAGCCTGAGGAAGGTTATGGTGTGTGATTAGAAATGATGATGAAGGGACTGAAAAGGATCGGAATTCAGGAGGCAGATCATTCCAAAGGCGTGGTGCTGAGATGGATATGGCTCGGTTGGAGAACTTGAGATGACTTGTGACCGGGAGTCGAGAAAGTGTAAGGCAGGCGGATGATCGGGTAGAACGGGTAGGCTGGATGGTGAAGAGTTCGCGAAGATAACTGGGCTGGGAGCATTGTAAAGAGTTGTAAGTTAAGGAGAGAACTTTGAAGTGGATTCGCTCTGGGATTTTCAGCCAGTGAAGAGACTTGAGGACAGGGGTGATGTGATGATGTCTGGGTGTTCTGGTGACGGCTCTAGCTAGAGAATTTTGAATGAGTTGGAGGCGCTTAAGTTGTGTTGAATCAAGGTTTAAGAACAGGGAGTTGCAGTAGTCAAGCTTTGAGTGGACGATGGACGTAGCAATGGTTGAAGCAGTTTTGAAATCAAGCATAGGTCGGATGCGTCGGAGGTCCCGGATGTGCATGAAACAGGAGCGTGATAGGCTAGAGATGTGGTTAGAGAAGGAGAGATGCGAGTCAAACATTATACCAAGATTGCGAACAGGAGCATCGGAAGTAAAGGCGAGAGTTGAAGAGTTAGTCGATAGGTGTATTGAAGGGTCAGGGATTTTCTTGATTTGGTCAGGAAGGCCAAGAATAATGAACTCTGTTTTTGATGGGTTGAGGCAGAGGAGGTTTGAGGACATCCATTGAGAGATCAGATTGACCACATTGAGAAGTTGAGCAATGGCGGTGGAGAAAGAGCCTGGGGAGAACGATATAAAGAGTTGGGTGTCGTCTGCGTAGAGATGGTGGTCAACAGCAACGTTCCCTCTAATATTTTTTCTGTGTGCGCGGAGCTGACGGTTGCTTGAGCAACCCAAATTTCCACGTGGGCACCATATTTTCAGAAACATTAAATTTGTGTTTGAAAAATCTACAGGCCAAATTACACTAAGTACACGTCTGTAATAATGTCCATTTTTATATTAAAGATGATGTAGCCTATTGCGCAGAAATCACGTAGGCCTATATGGTTTTAATACTTATCGCAAACGAAAATATTAATGATACGATCAATACCAAGCAAAATCTGAACTAGACCTACCTGAGACTATAATGATGGAGGACGCATGTAGTTCTTAATCTAGCATCAAAATAATGTTCAGCACTAAAATTTCGCTGCCTTCGATCTTTCAGCGACGACCATAATTGTTGATAAAATCAATCCTGTCGATATTGACTGCCAGGCCAAGTCTCGTATTCTACTGATGCTAGAAGTTCCGTCTTTACCATCTCGCTAAGCCAATCAGTTTTAAAATTAGAAGAATACCTTTTCTTTGAAAAAGGCTGTTTCTTATAAGCCTACTCTCATTCACTTTACGTTTCGACATAGCCTACAAATTTCACTCACTAAGAAATAACCCTGTATTAAAACGACTTCCAAAGTGAAATCCAACTCTGGTGATCTGTTTGTCATTTGACAGACAGGCCTGCAATATACAGCATCGTCCTATGCCTAGGGTTTTCCACTCACCTATAGGTTTAGTGGATGACTGGAGGGTTCTTTGGCTCCACCTGTTGGAACTAACTTACCAGCCGGAGCAGCCGCCTATGACGGCAAAGCAGCTGATAAGAATCAGCAAGCATCCCCTCTAAATTGGTTGGTGCCAAGCCGGTCTTCTGGTTTCGGGTCAAAGCAGGAGTCGTCAAGACGTCCAAGTTAATGACTGACACAGTTAAAGATGAGGTTGGAGCATCCCTTGTGATTAGTAATCTCTTAACAGATGTTCCTGTTTGTGACTCAATGAGTGGAGCGCTCAGCTCGATTCTGGGCATTAATTATTCTCTTCAAAGCCGTGACTAGATCGTCCCTCAGATTCAACCTAGGTGGGGGAGTACGTGCTTCCAGTCTGCGTCCAGTCATTACAAAGCTCTGGAGGGGGTGCTGTTATAGTCATTAGTTGGGGAATTCGTCGGGGGATAATTGACTGTTGAATGGCTAGATGGCAGCTTGGTGGTCGTCCGCGCACACAGATATTGACCACTCGGTGGAAAAGATGAGATCACAAATCAATGACTTACGTCAAGTTAAACAAATTTAACAAAACTTTAGTTTATATGCACTTCCTATCAAAATGTGTGCGCGGAAGTTTGAAACTGCTGCGCGGGAGAATAAAATGAGGTGCGCGGCCGCGCTGCCGCGCAGCTTAGAGGGAACGTTGGTCAACAGACGAGGATTTTATTAGATGACTTAAAGGAGTGGTGTAGAGAATGAAGAGCAACGGACCCAGGACGGAGCCTTGAGGAACGCCACAAGATAGTGGAAGGGGTTGTGAACAGTGACCGGAGGCTTTGACGGAGAAGGACCTGGAAGACAAATAGGACTGGAACCAGAGTAGAGCGGTGCCAGAGACGCCAAAAGAAGAAGAAAGTCGATTTAGAAGGAGATTGTGATCGATGGTGTCGAATGCAGCGGAGATGTCAAGGAGGCAGAGGCAGGAGACTTGCTGATGACTGACGGCAGAAACCAGTTTATTATACAGAGAGACGAGTAGAAAAAGCAGCATTTTAAGGTGTCATCTTAACAAAATAGCTGTGCTTTTTCATTGCTTATAAGAGCGGAATAGGACTTCAATAAATAGCCGCAATACTTAAAAATGTATTTTTGAGGGGAGTTTCCACACTGTAATGGTACCTTTCAAGATGCCATAAATTTAGCAAAATAACTCCATTATTTAAGTACTGATAAAAAGGGTTTTAGGATTTCAATATATATATATATATATATATTATATAATTATAATTGCAATAAATATATCTTTATGTGTCCAGTTCAGCATCTCAGTTCTGTTGTTGTTGGGTTATTCTAATGAATAACTGCAGACGTGATTATAATTATAAGCTGAGTTTTAAGCGCTATAATCAGCTTATGCCTGTTTCCCAAAATGATCCTGAATTGCTGACCAAGATACACTTTCCGAAATCATATGGTACACAAATCAGCCAAGAACTAATAAACTACTGGTACCAAAATATGGAAGCCACAATATAGTAATGATGTTGTTTTACTAGGTGTTCAAATAATAGGACCAAAACAATTTGAAATTTGACAGTTTAAAATTTGAAGAATAGCACTGGAGAGAAGCCATTCAGTTGTACAAAAATAGTATTTGTGCCAAAATTAGCAGTAAGTTATACTCATTTTAGCCGGACTGTGTCATATATTATAATAGTAAAAAAATTACTATAACCATATAATAGAAAATAATATTACGGTTCATTATTATAACAGTTCATGTAATGCGATGATGTAGACAGCAACTAAAAACTAATATCATTTTGACGTATTTTTCTGGAGGGAATGCCATCTCTGTTTTTAGATAGAAAAAAAGTGTTTATACAAATATATACAACTAGCTGGGGTACCCGGCGTTGCCCGGGAAATTTAGGATTTGAGCCGATCCGGCCACAGCCCCACCACACCACACCCCCACCACTCCGACCTCCACCGGTACGCCACCCAAGAAATGTTGGTTTTCGGAGAAAACATTTACCCCCAAATTTACCCCCTACCCTCCTCCAACCCCCCTCCACAACACGCCACCACTAACCCCGACCTCCACCGATACGCCACCCTTGAAATTTTGGTTTTCGGGGGAAAATTTCCCCCCCTAAATTTTCCCCACCCCTCCCCACCCTCCACAGCACGCCACCACTAATTCCGACCTCCACCGGTACGCCACCCGTGAAATTGTTGTTTTCGGGGAAAAATTCCCCCCCAAATTGCCCTTACCCTCTCCCCTACCGCAACTCCGACCTCCACCGGTACGTCACCCTTGAAATTTTGGTTTTCGAGGGAAAATTCCCTTCCCCTCAAAATTTCCTACCCCCTCACCTCCCTCCACAACACGCCACCACTAACTCCGAGAAATTTGGGTTTTCGGGAAATTTCCCCCCCCAAAAAAATCTGCCCCCACCTTAGCCCCGTAGCTGGGGTACTCGGCGTTGACCGGGAAATTTAGGAATCGACCCGCTTCGGCCACAGCCCCACCACACCCACACCACACTCCAACCTCCACCGAAACGCCACCCGAGAAATTTGGGTTTTCGGGAAAAAATTCTCTCCCGAGCCCCCCCCCCCCCCCAAGAACACACGTCGGTCCTGCGGTTCGCCGAGGTGTGTGTTTGGTGGAGGCTAGGTGGCCCGTGTAGAAATCCGTGTAGTTGCAACGTGGTGAATAAGTGTTAGACTATGCATGAAAAGCCTGAAAAAGTAGGGGAAAATGAGGGTTTTTGCGTCCCCACCCTGGCCCCCATGGTGGCAGAGATTCGCCGACCCCCCAATAACCTGTGTCGGGTTGACCCCGACCCCCCTGCGAAGGATTGGAGTCGATTGCTTCAAAACTGTGGCCGTGCATAGCTAACAAACAATCAAACATACAAACACACAGACTTACTAAAATATTTATAAGATAAGTTATACTCATTGCAACATGGTAGTATCAAATATTATAGTAATAAATAATGTCATTATAATCATATAATAGTAAATAATATCACGGTATATTATAACACTTCATGTAAAACAATGATGAAAACAGTAACTAAAAAACAATATCATTTTGTGAAATTTTTTTGGGGGGGAAATGTCAATCCTGGGGGGAACTTCCCCCCCCCCAGAGACGTCTAGATTAAACACTGCACATTCTGACATGTACATATAAAAATAATTAGAGCACATTTTTACACTATAATAAAACAAGAACCTCCAGCCAAATCTAATGTAATATTAAAACACGTTTCTTACAACTTTCTTCTAAAAATTGGTTAGAGCTAGAGCAAAAGTACCGGTTCCCGAACAATTCGTCGACGGACAATTTGTCGACGGGCAATTTGTCGACGGACAATTCGGACCGGACAATTCGGAGACGGACAATTCGGACCGGACAATTCGGAGACGGACAATTCGGAGACGGACAATTTGGATCCGGACAATTCGGAGACGGGCAATTCGGAGTGCATATAAAAATCTTGCACTCCTAAGAGGCACTTACGGGGATGAAACTTTTATTTGTCATTGGCATAAAATAATTATATGGCACCAAACAAATGCTGTCTGATCTTCTAAAATTGGTTCAATAATGGAAAATAAGAAACTGAAATTAGTAGTTAAATGCAGTAAATTATCAACTTATAGAAAGTTCATTTAGATCAATGTAATTTTCATACCTATATGGGCCCATGGCTTTTATGCCCGCTAGTCAGGTGTCAGATTATTATTAGTTTGGACAGTAATGCATTCTGGGTGATGGAGATGGGTAGGCTAGGAAAATCTGACCTAAAAGTGGGAGTCCCATCACGAATTTTGGCTGCTAAGAATTGTTCGGTCCGCATTGTCCGGTGCGAATTGTCCACTCCGAATTGTCCGGTCCGAATTGCCCGTCTCCGAATTGTCCGGTCCGAATTGTCCGTCTCCGAATTGTCCGGTCCGAATTGTCCGTCTCCGAATTGTCCGTCGACGAACTGTTCGGACACCAAAGTACCAGCACTAAAATGTAACTTTGTGAGTACGACATATACGACGTTGAACAACTTGTCACCATAGTCTAACCTGTATCTGATATAGTTCTCCCATTGCAAGAAGAATTACTTTTGCCTCTTCGTGGGATTGTTGATCTTTGATGCCAACCTAAAAATACCCAGTAACAAAAGGGCTTTAACCTGTTGATGCTGTGATGTAGAGCAAGGCATTGAGAATATTATGGAGCAAAACATTAAATGACAAAATTAAATAGTTGCACGGTGATAGTAAAAACATTTTCACGCCTAAATTAATAAATTCAGTTTATCAAGATAAAATTAACACAACCATGAGTTTTATATAATAACTAGCTGGGGTACCCGGCGTTGCCCGGAAAATTTAGGATTCGACCCGCTCCGGCCACAACCCCTCACCACACAACACCCCACCACACTCCGACCTCTACCGGTACGCCACCCGAGAAATTTAGGTTTCAGGAAAATTTCCCCCCATTCCACCCCACTGCCTCCACCTCCAACCCCTCTCACCTCACCCCACGCCACCCCACCTCCCACCCCATCCCCCTCCACCCCAACCCCACCCATCCACCCCCTCACCCGAACTCCCCGCCCCCACCCGTCCCCCTCACCCCATTACCCCAACCCCCACCACCCCTCTACCACAACCCTCTTTAACCCCACCCCACCACCCCACTCCACCCCACCACCACCTCCCACCCCATGCCCCTCCACCCCACCACCACCCCTCCACCCCCCCCCACCCGTCTCCCCCCCACAGTACTGGCAAAAGAGCCGTCCTTGAACACCTTTAAAACGTTGTGAACCGCTGTTTTTATTCGTATGGGACCGAAAAACGGACTGTGAAGAGCGCTGTTTTTAAACACCTCTAAAACGGTGTCGAACGGCTGCTTTTATACGTATTACGTATGGACCCCGAAAGAAAAGTGCTGTCATAAGCCTGAAAGAGCAAGGTCCAACAGGGAAAATGAGGGTTTTGCCCCCACCCTGGCCCCCATGGTGGCAGAGATTCGCCGACCCCCAATTGGGTCGACCCTGACCCCCCTGCGAAGGATTGGGGTCGATCGCTTCAGTACTTTGACCGGGAATACCTGAGAACAAAAAAAACTTACTAAAATATATATAAGATCTATATAAATAAAAATGTAAAAAGTTTGTGTCTAATCAAGGATCTCCGAAACTTCTTCACCGATTGTTTTGAAAATTTTACCAAAACGTTCCATTCCAATACGAGCGGGTTTGTATAAACTTTTTTCAAAAAATTGCAATCTTTTCGATAAAAAAAGAACTTTACGTTCGATTCGAGCGATTTCGTTTCAATTCTCAACCAACGTTGCATTAGAATGCGGCCGTGTTTTATGGCGCATATCCGTGCCTGCTCTTATAGGACACACGTAGCTGTCGGTTTGTGTCGATTTGCTTTCGAAAGCGGTCGTGTTTTTATGGCGCATATTCGCGCGTGTTCTTATAGCGCATATGTAGTTGTCGGCTTCTACGAAATCAAGGATCTCTGAAAGTTCTTCACTGTTTGCTTTCAAATTTTCACACAACTTTGCATATCCGCGCGTATTCTTATAGCGCATATATCTATGTAGCTGTCGGGAACGGAGGGGTGAAAGAGGAAGGGAGGGGATGAATAAAGGAAGGGGAGGGACGAGAGTGAGGGAGGGGACAGGAGGGGTGGAAAGGCGAGGGAGGGGACGGGGAGGGGAGAGGAGTGGATCGGGAGGGGAGGGAGATGAGGGGAGGAATGAAAGGGGAAGGGCGAGGGAGGGGAATGGAGGTAGGAAGGGACAGAGGAGGGGAGGGAGTGAGGCAGGAAAGGTAGGGAAAAGTGTTGGACGGTCTTTTCAGCCACAGCAACGCGTGGCCGGGTACAGCTAGTAACATAATAAAATCATACAGTTGTGGGAAACTAAAATATCACTTACGTAAACAGCAACAATAAACAAGGTGCAAGATAATACAAGATCCTACAGCCTAGCAGTTACCTAAATTTATGTAACAGTGGAGGTGGAGCAGCTCTTACCATTAACATGGCACAGGCAACAGGCACATAGAAGCTATACAAAGCCGTCTTATATTTAGCCATGGCCTTGTATCTCTTGAGTGTATACAACGTGAAGTCACCATGATCAGTTGGAGCAGTTATCATATCCAAAGTCTGACCTGTGACGGTCTGCAGCGTCATCTACAGTGCAAAATTATTCTTCATTTCAAATTTCTTTTTAAAAAACAGGATTTTGACTATTATTCAGTGACTGGCTAAAGGAAAAATGTTGTCTAGAATTCAATCGATCCCATTAATTGATCTTGGTCATTGACTTGTAGTAACAAATGACCTGCAGTTCTTATTGTTGCCCTGAGCAAACTGATCACAAATGCAACGTACATGTATGACTACCTATTCATTCTTATCAAGAAATCCAATTAATACACAAGATTAGATTGCAATTCTCAAACTTAAAACCAACCTGCCACAAACTGACTCATAATAGCATCACGAATTTCAAACCAGCCAATGCATAACAAGTTCGATCATACATAGTTCAATAAAGTGGTAAATTATAACACTTCAATGTCTAGCACAAGGCAGAACATATAAACCAAAAGAAGAGTAGAACAAAACGAAAAGAATACAAAATTTGTATTCTTGTATTTTTGTTCTAGTCTGTCGCCAATACATAACAGTCTATGATCATCTCAACAATTAAGAATAAAAACTGATTTAAATATCCTGAGTACAAAATTACAACACGCCTTGAAATTTATGAGAAAGCACCTACTTCATGGAATAGATCAACTATGTCAATGTAGTAGGGTGCGTCTCTCAGATACTTCTTGAGCAAAAAGAAAGTAGCAGACTCAAGGAAGAATGAATCATTAATTGCCTTCAGACCAACTCCGTCCTATATACAAGAACAAATACAACATAAGCTCTTCACAAAGTAAAAACCGTCAAAATGAACATTCTAAAATGTTTGACTGATTAGTATACAGGGTGGGTCACAAAAAAGGAACCCTACGGTTTTTTGCCCATATCTTGGCCAGAAGTAAGAATTTCAAAATGTAATTTTACAGTCTTAAAGACATTTCATATTCATACATGATGACCAGATTTCAATAAAATATTTCAAACCCAACAAAAGTTACACCACTTTTAGTGAGGCCAACCTCCGTTTTTTGACGATTCAAAAACGTAATGCAACAAAAAGTGAAAAACCCGACTTTATTAAGTCACATCTCAAATTACTGTTGTGAAATGAACTTGTTGGTGCTTCACAACTTGTGTTCAATGTGTGCACCACCAGTACCAAAACTTCTTTTGAGTCTGTTTGCAAAGTTCTTGATGTGTTTTTTGTTGATGCGTTCCAAAGGCAAATCTTCCTATGCGAACTCCAATGAGCCCATCAATTCTCTTACCGCTCTTGGTTTTGGTTGCAGATTGTGATATTTCTTCAGCATAGCTCTCCGCAATTGATTATCAATCCAACGGGTTCAAATCCGGAGATTTGGGGCATTGGCTTTCTCAATGAAACCAGAACAATCGAGCCGAACTCCTTTCATTCAAGGCAAATATCTAAACTCTCAGCTCAACTCTTAATGTTTGGGCTCTCACTGTTTATCAGAGTGAACGTTGCTCAATGTATCTCTAGGATCTTGCTCAAGAGATGTATGAATACACATTTTGTCTGTCATTGGCAGAGTGGCCATTTTCATTTTTTTTAAAATTTGAATTGAATTGCTCTAATAAAAAAAATTAATAATCTGACAGATTCCTTATTTACAAAATTGATTGTCATCTTGCTAAATGACTTCATGGTGACGTGCAGATACGCTGGCACCCTGTTTCTGTTTAAAATAATAATAATAATAATAATAATAATAATAATAATAATAATAATAATAATAATAATAATAATAATAATAATAATAATATAATAATAATAATAATAATAATAATAATAATAATAATAATAATAATAATAATAATAATAATAATAATAATAATCTGGCAATATCAAGACTATTTGATAACGATTATTTGAGATGGGACTTAATAAAATCATGTTTTTACTTTTTGTTGCGTTACGTTTTTGAATCGTCAAAAAACGATGGGTGGCCTCCCTAAAAGTGATATAACTTTTGTTCTGTTTGAAATATTTTGATGAAATCTGGCCATGATATGCAAATATGAATTGTCTCTAAGCCTCGCAAATTTCATTTTGATATTCTTACTTCTGGCCAAGATATTGACCAGGATAATTAAATTGTTTTTTGTTACTTTTTGTTGCGTCGCGTTTTTGAATCGTCAAAAAACGGTGGGTGGCCTCACTAAAAGTGATATAACATTTGTTCTGTTCGAAACATTTTGTCAAATTTTGACCATTGTACGTAAATATGAATTGCCTTTAAGATTGTAAAGTTTCATTTAAAAAGTCTTATGTTTGGTCAAGATAAGGGGTAAAACCCGTCCGGGGTTACTTTTTTATGGCCCACCTTGTATATCAAATTTCCCTTACAGTACCATGAAAATTGAAGTTTTTTCAGTAGGCCTATGACTGACATAAAAATAATACATACGAAGGAAAATAAAGCAACTCAACAATAAAGAAAATTATAGTGATTGAAAGTGCGCACCACTTTATACCAACATGGCTGTCCCCACCGTATTGTAGATGCGTCCATGATGTCATCAACAACTAAAATGGATGCCCCAAACTGAAAACAATCCGAAATAGTCAAGTTGTTACCATAAAAAGTTTAAATACATCTGCTTGAAGAAAATCTTCCTAAATGACTCAGCAAACTTTAATAACCAGCTGCTCCTGGGCTGGTATGCACATGACACAGCATAAGGTAATCACGTATAGTGCCTAAACGCGACTTAGCAATTCCCTATATAGCCATTGGAATGTATCCGTATGCACGAGAAAAAATAGCAACGAGAATAACTAATCTACACATTCCTTGCACCCGACGATGCATGACACTTGCTCTTTCCCCCAATTCAATAGGTTATAGCTGAGCGCGCATGCGTGAAAGATATTTATATGCGATCGTTGCCAGCGTGGGGTAAACAGATTCAGACCCAAAGACGGGCCATAGGGAAATGCCGACGGCTGCCTATTGTTCGCGCTCTCCAGCTAACGTCGGCCGTCTATTGTTCACAATTGGAGTAGCCGGTTTACACCTACTTCGGAATTGGAATAACGTTATACCTAGTTTAGTTCGCTAATCTCAAGCCGTGCATACGGAAATAACCCAGTATTCCCGTGTAGGCCAGATTTAAGCCAAATATACGAGTTATGCCCTCATGTGCATACGGGCCCTGGTTTGTTTTAAAACAGTTCAGTTGAACTTTGGTTTACTTTTGGACCACTCTTACGGACAGCTCTTTTGACGCAACGCAGCGCTAGTGAATAAGCTGGTTCCCCGCGCTTGGCTTTTGAGTAGCGCTTTAGAAGTTTAGAGATTACGATTACGATTACGATTACGAATACCACTGTTTAACGAAGTAAAAGCAAAGACCTTGGTAAAAGTAACGCGTTATTGTACTTAAGTAAAAGTTTTAATACTTTCACGTGTAAGAATTACCAAGTATACAAAAACTGAAATAGGCCTACTTTTACTTTCAACGAAGTAAAATTCTACCCATATTTCAGTACTTTTACTTCGTTACAATTTATGTGACACTCGTATCAATGTTCGTTACTTAAATGCGCCAACTAACATATCGTTACGCTTAGATAAAACAGCTGGATTAAATTTTGCATTCCTAAAAATAGATTTTCGATGGGTGGTGCACGCTGGATGCATTGCCATATCTGCAGCAGAACCTCTCTTCAGCTGTGCATTAGGCTATGCTATCAAAGAATCAGAAACCTGTGTATACCCTCTACGAATAGGCTACCATTTCGAGAATAATTTTAGTAATTTTGAAGGTCAATAATGGATTGAGTAATTGAGTTATAGAAAGACTCGGTTTAGTATTACTTTGGAAAAATACTTCTTACTTTTAGTTCGGCAAAATCTGTGATGAGTGCTTTTACTTTTACTTAAGTAATTAAAATCCATTTTCTTTTACTTAAGAACGTCTTCCAGACACTTTCAGCAACACTGACGTCGAATACCCAAAACATAGGCCTATCTGGATATTGGTCCAAAGCAAAAGAAATACTGATAGTTGGCACAGCTTTAATGATAGCCTATCCTTATTTGCGACTCAATTGGCTATCCCTTAGCCTACTGACATGCTGTTTACCGGATTGCTCAATAAAGGAAACTATTATTATTGTTATTATTATTATTATTATTATTATTATTATTATTATAACTGGCCTAGTTAGCTACACTGGTAAGCGAGAGCGGCATTCGTCTGTTGGCTGCAACGGACTGCGGTTCAAGCCCCAGGCTGGGAGTTGACATTCAGAGATATCTCGGGCTAGCACGTGTGGGACGCAGGGGCGCAAACTGCTGCGGAGCGACCTTGGGCAAGTTGCTTACCCATCACTGTCTGTGGGGAAGGCAACGGGAAACCACCTCACTCATCTCATCCCCAGGGGCGTAGAGCCAATGAACCTGCCTTCGGGCAGAGCACTATCATCATCATCATTGTTATTATTATTATTATTATTATTATTATTATTATTATTATTATTATTACTATTTTTATTATTATTATTATTATTATTATTATTATTATTATTATTAACACGACCGTTCAATAGAGTTATTTAAGCACCTATGCGGTCACACAGGAGTGTCGCGTAGTGGGTCGGCTTGTGATGGAGCGAATGAATTTAGCCTTGAATTTAGCCTATAGGCGTAGGCTACATGATATGCAGACTAAGTGCTCAGACCTAATATTCAGTACGCTGTGTAACTTGATGATTGATTGTATACCACGGACAATCAAGGACCGTTATGACAATTATATTCAACGCCTGTAGAAATTGTATTTCTGTGAAATATTTTTTGCAGTTGTCTGACTATATTAATCTCATGATTATAGGAACCTTATAACTGCATTTTGCTTGATTGTCTAATTTCAAAGACGCCAAGGCTATGCAGTATGCACTAAATAAGCCTAACACAGAAAGGCACTTTTGGGTACTTCGGTCAAAGATATTATAGTCATAGAAAAGTCTTATAAAGTCTAAGGTCTTTGCTTCGGTTTGCTGATTTATGCAAAAAATAACGAAGGACTACTTTATACTTTTTGACTTTCGCAAAATTCGCGCAAATTTATCGCCTTTGGTGCGCATTTCCAATTTTTGGTGTAAATTTATGTGGGATCTTAAAGATAGAAAATTTTTTCTAGGCTTAAAGATAGAACAGTTCTAGTCCTCAAGACTTGACAGAAGCAATCGATATGGCCTAAGTCCCCGAGGGCCGACGGATAACGATGTCTTGGGCTCTCCCCGACCATGACCGCTCAATAGACCGAAGACTCTAGTTTCAAAGAATCTTTACAATAGCCAGAGCAGCTATGAAGTGGAACCGAACCAACAAAGATGTGGCTGGACGTAGAATTGAAGCGCCAAGTTGGTTAAACTCTGACTGTTCTGAAAAACGAACTCAGTGCAATGCAGGATAAGCGCTACGTAAATACTTGTTCGTGCTGAAGCAGCTGAACTAGGCTGCATGTATCATAAATCATAAATTAAAACATAATATTATTCGCTATTATCATTTTTTTCCATTATAATAATTCCATCATAAATTTCAATAATTTAATAATTATCGATAAATTGTTAGTTGTGTTTTAACCTCTTCAATAAGGAAATACTCGATAGATATATTTGACTAATTTAGCCTTGTAAATAATTATGAGCGATCAACCATGTGGCAGACCGATAACCCTATGACCAATCGTCCTATGACCAATCGTCATATGACCAATCGTCCTATGACCAATCGTCATATGACCAATTGTCCTATGACCAATCAGTCGTCCGTGTGCCTCGACAGATGTCTCATGAAAACACAATGCAGTGTATGACATTTGACAATAAATTACACAGAAGAAAAGCACAAAATAAAACTTTCTTAGTTTCGAAGTTCTTACCCATTCTAAACACCAGCCAACAACCCCAGCTCGTTTTCTCCCTTCTTCTGTGAGCTCATGGCTATCTGCTAAAAGGCGAAATGACTGTACAACAGCCAATCCCCGGTTCAGTTTACCATGACCAACATTGTACTCGCTGACCTTTACAAAAAGCAAAAAAATTAATATATCCTATAAGCTTCCCAAACCTCGAGAAACAATTGATAATGCAGATTGATAACTTTGTTTCTAAATATCACTAAGTTCAGAGGCAAAAGAAAAGTGCAACGAATCACTGTGAAAGAACTATAGCTACCTTGTGACATCATCGGTGAGAACAAGTTCAACCCATCTTTTGAACGAATAGACATTGTGTAGACGGGTGACCAGTCACACCTACCCCATTGTGAGGTAGCTGAGATTTCAAGTTCACAGTCTGTATTCATTTTATACTTACGTTCATTGTACACAAGCAATGTCATTGTATACAAGCAATGTAACAGTCTAAACATCTTTCCACCGAGGGCTGCGATTTGAACTCCTGGCCTCAACATTACAGTTCATCAACTTTACCAAGATTATTGTGCTTAAGAATTCCAATATAGCAACATACAAATCAGTGTACACAAGCAACTATCAATATCTGAAAGTCTAAGCCAAACACAGAGTTTTAAACAAAAGAATTTTAAATCGGATGCAACTTTCTAGATTATTGTACCTCACCCTTTTAAACCATTTAAATGCATCTGTGGTATCTTCATCTATCAAGCCTGCATAAGTCAAGTCTTTCAGTAACACGATAAACAAGTCAGCAAAGGTGACGGTATCGTCCACTTCCTCCTGTTTCTTCTTTTCTCCCATTTCAAGGAGTTCTGGCAATTATGAAACCAACAAATTTAACACTTGTTATAAACCAGCTTATATTTAAGATAAACACTTACAAACAAAAAGACAATGGGCCTAGAAAGAAGGAACTGATCACACACAAATTCTTTTTGTAGACTGTATTTCAGTAAAGACATACTCAGAACTCCAGATTTTTCATAAGCTGCGATATATTGCATCTTTGATAAGCAAATAATCATATGGTACTGCTAGTCTGCTAGAGTGAGTACAGTTATTGAGAATGCAACACAATGTCACCAATTTATACCACATGATACTTAAAACGAAGAGTATTGTAATCTGCCTATTTCTATTATAAATTAATAATGAAATGACAACCACTTCTACCAAATTTTCAAAAATTGTAACCCATGCAATGAAAAACTATCTTGCCATGTTTGACTGAAGAGGTTGCCTTCTAGCACCAGCGCCTACGTCGCCCTACGGGTCCATAACCGCACAATCCCTACGGCAGATGGCATGATGAGAAAACTTTCAAATGTTATCAAGATGTGATAGGACTACAATTTTGGATACCTGGTATCGGATATTAACATTTCTTTAATTATACAACTGTCCTGATAAATTTAATGACGATATGCTTATCTCCATGTCTGTAGGCCTGCATCAAAATGCGGATAACACTTCGTAAAATAAAGACAATTCTTATCTCATCCAATTGATCTGCAAGTGATAGATAGGTCTTACGATCTGATCTCTTTCTGATGCCGCATGGATGGGTGGGAAAAATTCATGGGAAAAGTACAAATTCGAGGTAGCAATTCGAAAAAATGGGCAAATTACGAAAATTCACAAATGGGAATCATACATTCATTTGCACAATAATTGATGATGATGATGATTATGATGATGATGATGATGATGATGATGATGATGATGATGATGACAACGACAATGATAATTAAAACAATAATAATGATGATAATAACATTTCTACTACTACTACTACTACTACTACTACTACTACTACTACTACTACTACTACTACTACTACTACTACTACTACTACTACTACTACTACTACTACTACTACTACTACTACTACTACTACTACTACTACTACTACTACTACTACTACTACTACTACTACTACTACTACTACTACAACTACTACTACAACATACTACTACTACTACTACTACTACTACTACTACTACTACTACTACTACTACTACTACTACTAATAATAATAATAATAATAATAATAATAATAATAATAATAATAATAATAATAATAATAATAATAAGGATCATAAATACCTCGGGTAAAATTAATAATAATAATAATAATAATAATAATAATAATAATAATAATAATAATAATAATAATAATAATAATAATAATAATAATAATTTAGAAATTAAATATGAAATTTTTTTAAATCCCGAGGGATCCTAGGTACCTCAGGTACCTAGGATCCCTCGGGATTTAAAAAAATTTCATATTTAATTTCTAAATTATTATTATTATTATTATTATTATTATTACTATTATTATTATTATTATTATTATTATTATTATTAACCGTACCTCGGGTAAAAAAATAATAATAACAATAAACATATTTTTTTAAATATAATTATATTAAACCAGTTACTTGTTCCAGCGCCTGTCAATCATTATTCAGCGCTTCAATACTGTCGCCTTCCACAGCACTTTTGTTCTCCCTGATCTTGACTCGGACGGCCACTCCAGAGTCCAAATTGTGTAGGCCCTATTAATATCTGACACCTGAGGGATTATAGATACTTCGGGGGGAAATAATAATTTAATAATATTAATGGCTCTAACGCGGCCATACCGTTGCAAGAGCGCTTCACAAAAAGCTATCTAGCGACATAAACCTTATGAAACAAATAAGATTTAAGCATTGATTTGAAAGAGTTCACCTAGTCGGCCAATCTGATGGCGGGTGCCGGACTGTTCCTGAGACCAGGAGTTGAGTAAGCGCGATCGCTGATGTGTGCCATCATCCTTCGTACACATAAGGTCGGTCTTCTTAAGCGACCTAAGTCGATCGCAGCTCCGATTGAGAAGAATGAGTTTTGGAGCAGTAGGCCCGAGTATATTCAGGTGCCGTCCGGTGAAGCGACTTAAATACCAACAGGCTGAGCTTGAACTCAATGCGAAACGTGACCGGCTGAATATGCAGGACATCGCGTAAAAATTGTCAAAGTGAACGTTTGGAACAAAGTTAGTTCTGCAATAAATCAAAATCAAATCATTCATTTGGCAAGCAACAATTCAAGAATTAAAAGAAACAACAGTTTACAAATACAATAAAGCAGCACAGGGTATAGTAGGCCTAGGCCTATAGCGTATAGCCCTATTATATACACAGATAGCAGTTTACATTCTTTTGATTGCATAGAAGATCCGTAAGGGTCTTACAACCCCGCTAGGTTGGCCGATGCGTGACCTTCGAAATGTGATTCAGACGGTCGTGATACCATGAATTGTGTGTTTTTGTTTGTGTTTTTGTGTGTGCTTGTGTGTGTGTTTGTGTGTGCGTGCGTGTGCGAGTACTGTGTGTGTTTACGTGCACGCCTGTTTGATGTAAATACAACTGTCAGAACGGCTAACAAGTAAAATTTCCGTCTGATTTCAGGTTTCGGTCTCAAAATAATTTCAGTTACAGTTACATATATATTTAACGGATATTCAATATTTTCAGTTTTAATTTTACTCAACGTTAGCGAAAATATCACTGGTGATTTTACGGTGGCCCATTCAGGGAAGGAATTTGCCGAAATGTGGTTGCGCAATGCATATGGCCAGGGATAGTAGAAATTCACAAAGTCAGAGAAGCCCTGAATTTAATTATTTTCAGCATTTGCCATGAATGCTGTGAATTTCCTTAAATTTTTATTTATTTATTGCACCAGGAGTAAAATATGCATAGTACAACAAAAACAGAAAATCTCTGGGTAACAGGAAGCCCGGAAAAAGCAAAAGGCTTATGCTAACCAGGCCCCTAGTACACAATTTTCATTTCAATCAACGTTTTAATGTCGCACAGTTCTACGCAACAAAAAAATGAAATTTTAGAACTGACAATTAGCAGCCTACAAAGGACAATAACTAGAAGGAAAAAAACTATATAAACTAAAATTAAATTGAATCACGAACGCCATATAATAATATTATGGCAAAAAAGGAAATATGAAATAGGAACAACAATCAATATCTACCCGGTATGTCATTGTTCAAAACTGAGGTGTGTGCACAAGCAGAATAGACAATGCAAAGTTCACATGAAGTAAATCATTCGATTCAGACCTGTTATGTCAATGTTTTTATTATTCGTTAGGATTTTGTAATAGGCTTAGTTTCAGTTCTCATTTAAATGAGGTAAGAAGTTCCACTGCTTTAAGATCATCAGACAGGGAATTCCATAATCGAGGTCCTATAGGACCTGGAGGTTGCCTGCTCTGGAGGCAGTACGTGCAAAAAAGGAACAATGTAATTGGAAGAGGACCGGGTATTATAGTAGTTGGTTTGGTCAACTGTTGCAAAGTAACAATAAAATTGTTTAGATGACATATTATGCACAAACTTGAACATAAGCACAAGTTTAGATAGGTGAGATAGCTCATAAATTTTTAATATGCTTAAGGTGCAAAACAAAGGATTGGAGTGAGATAGTTAAGAGGAATGGGTGATTATTCTTACAGCAGCTTTCTGTAGCCTCAGAACACGCTCTAAATTACTAGTTTTATATGGTGACGACCATATAGAGCAGCAGTAAGTCATGTGTGGTTCAAGTAAAGTGTGGTATATAATAGTTTTAGTTTATCGGTATAAAGGATATGGCCAACTCTACAGAGTATGCCCGCTATCTTAGAGACTTTGTTGACTACCATTAGACCTGGGAGTGACTTTGGTCAGCCAATCTGACCCCACTTAACCCTAAAGTGACTTGAGGTCGACTTGAAGTCGACTTCTCGGCTTCAAAGCGACTTGAACCGACTTGGCAGAAAAACAACCGAGTTGCACCGACTTCCGACTTGAAGTCGACTTCTGACATGGTACTAGCCATTAGCCTAGGCCTGTGTACGGCTACTAATGCAAGAAGTCAAGCCAATTTTCCTGCAAGCATTAATTTCATTTAGGCCTACAAATGAGTAATGATGTGTGAACACTTAATTGATGCATGAATGTGTTAAAGTGTTATTAAGCCCATTTCAAGCTGTTTGTGTTTCAGTTTGAATAGTTTTGTGATGCGTTGTGCCATCTAGTAACCTACACAATGCAACTGCAAATTATTAACCTATGAATTTTAGCTTGTCCATTGTCTGTGATTATTCAGATTACACTCATTATTACTAATTTAATATTAATCTATATAAATAAAAATGTAAAAGTTTGTTCCTAATCGAATAACTCGGAAAGTTCATGACCGATTCTTTTGAAATTTTTCGCAAAATGCTCCGTTCGAATACGATTGGGTTCGTAAAAGGATTTCCTGGAAAGAAACAAATCTTTTAGACCAAAAAACACAACTTTCTCTTCGATTTGACACGTTTATACATTTTTACTTTCACGCAGCTGTCCGCCATTTCGCGCATGCGCTGTCGATAGCGCTGTCGATATAATAGGGATTCGACCTACTTCCATTTCAACCGTCCAAAGATATTAACTGGGTCACCAATGACAAACCTGGGAAAGAGGTCGCGTCGTGCATTCATGTCTCCGAAACTCCACCGTTGCTTTCAAATTTTCACAAACGTTCTAGCGGACGGGTTTTAGCTGTCGGGAAGGGAGGAGTGAGGAAGGAAGAGAGGGGGAGGGAGGGAGCAAGAGGAAGAAGGAGGGGAGGGAGCGGACGGGATGGAGGAAGGGAGGAGATGGATGGAGGAAGGGGAGGGATGGAGGGGAATGGAGGGATGGGGAGGGGATGGGAGGGAGATGGGAAAGGGAGGGGAGGGGAGGGGGAGGGTAAGGAGGGAGGAGGATGGGGAAGGAGGGAGGGAAGGGAGGGAGGGAAGGGGAAGGAGGGGAAAGGAGGAGTGGGAGGGAGGGAATGGCGGTAGGGAGGGACAGAGGAAGGGAGGGAGCGAGGCAGGGAAGGGAGGTATGGAGGGGGAGTTGCACGGTCTTTTCAGCCACAGCAACGCGTGGCCGGGTACAGCTAGTGTTAAATAAATTTGTAAAAAGCGCAAGGTCTAAGATGAAATAGCGGGTCGCGGACTGCATGGTTGCTCTGAATGACGTGTTATGATAAGCCTAATTTGTAATTCTGTTTTCATAATTATTTGGCCACATCATTTCGCAACTTAGCATATAACATTGCAAGCGCATCATCCCACAGTAGGCTACTACAGCTACTATAGGCCTACTCACTGACAGTCTGACAGTAAAGTCTTTCATTGTCCAATAGTTTTCCCGTCTGCAGAAAACTGCAGATGTAGAGCATCAAAGTAGCGCCAAACTATCGATTTATTATAGGCCTTGTAGATCCAGCATTCTTTGCGCCGAATTCACTGACCACTAGACGTTCACTGATTGCTTGATAAGCACACGTGCTAATATTTTAGTAACATTTTGTTTCACCATTTTAATTAAGCGCGTGCCTAAGCGTGACGTTTAAGCATAAAAATTACAAATTATATGAATAGATCGGCAGACGGCAGTCTGCACTATATCCTACCGGCAAAATAATCAGTAGCCTAGCCTAAGACTCTGTTTAGCAAAGGCCTCATTCGTTCTTGTAAGCATGTATGCAACAAAAGCTGCTTAAATGTCACAATCATTGGTTTGAAGCGACAAATATTATTATTTAACTATGTTTATGTCTTAAGTCGGTTTATTTATTTTGTTTTAATAATAAGAAAACATTTTCGTGCTTCATTTTAGGAGTTTGCTGCCACTTCAGTATCGATCATTAATGATTCCAAAATGCCAGGCATGGCCATTAATACAAATTACAGATTCAAAGTAGGCCATAGTGCTATACCATACAATATATCGAAATACAGTGCACAAAAATAATGTGACATTGACTATATCATTAAAAGTTATAGAGGAAATCTCACAGGTAGCACCAAGCGGACAAACGCCCTCTATATGATTCCCCTTGACTTTGGGCGATAATGTCCAAATTATTTCCTGTAATATTTGCAAAGAAAGTATGACTGGCTTTAACTTTTAAGTATATATATATATATATATAAGTAGGCTATGTTATTATTATTATTAGGCTATTATTATAATTATTATTAGGCCTATTATCATTATGCTACAAAATTGCAACGCGCGCAAGGTCACACCGAAATGTTAATCCGAGGCGCGGAGTCAGTCGCCAGAGGAAGATCAGAGATAGAGATCCATGTGCTTGAAAGCCAAGAAGAAATAGTGAGTTTTGAGCCGCCTTTTGAAAAAGGAAGTGAGATTGAGTTACGAAGTGAGAGCGGAAGCCGATTCCATTCTTTGGGTGCAGCCCATAGGCCTAACTGTTTTGCATCGGAGTTCAGCAAGAGACTTGAACCAGATGAGCGCAAGCAATTGGGAGGAATGTAGGGAGTCAGTAGGCTAGTGACTACAGATAGGGAGGTGTGCTGGTGCTGAGGGATTTGTAGGTCAAACATGCCAATTTGAATTTTATCCCGAAGCCAATACAGCTGATGGAATATTGTTGAGATCAGTTGGTAGTGGGACACGCAGCACCACCAGTGCTACGAATTTTGGATGCGTTGCAGCCTGTTGAGCTCAATGTCTGAAAGACCCGCAAAAACTGAATTAGCATAATCAAGGCGAGACGAGACAAGAGAACAGGCAATGGTTTAAGACATAGGTACATTCATAATCATATAGTTCGTCGACTCATTGTACCGTTCAGTGTCAGAAATCGTGCTAATTTGCATAACTGAGAAAAACGATTGTCCTATGCTGTTTGAAAAACTTTGCAAGTAGAGCACGAGATTGCAAGAAACAAACTAAAACGGGTTTCCAGAATAGGTAGCATACAGATTTAGAATACAGACAACTTGAGACAAGGCTCACCTGCTCCATTAACAACCCGCCTTGAATTCTCGGAGATAACAAGCCCTTCGAGCACTATCCAGCAGATTTATAAATTAATAAAACCGACACAATCTCAGTAGTGACTTAAGCAAGTCTGACCAATGAGCTCTTGGTCCGACCCGGTGGCGTAAATATAAAATGGAATATGGCGAGGGCCAAGGTGCAAGGGCGGAGCTTCAAATGTAAATGATGAATAGGCCTACAAAAGGACCCTACATGTCAGCTTGACAAGTAACTGCTAACGAACAACTATGCAACAGAAACACGGTGTGGACTTCATCACAGGTGATCACTCTTCATAGCACATCACCTCACCCTTCGTGGCTCCACTGGCTGCCCATACAGGCACAAATAACTATCAAATCCTGTCTTCTGATCTACAGAGTCCATACTAATTCATCTAGCTGCTTCTTTATGTGTCCTTACTTGTAACACAATGTTCATCTTCTCCAATCCAGACGATGATTACGATCCCTATGACCCTATCCCAAGGTGGCTTTGTGGTCACACGCTAGGGCAGAAAATTGGTA
This sequence comes from Lumbricus terrestris, assembly GCA_949752735.1. NCBI lineage: Eukaryota > Metazoa > Annelida > Clitellata > Crassiclitellata > Lumbricidae > Lumbricus > Lumbricus terrestris. The sequence continues at coordinate 72,512,753 of OX457038.1, read as the reverse complement.
AAATCTCCATTTGCACTTAGTTGGCGCGACTGAATAGAACAGACCACCGGACTTTATTCGCAAATCATTTTCTTTATCACTCTTCAAGAAAAATTCTGAAGACCTACTTCTTTAAAATATATTATGGGCCTAAGTAGATTTTTCTGTTAGGCTCTAAATGCATTCGTGCAAGATTCTTTTTGCTTAGGCGCGTTATAAATAACTGCTTAATAATAATAATAATAATCTTGGTTGACGTGAAATTGGCATCGTGGTTGACGTGAAATTAGTATCTTGGTTGACGTGAGAAAAATAAAATAAAATATAATCATAATAATAATAGGTCGTCGGCTGTCTGATGCCACGGGCGACCCTAAGGAATCTATGTAGCCTATCTATTCCAGCGTCTGTCCATCTGTAGCCTACACAACGACACAACGCAATAGCATTTAGGGGTAGGCCTACTTTTATGCACGACACCGGTGGCGAAGGCCAATAGCCTTAATTAGTAGCGAAAATTATTCTTCGGAACTTTTGTTCAAAGTAATAAATGATCAATCATAATAATAATATATCTATATTCGTTCAATGAAATTCAATCTGACAAACCGCAGAATGATTACAGATACAGGTTATACGAAATACGGCCCGCTTCGCACGACACGCAGGTCGGCTACACAGCGGGTAGCTTAACACTAAAATATACAATACAATAAAATTTATTATTTCTAACGCGCTTTGCACAAAAGCGCACGGCCTATGATGTTAACAGTCGCTACAGCAAACAAAGTCATCTGAGAGCAATAACGCAGCGGAAAAAAACACAACAACAAAAACACGAGTCTCAATCGAAAGAACTCCGATGAAGACATAAGAGTCCAGCCGGAAAGTTTCTCGTACGATGTTGAGTTGAGTTTAGGATCGAAATATTACAGTATACATGTACATGTAGCCTGTATTTGCTTAATGAGCAAAAACAGGTTGGCAAACCGCAACCTGGTAGGCCTACATTCAGACAGACAAAAATTACATTGAAATAACAATATTAAAGGGAGTAATGTATTGTAGCGAACTTTGCTTGTAATAGAGTTCATTAGGTACACTTGCTGCTAAAGGGTTATTTGGTGCGGTTAAGATCGCCGGTTAAGAACTTAGCTTGGCCATGTAATTTAACCGGTTAGGATCCTAGGAGTTAACCAGGCCGAATGCATGTAATTGGGCGGTTAAATCTGAGGCAAGTAGAACCGGTGTTTATGTGGGGTTTCAGTCGGTACCGGTTATAACTTAACCGAGGCTAATTGTGTGAGGTATTCCGGTTAACTATTGGGGAATATTAACCGACGGTTACCATTGCGGTAATGGGTGGTTAAGATTAGTATGTAACCACTAAGCGGTGAACCGGTTCTGGCCAGATTTATTAACCAGCCGCTACGTATATAAGGTGGTAGTTTTAGGCGTTAGGAGAGCTCATTTTGGAGAAGCAGCGGGAGCTCCGTTCGGTTAGGGAGCTCATCTTGAAGAGGCAGCGGGAGCTCCGTTCGGTTAAAAGGCTCATTTAGTTGATATATTGTTTCGAAGTAGTCGTTCTCTTTAATTCGTCGTTTAATACAGTTTAAAACCGTCATCGAGTTGTTTCTTGGGTTGGCGACTACGAAATCTCCTGACAGACCGTAGGAGTGGACCAGCGACATATGTAGCACGGTGGTGTCGGCATCCTGGTACGAGTCACACCACCGTGCGGAAGATTCCCCCTCCAGGAAGACCGGAAGAAGACGTGAAAGGAAGGGAAGGACGAAAGGTCGAGAGAGAGTTTCGCCACAGTGGCACCAGAATCGGGGTCTGAGGATCACAATCTGAGGATCGCAACCTGAAGATCGCAACCAGAATCAACCGAAGCATCGATGACGACGGACGGAGAAGATACCATAGCCTACGGTAACAGGGATGAGGAGAGACGGAGCAGTTCGACACCGGGTCAAGAAGAAACGACTACGAGAGAGAGACCCAGTGCGCTCCGTCATCGAGAGACGACTGACTTCAGGGGAATGAGCCTGTTTTCGAGTGGAGCTGAGCCGGAAGAGGAGAACGAACGAGAAAGATACGGCGCCGCTCTGAGGTATCGGAAATCGCCGATGAAGCCGGGGAAGTTTGACGGCACCGGTTCGTTAGATTCCTTCCTGGCGCAATTTGAAGTCTGTGCAACACACAACGGCTGGACGAACGCAGACCGAGTGGACTTCCTGCGTTGCGCTTTGGACAAAGCCGCGACACAGTTGTTGTGGGACTTTGGAGCTCGTGAAGACGTTACGTATGGAGAATTGGTCGGACGTCTTCGACAACGATATGGAACAGAAGGACAGGCTGAGACGTTCAGAACCCAGCTTTACTACCGGCGTCAACGGGCGGATGAGACGCTCAGCACACTTCTTCACGACATAAGAAGGTTGGTGGTGCTAGCTTACCCCGTTCCAACGAACGAGACGACCGAGATTGTGGCACGAGACGCCTTTCTAGAAGCGATGAGAGATCGAGAGCTGTCATTGAAGGTCCGTGAACGTGAACCTAAGACATTGGATGAAGCGTATCGAACAGCTCTGCGTCTCGAAGCCTACCAGCGTACAATGGAAACGGAGGATCGACGAAGACCGCCGAATCGTGTTCGAGGAGCTATGGAGAATGAAACTGGCAGCCAACTGCAACAGCAACTCGACAGTTTCCTGAAGTCTCAACGCGAGGAGCAGAGGAGGTGGCAACAAGAAATGGAAGAGCGGATGGAGAGACACTTCGGAGAAAGACGTGACGCTGCACCAAGACGTAATCCGCCGGAACACGAAGAGCGTCGCAACACCAGAGAACAGAGACCGATCTTGACCTGCTATGGGTGTGGTCGAGCCGGACACATGGCTCGAAATTGTCGACAGAATCGCCAGCATCAGAATCGTCGGAATGACGCGGCTGCGGAAGAGAACGGAGGAACTACAAGAGATGAAAATGTCTCCGTCAACCACACTACTCGACCACGAGTGTCGAACACAGCCAGCAACAACGCCATCTTCGTACGAGGAACGATCGCCGGGAAAAGTCAGCTATGTCTCATTGATACAGGATCGGAGGTGAGCTTGGTGCCATTCTCTGTTGTTGAGGGTTCCGAGATTCAGCAGTGCAATAGGGTGTTGATGGCCGCTAATGGGACTGAGATTAGGATCTTGGGTGAGATTACAATCCCTATTAAAGTATGGCGGGGGTTTGCCATCTCCACTACCTTTTTGGTTTCGGACCAAATAGCTGAGCCAATGTTAGGGATGGATTGGCTTAGGCAGCATCGGTGCCGTTTAAGTTTTGGCACGGGAGCATTGTTTGTGGGACGCAGAAGGATCCCACTAGTTAAAGGCAATGGGTCCACGTGGTGCAGACGCATAATAGTAGCGGAGGAAGTAAGGGTGCCGCTGAAATGTCAGTATGACATAGGGGCGAGACAATTGTTTGATGATTTGTCCACGAAGGCTTCGGCGTGGATGACCGAAACGAGAGAGCTACAGCCAGGGTTGCATGTAGCGCGGGTTCTGGTAGGAGATGACACTAATTCTACTAAGGTGCGAGTTATTAATTTAACTGAGCGAGTTGTCAAGTTAGAAAAAGATCAGTTGTTGGGAGGACTGCATCCAGTGCAAGTGAACTTAGGTGAAACAGAGAAATTGGTTGCAAATGAGGAGCTAGTGGATAAGAGTGTAGAAGAGATGATGAATGGTATGGCAGAAGTACCAATTGAGATAAAAGACCGGCTGCAAGGTCTTTTGAAGGAATATCAGGATGTGCTGTCGCTGGATGAAAGTGATTTAGGAAAGACGACGGTAGGTTTGCATAGAATTGACACTGGAGATGCAGCTCCAGTGAGGCAACCTTTAAGGAGACAGCCTCCTTCCTACCGTGTGGAGATAGATAAACGAGTTGAGAAGATGGTTAGTGAAGAGATAGAGGGAGCGACAACCAGCGAGTTTGAATCCAGTATAGTGCATAGACCAGGTCGGAAGCAGAGGAACGCGGACGCATTGTCACGGAAGCCGCGTCGGCAATGTGAGAGCACGGACGATAAAGTGACGATGGCGGCTACCCGAGAAGTCTTCGAGGTTAATGCCGAAGCACCTGATACTATTTTAGTAACTCATCGGGAAGATCCCGATCTGATGTTGGTGACACGCTGGATGGAAGAAGAAGGAGTGATGCCTGAGATAGAGGAAGTGCTACAAGAAAGCGCTGCAGGCGAGGTGTATTGGCATCAGCGAGACAGCTTGTGCATTAAAGAAGGGGTGTTATACCGTAAACAGTCCGATGGAGTCTGCAAGCTGTTAGAGATAGATAAGGTCAGTAGGAACGGCCTTATAGAAAGGTTTCATAGGACCGTCAACGCTATGTTAGCTAAGGTGATTAGCGGCCATCAGAGGGACTGGGATGAGTTCCTTCCGCACGTTATGGCAGCCTTGAAAGCGTACGTGTCAACGGGGGACGATGGCGAACAGGAGATACCTCCGCCTACATTACTGGCTGGAGAGGAGGAACAGGAGATGCCGCGTGGGGATGGGAGATCGCGTCGGTCCACGAAGAGACCGGTGCGTTATTCCCATTAGAACCAGGGACGAGGTGGACGAACGTAGCCGGCAAGATTCAAGAAGAAATCTTGGCCGATGCTACGGAGGAATCGTGGAAAAGTTAACCGGAAAGATTCAAGACGAAATCTTGGCCGATGCTACGGAGGAATCGTGGAAAAGTTAACCGGCAAGATTCAAGAAGAAATCTTGGCCGATGCTACGGAGGAATCGTGGAAAAGTTGACCGGAAAGATTCAAGAAGAAATCTTGGCCGATGCTACGGAGGAATCGTGGAAAAGTTAACCGGAAAGATTCAAGAAGAAATCTTGGCCGATGCTACGGAGGAATCGTGGTAAAAGTTAACCGGAAAGATTCAAGAAGAAATCTTGGCCGATGCTATGAACGGTTGCTAGAAAAGTTAACCGGTAAAGATTCAAGAAGAAATCTTGGCCGATGCTATGAACGGTTGCTAGAAAAGTTAACCGGTAAAGATTCAAGGAGAATTCTTGGCCGATGCTATGAACGGTTGCTAAAAAAGTTAACCGGTAAAGATTCAAGGAGAATTCTTAGTCGATGCCATGAACAGCTCGTACAGAACTTAACCGTGAGTAGTTGCGGCAACGCAATAATTGATGACGTCACGGAGCAGAACCGGTTAACGTATGCGAACAACGGAAGGATTCGAATTCAGTCGAAAACAGAACGGAGGAGAGTGCAGTCGTTAAATCGCAAGGCATCATTACGAAGCGGAGAAATGGACCACAGGAGATGGTTGTGCGATATTTGTGGGGCTGAGACCGCCACTCGAGGATCACTGCAACGTCATGTTGGGCGGCGACACCAATTAAACGTGCGACGTGTGACGGAGCGAGTGACCGTTATGACGAGAGAAGTCGTCCGAGTGACAGCAAGTACGGCATCAGAAGAGAGAAGCGAGCGACCAGCCGTCACCGCGGAAGTAAAGTCGGAGGCGGGGTTTGGCGGATCAGCTCGTCCAGTCGAGGAACCGCCTACCATGATCCCTCGTCACCTAGTCAGAATACCTGACGCTCACGCTGTCGGAGGAACCGCCAGCTACGGAATCGCTGGGGGTGTCGACCCTTTCTGGCCGTCACCAGTCCAGATTGAGGAGGCTGACTTTCCGTTCCAGCCGGATGAGACATTAGTCGACCTGATGAATTGGACAGAAGCAGTGCGTCCAAACCTACCTGACGAGAGAGTCGACGAGGAGGCCATTGCCAACGTGGTTTTCGCCTCCCGTTCTCTTCAGTTCCCCCTGGAATGGGAGGAATTCTGTCTGCGTATATGGGCACAGTGGCCCATGACATCTGAAGCGGTGCTGCGTGGAGTTTTCCAAGGATTCATGCGACGTACAATGGGCAATGAGGATCCTTTCCTCTTGGCTCCATTGGTTCTGGATGACTTCTGAACAGCCGACTGCAGAAAGCAAGTAGCCTGCCGTTCTTTATTTTGAAGAAGTTCCGAATTTATGTTTCAAGTAAATGATAATTGTACAGTGGGTGACAACCTACAGTTAACGATGCTGTTAGGAATAATAAGTTGTAGCGAATGACTTTTGACGGATAGTCTCTAGAGATTTTAGTTTCAATGAACCGGTTGATAAGTCGTTTGATGGACTTTCTTCTAACAGAGGATTCTTTGGTTTTAGTGCACAGTAATGCATTGCGAGATAAATCGTTAGCTAAGCAGTTTCGTTAATAGTCATTGACCGTTTTTACTGTATGAGTAGTTTTTGATGAATAACTGTCATGGATAGTTTCTTTGATGAACAGCTCTCGTAGCTCAGTTTTGATAATTAGTTTTCCTTGACATGTTGAGAACAATGCATAGCTATTGATAGTGAGATCATGTAATGGACGTTTGCCAACGAATTGTATTTAGCTAGGACATTGCTAGATAAATCGTTGATGAGCAGTTTTAATGAGTAACCTTAATGAACAGTGCGTTAAATCATTACATGGACTTTTGACAGTCGATTTAGTTGCTACCCCTGATGAACAGTTTTAGTTGCCAGTAATGATGAACAGTGATGCCATTAATTAACCAATGATGAACAGTTAGGCCATTGATGAACATTTGTAATAGTTTGACTGTCGCTAGTATGGTAGGCTTTAACTAGTATTGTTAGCTTTCAGCGATTGTTCGAATAAGTCCGAAGGGGGCTTCGGAGCAGTAGTGGGAGGGGGGTGTAGCGAACTTTGCTTGTAATAGAGTTCATTAGGTACACTTGCTGCTAAAGGGTTATTTGGTGCGGTTAAGATCGCCGGTTAAGAACTTAGCTTGGCCATGTAATTTAACCGGTTAGGATCCTAGGAGTTAACCAGGCCGAATGCATGTAATTGGGCGGTTAAATCTGAGGCAAGTAGAACCGGTGTTTATGTGGGGTTTCAGTCGGTACCGGTTATAACTTAACCGAGGCTAATTGTGTGAGGTATTCCGGTTAACTATTGGGGAATATTAACCGACGGTTACCATTGCGGTAATGGGTGGTTAAGATTAGTATGTAACCACTAAGCGGTGAACCGGTTCTGGCCAGATTTATTAACCAGCCGCTACGTATATAAGGTGGTAGTTTTAGGCGTTAGGAGAGCTCATTTTGGAGAAGCAGCGGGAGCTCCGTTCGGTTAGGGAGCTCATCTTGAAGAGGCAGCGGGAGCTCCGTTCGGTTAAAAGGCTCATTTAGTTGATATATTGTTTCGAAGTAGTCGTTCTCTTTAATTCGTCGTTTAATACAGTTTAAAACCGTCATCGAGTTGTTTCTTGGGTTGGCGACTACGAAATCTCCTGACAGACCGTAGGAGTGGACCAGCGACATATGTAGCACGGTGGTGTCGGCATCCTGGTACGAGTCACACCACCGTGCGGAAGATTCCCCCTCCAGGAAGACCGGAAGAAGACGTGAAAGGAAGGGAAGGACGAAAGGTCGAGAGAGAGTTTCGCCACAGTATGTATATTCGTTTAATAAGCAAAAACAGGTTGGCAAACTGCAACCTGGTACAGTGAGATAGACAAAAATTACATTGAAATAATAATAATATAATCTGATCTGTAAAATCTAAATGGAAACCTAAACCTAACACTCCAGTTGTAATAATAATAATAATTATTATTATCATCATCATCATCATCATCATCATCATGGCAAGCAGGCATCGGGATTAGGGGTTGGCGAAAGAACCCGCGAAGGCCACAGCGTAAATGTGCTGAATATAAGTACTGACCGTCTCTGGAAGAGGAAGGATGTTCCTCTCATATCGTCTGTCGCCTTTGTATATTTATTATTAACGGTTATATTATTATTATCATAATTATTTTTTCAAATTTTTATTTAAGCTCCGAGATATGGATGATCCCTCAGGGACTTCACTAACGCCTAAAATAGAATCAAAGGCTGGAAAGCCTATTATTATTAATACTGTTGAGATTTTTGACTTTACATTACGGGATTGCTCTGTGTGACGTGTGCTTGCCCGCTGTCTGCCTGCCTGTCGTCTTTCCTCTGCCTGCCATCTCGTGGACTTGATAAATAAATACTTTTAATTATAAGTATATTTATTGAAATATTAAAACCCTCTTTTATCAGCACTGAAGTATAAGAGTAATTTTGTCAAGATGGCATCTTAATTTAAACTAAGCTAAACAATTACAATATGGAAACTTAAAACAAAATTGCTTTTATTGTAAGTATAAAGGCCTGTGTATTATGTCTTAGACCACTCTTTTCAGCAATTCCTCCACTGAAATAGTAGAGTAAATTTTTTAAAGATGACAGCTTAAAATGCGGAAATTGTGATTCGGAAATTGCAAAAATTTCTTATGGGGGGGCGCATACCCCTCCAAAAACCCCTCTCCGTCTTGGAGGCTGGAGCTACGTGCTTCGGGGACTGTCTGCTGGACGCTTGTTTTTCTCCCCACCCAGAAACATTCATTCCTTAGTTAGGAGACTAGATTACGAATTGCCGGGAGTGAAGGTCGGCCCAGGAAAGGGGGAAGAATATGGATTGAAACCGGTTGCTTAGGGTGGATAGAAGCCCCTGTCAGCAAGACGGCATTCAAACAAACTCCATCACCCGTCGTTTGGTTCTATGAGAATAAACTACACCAGTCATGGGCGTCAATTCAATCCTAGGAAGAATAAATCCCACAATTAGCTGCAAATAAAAAGAACAGCATAATAATAATATTATTATTATAACAGTCAAGCACAACGTAAACATCGGCCGTCTATGCGTTGGCAGTGATCGAATGTTCACGTATATCGCTGGGAGCGCTCATGGGCGGAGACTTGGACGGAGACTTGCGGGGGACGAAAAGGCGGCCAAAGATTTTGGGCAGACAAATGGCTGAGACGCCGACGAAAATTTTCCATGTTTTTGCCGGCAAAAATTTCTGACGACCTTGTTTTAGTCATCCGTCGATGGAAAAACCTAATTTTCTCTGCCAACAAAGGTGATTAGTCATCATCACCTTGTCTCGTTTGTTGTTCACCGTGTATTTCATGATGACCTAACACTTACCGATTACCGATTGGGGGGGGCAAATGCATGGGCCGTTTCCCACCACATTCATAGAGGGGACCGTCCCCTGTCCCCACTTTAAGTCTCCGCCCATGGGAGCGCTGCAGTAGTCTTCATAAACTATACTGCAGTGTGAGAATTGCGAAAAAATAACTGGGGGGGTTGGACTATGATCCAATGGAATTTTGATGTGAAAAACATACTTTAACATGGGGCTCTAAGAAAGACTGGGGGTTGAAACCCCCAACCCCCTGCAATTCTCACCCTGCTAAACTGACATTGCAGCTAGAGCTTTGCATTGAAATACGACCCAGTTAGACTTCTGGCTACGCTTTATCTATTCTGTGGTAACACCGGAAACTCAGTTTTCGTTCAAAAACCAGGGACACAACTTTATGTAGGCATAGGCAACTGGGTTTCGAGTCCACTATACGCCTTAAACGGTTCTTAGGCCATGACAAATTTATTTCCATACTAGCTGTACCCGGCCACGCGTTGATGTGGCTGAAAAGACCTTGCAACTCTCCCTCCATGCCTCCCTTCCCTGCCTCGCTCCCTCCCTTCCTCTGTCCCTCCCTACCGCCATTCCCTCCCACCCACCTTCCCCTCCATCCCCCTCCCTTCTTCCCCTCCTTCCCCTCCCTCCCCCTCTCTACCCCTCCTCCTCCCTTCTTCCCCTCCCTTCTCCTCCCTCCCCTCCCTTCTTTCCCTCCTCCCCTTCCCCTCTCCTCCCCCTCCCTCCCCTTCCCTTCCCATCCCTCCCCTTCCCCTCCCTCCCCTCCCCTCTCCCTCCCCTCCCTCCTTCCCCTCCCTCCCCTCCCCTACCCCTCTCCCTCCCTCCTTCCCCTCCCTTCCCCTCCCTCCTTCCCCTCCCTCCTTCTCCCCTCCCCTCCCTCCTTCCCCTCCTTCCCCTTCCCCTTCCCTCCCATTCCCTCCCCTCCCCTCCTTTCCCCTCCCCTCCTCTTCCTCCCCTCCCTCCTTCCCCTCCCTCCTTCTCCCCTCCCCTCCCTCCTTCCCCTCCTTCCCCTTCCCCTTCCCTCCCCTCCCCTCCCCTCCCCTCCCCTCCCCTCCCCTCCCCTCCCCTTCTTTCCCCTCCCCTCCCCTCCCCTCCCTCCCCTTTCTCCATCCATCTCCTCCCTCCATCCCGTCCGCTCCCTCCCCTTTTTCTTCCTCCCTCTCCCTCCCCTTTCTTCCTCACTCCTCCCTTCCCGACAGCTAAAACCCGTCCGCTCGAACGTTGTGTGAAAATTTGAAAGCAATCGGTGAAGGAGTTTCGCCGACATGAATGCATGACGCGACCTCTTTCCCAGGTTTGTCATTGGTGACCCAGTTAAAATGGGCGGAATCCATATATCGACAGTTAATATATATCGACAGTTAAATATATGCGCTATATAAACATGCTCTCGACAGCGCGCGAGAATGTTGCGACCTCTTTCCCAGGTTTGTCATTAGTGACCCAGTTAAAATCTTTGGACGGTTGAAATGGAAGTAGGTCGAATGCATATTATATCAACAGCGCTATCGACGGACGGCTGCGTGAAAGTTAAAATGTATAAACGTGTCAAATCGAAGAGAAAGTTGTGTTTTTTGGTCTAAAGTATTTGTTTCTATCCAGGAAATCCTTTTACAAACCCGATCGCATTCGAACGGAGCATTTTGCGAAAATTTTCAAAAGAATCGGTCATGAACTTTCCGAGATCTGCGATTAGGAACAAACCTTTTATATTTTTATTTATATAGATTGATATTTGTGGTTATCATTATTATTAGTTCAAAATAACATCCCAATACAAGACATGCTTTTTATAAGCGGACTAGCTGAACTACCCGGCGTTGCCCGGAAAGTTTCGATTTTTAGTCCCCAGCCACGTTGACCCCGCTCCCACTTGTCTTTCTCACCCCGCCTGTCTCGCCCCAACCCAGCTCCCACTCGCCCCTGCGGGGCGGGTTCGCCACCCCTCCGAGGTGGCCCGCATTTGCCTGTGAATTTTGGTTCTTTTGCCTAAACCCGTCCGCCATAAATAATGTCCAAGTGGCCTACGCACGACGACACGGTATATTATCCATTGTCATTATCTTGTCCATACTTGCGATCAACCGTTCATAATTATTATCAATGTTTTTAGTATAATTTTGCGAAGGCGCGCGCTATAAAAATCGGTCGTCTAAAGTGAGATCAAGAAGTGATGACGTCATAAATGTATGGGTTCTTTGAAAAGTAACTCGGCGACCAATCGTAAATACTGCGTTAGATTTCGGATATAAAATTAAATGTTTCAAGCTCGGGAAAAGGTCAGATTTTGGATCGCGAACCCTCCTAGGTTTCTTATGGGGTGCTAAGAAGTTGTTTTGTAAATTTTTTGAAAAGGTCGGTCGCGTGGATCAGAATATTTTTGATCCCATAAATAGTTACAGTTTCTCTTTTAGAGGTTTAGATGATTAAAAGTACTTACAGGAGTCGAATTTGACTAGGCCTACTAGCTATGTCGCAGCCATGGAAGTTGTCATTCACATGCATCCACCTACTTGTCTCACCAGCATCACCTAGCGAATGCAAAAGTAAAACCGATGAGTTTGGATGATACGCTGCAGCAAACTTATTATAACCATGCAACGCTTAAGTGACTTTCAATGACAAAAACTCCATCTGACCCATCAGACGAACTCACCAAGACCAGTAGCGGCGCCATGGGGCCTAGAGGGCTAAACGCCCCTCCCCGAAAAAAGTCCATCCGGTGTTTTACATGTAAAAATGAAATATTTCCATGATTACCCACCCCTCAAAAAAATGAAATATATGCCTGAGATTTCGACCAAATGACTATAAAAGTCAGAAATTTTGGCGAATGAAAATAAAAAATTCAGCTCCCCCCCAAACTGAAATCATCGCGCCGCCACTGACCAAGACGTAGGCCTACTCGATCCACCTCTCCCTATAATACCGGCATCTCACAGGTCTTTCACTCGAAACCAAAAACGTCGGTTTTTTACAGATAGACCTACTATAGGCCTATCCCATTTCCTGATTGCTCCACTTCCGTCTACCTCCCACGCATAGGCGCAATCACGTCCTAAAAGTTGGGAGGGACCAAATGAATCACGTCCTAAAAGTTGGGAGGGGCCATAATGATAAAGTCAATGGGACCACTCAAAAGTTGGGGGGACGCGTCCCGTGGGTCCCATAGGGTGGTTGCGCCTATGCTCCCACGCCGTTTGAACTCACTTCTCTAAGCATCACCCACTCTAGCCGTCTGCCTGCCATGTCTGCCTGCCTGAATTTCCGGATCTTGAACTTCAGCTTTTCGACTTAATTTGTTTTTATTGAGCGCCTGTAAATAAGCTGGTCCCCGCGACTTCGCTTTTATAGGCTCTGTAGAAATTCCGAGCTTATGATTACGATGAGTAATAAAAATGAAATTCACCTTAAATTTAAATTAGTTTGCATGCATGCTGCAGTCATCAAGTGCATTTTCCAAGCACAAAATAGATTTTAACCCAGTTCAAAAGACTATATAGTGTTCCTTTAAGGCTTTACCTATCTAACAATAGGCCTACCGACGCCGAGCTCCCATGTCTAGGCCTAGGCCTGCCGCCTATAGAAAATTAAGTTGACAGACCGCAACTATTATTACATGAAGAGAAAAGAAAATATTAACTAGAATAACAGTGTCTGCAGAAATTCAGGTTGGAAGCATGCGAAAGATTGATTACTGCAGCATGCATGGTTCCTAGAGTTAACACTAAGAGAAGATATAGAGGAAGGTGCATGGATATGAGCCTGAGGAATGCCATGGATATCATCAAGGATAGAGCAGTGTCGAGACGCCATGTAAAGGCCTCGTCTTCGGCGCGGTCGGACGGAGCCGTAGCTAGGAGAGCAATGATGATGATGATGAGAGTCAACACTGCCAACAGTAAAAGTAGCCTACTCGAGAAATCAGTGCCTAAAGTGTGGAAAAATAAGTGCCTGGACGCCCCTTAACTTTCCATCAGAATTAGCCTAAGTGCATATGGACGCCCGGCCCTTACCTAAATTTCCAGTCTGTGCTCGCCAATAAGTGGCAGGACGGCGTTCAGATTTTAAAACAAGTGCATGGACGCCGTCCATGACCGCCCAACCACACTTTAAGCCCTGCGAGAAATGAAATTAAAGTAATCTTTTCTTGGCAGTTCAAAGTCATGTGGTAGCGGACGCAGAGCGTAGGCCTATAGGCCTACGGTGTTTTAACAATAGGTGGAAGCAAGCCTCGGAGTATAACCTACATGCATGATTGAAATTCCAGATGACGCCCTTTAAGGCATTAAGAGTTTAACATCTGCATCGTCAATCAAGCGGTCAACATCCGGGTAATGAGAAGAGAGGTCTTCCAATCGCTTAAGCCTTTGTAGGAAGCGTTGAAGTTTGAGGCGATCAATTGCGGTGGTGTACCCCACCAAGCAGGGGAGGCATAGGCCTAGAGAAGACGAGAGATGGTTGTTGCACGTGCGGGCTACCTCGTGGAGGGCAGGAGAGGGGAGACCATGGGCCTGTAGGACTCTGAACGCGAAGTGCGACCTTGAGCAGGTACTTAGAACAGCACTGACATGTGATGTTGCTCCAAGATCATCGTTGATGGTCACGCCTATGTGTAGCCTATGAGCATTGAAGTTAGCCTATACTCTCTCGATTCCCAATTCGGGAGGAGCAATTTTTGCTTTAATTGTAACCTCGATGGAAGATACATCATTTCTTTGGATTTTCCCAGCATTAAGTCGAAGATTGTTCCGCTCGGCCCATTCGGATGGAATGGTTTGGGTGATACTCCTTCCTCTATGCCATCAGAAAGCTCAAAACCCATGGCCTCTCCCCCTCATCCATCCATAATGTTACCAAAGCCACAACCGTTGCTAAACTACTCTATGCCTCCCCATCCTGGTGGGGCCTCACTCTGGCTTCCGACAAAGAACGCCTTGAAAAACTCCTAAAAAGAGCTAAACGCCTAGGTTACTTAGAGCAAACCTTTCCAACAGTCTCCGAACTTGTCAACATAGCCGATGCAAAACTCCTCTTCTCCATTATACACAACCCCAAACACGCACTTCACCAACTCCTACCTCCTCTCCGACTCCCCTCCTCTCACCAATTAAGACCTAGAACACACAACTTCACTCTCCCACTTAAGGACAACTTCCAATATATTCCACGATCGTTATATAAAAATATATACTAGCTTATTTAAGACTAACTAAACGTACTTTGAACTTCAATTATTCTTTATCACTCATGTTAACATTTTCTGCGTTATTGTCAGAATGTCTTTTTCTCAATAAAACGAATATACACACAACGTGGCTAGTGGCTACCAATGATTATTGTTAGGCCTAATACGACCACGACACCTTCTGGATAATAATATGTAGGCCTAATTCCGGAGAATCCGGACACTTTTTATGTACGGGTCAGCTTGTAATTTTTAGACGACCCCCTTTGGCCATTGAGCGTTGTAACGGATTTCGTGATTGGCTGGTGATCAGCGGCGCTGATGAGAAGGTTGACAAATTTTCACAGCTGAGTTAAAGAGAATAATTTCTCACGCAGGTAAGATTAAGTGTAGTAATCTTTCAAGCGTTGCGGGCCGTCATGCGTGGCCGCTGACCCTTTAAAAGAATTCTTAGTCGTTAATTATACTTTTTACGATTCGTTGGCAGCGTACAGACAGCTGTGATGCTGATATGAGGGAAAAAATAGGGTGCACGCGATAAAGATGGTCACCTTCGAAAGAAAATATAGCTTTTTCCAGTATTAATATTGTTGACATTGTTGCTATTATTATGCGATTGTGGCGTAGGATTTGTGGGGTAAAGTCTCAGATGGATTTTGTAGCACATGTATGAATACGTGTTGGTGACGGTGTGTATGAAAATTAATTACTGCGAGACTGGTGTGTTGGAGGGCATAGGTGGTTGCTAATGAGGTAAGACTATATATAATTATGTCATTTGGATTAGGATTAAGATGATTACGGTCAGTTTCAGCGGAGCATTGTGGGTTACATCTATTTTCGGGTAAAAGTCTAGAACGGCTCGGCAGCACGTAAACAGTATGGCCGTCACAGATATAGACAGAATAGAGCGGTCTCACCTACGACGATCGGCCCAATGTTTCTTAGCCCCGCCGAATATTGTCAGAATATATTCAAGAATATATTCTCCAAGGGCAAATTTATTCTGAAGCAGATCCCTGGGGGAGTAGGCCTATCTGTGTCGGTAGTCTTTGGGGCAGAGGGGCTTTTAAGAGGCAACCCTGTCACGTGACACTGGCACTATCCATAGGTAGATTTTGCTGTATTCTTTAGCTTATATAAGCGTATTAATATTTCTGAAAATATACCTTTTCATGGTATTTTGACAACTGGCTGAATTACTTACTTTCGTGGAAACATTGGGCTATCGATCGCCGTAAGTGAGAACGCTCTGGTCTGCCCTTATCTGTGACGACCATATTGTTTACCTGCTACCGAGCCGTTATAGACCTCTATCGATTGGACTCCTTCGGCTTAACTGAGTGACCCCACCTGCATGTTGCTTACTAGCCCAAATGAATATGGACCACTCTATGGATGTGAGACAAGACTAGTGACTCTTGCTTCTATTTCCAGGTCCAAATTCTTGTGGCCTGTTTCCCTGACAGGTATTTGCATGACCAGATTTCCCACTTATGTTGAGGAATAGGCCTACTATAAGTTTTGACTTCCTTTGTTTCAATGCAACGGTTTGCAGTTTATTATGAAAGCTACATTAAGTATACATTAAGTTGCATCTACTTACGTTTGGTCTTGAATATGGGCAAAATACTTCCTCAGCATTTTCATGTGCAGCAATAAGTTATTTTAAGTCTAGCAGCATAATGGAGAGATGCTGATAAAGCAAAAAGATGAAAATGTTTTTTCTGAACACCTTGTGCACGACTTTTTTGTATTACAGAAAGAGTGAGAATGGCTACCGAATCAATTAATCAATCAATCAGTCGATCAATCAGCCAGGATTTATATAGCACCCCTTCAAGATCCCGTTCAGGCTGCCAAATTACTATTTCACCTCTCACAGAGAATTTGTCCTGTGGTGTACATTACGAATGAGCATTTACCAGCAATGCCATGCAGGTTATAACGTCAGTTGTGTATACATTTGTCATTGCTCCTCCATTTTTAAATGCAAAACAATACGAATGTATTTGGCATTGCCCTTCGTCCAGAGGTCAGAAATGCACACATGACTGCTCAATGCACACATGACTGCTCAATGCATTGCACACATGACTGTTCAGCATCAATGGTAATGAGCAATTCATTCATCATATGAATTTGTATGGCACCTCTGCATGGGACTACTCAGAGGCGCTCCCAACCTCAGTGCAGCCAAATAAAACTGTCTTGCAATTAGAGGGGAGTGCCTGAGAAGGCATTCTAGAAATGGAATGGAGCGTAAAGCAGAAGCCATTCCAGGCTGAGGGTCCTACCACCGAGAAAGCATGGTTCTGCATAGTGGAGGTATGAGCAAAATGGAATGAGAGCGGACTTTGTTCAGTCGAATGAAGGGAGCGGAAATGGCGAGCACTAAGAGTATGGCTTTTGAGCTCGCAAAGGTAGGCAGGAGCGAGTATGGAGTCTGACATACAGAAGGAAGGATGGACAGACGGGTGGTCCTTGCAAGTCCTTCATTATACAAGAAGGACCTGTATCCATGGATGTTTTTTGTTTCTAAGGACCATCAGAATGCTTTACAGAAATAGTAAATATATATACATTGAGTCTTGAACCTGTGCTCTTCACATTACAAGCAAGGCACACTAACCTATCAGATTCAATGCCAAACACAATACATGTAGCACGTGCTTGGTAATATTGCATTTATAAATCTGTTACGCGAATCGAAGCCGAAAGCATGAATCGAATACTTCATTGTTTTAACCCGTTCCCGCCGGATCGGGTCCGTACGGACCCGAAACGGGAGGCATTGAAACAGACTATAAGTTATTTATAATACGTACTCGTGGTGTGTATTAAAAAATTCAATATTGATAAGCGAGAAATTCCTCACAAGTTGATGTCTTGTTTGTTGAAAAAAGTCGTATTTTGGAGTCCCAAAAAAAGTTTGAAGTTAGCGATAAATTGTCCGATTTCCGAAGTTTTTGATGTATGTCATGAATAGTTTTGACGATGAATTTTCCTCTTTTGACAATCAATTCATCCGAGATTTGAAGGTCACCGGTGGACAGTGTTTGGGACGCAGATAGTTTCGATTTGAGACCAGTCTTATACCGAGTCTTGTCGTTCGGACTTCGCATTGCTAAATGATAACGAAGTCGGAGAGGTAAGCAAAGGCTAATATTTTTGGTTGTGTTTCTTGTAATTTCTGGGTAATTATGATGTAAGAGGTATGTGAATATGCTGATTGAAAGCAGGTCTATGTTTACCGATAATCAATTCAAACTAAGACTTTATACTGAGAATGGTTTCGTGGAATAACTTTGTGTGTCCGTTGATCAGCTGATTCACAATGAATTATTTTCTTTTCCATTGATCATATCTAATTCACTATAATTTTTCCATTTCTATGTAGCATCCGCAACTGTTGATGATGGTGCTACAGCCAATAGCATAAGAGGAAGAAGCAGTTGTGGTCAACGGTGTGGTCATAGTCCAGGTGGTGGCTGTGGTCAAGGTCAAAGTCGTGTTCTCAAAGGTCAACGTCCAAATGATGAAGTCGATGGAATTACTAAACTAACCGACAGCAATTTTTTGACAGTGAAGAATGGAACTGGCAATAGGCTTTTCAAATAAGGATATTGCCCTCACTGGAACAGTAGGACATTCAGACAGTCTTGTTAGCCGACTTGACGTGATAGCCAACTTCACTGCAAACCGTGCTAACCTTCCACACGTTGATGTTGTCCTTGTAGACCTGTGGCACCCTACTCTTTTTGATCCTCCTTTAGAATGGAACTTTTGTCCACAATGAAATCTGAATTGCTTAGCCAGAAGTTTGCTGATTCAGAAAATATGTGCCTTATTATGCTTATTTATGACCATTGTTGAACTGTCTTCAAATGCAGTGCCGATCTGTTTATCGGTGACTGTTTTGCCTTTGGTGTCCTAAGGCGCTATATAAATGAATAGTTGTTCCAGTGAAGTATTGATTTCATAGCCAGAAGTCTGCTGATTCAGAACATGTATACTTTATTATGCCTTCTTGTAAGGTTTTGTTGAATTGCTGTCCTTCAAATTCATTGCCGATATTTTTATTGGCGACTGTTTTACCATTTGGCATTATAAGGCCGCTATATAAATTAACTATTGTTCACAATATGAAATCTGGATTATATAGCCAGAAGACTTCTGATTCAGAAAATATATGGTTTAGTATGCTTATTTGTTGCCAATATTGTGCTGTTGACCTTCAAATGCTGTGTGAAATGCTTATCGATAACTGTTTTGCCCTTTGGTATTCTAAAGGCGCTATATAAATGAGTAGTTCTTCACCGTGAAATATTCAATTTAATTCCCTTAAGTTTGCTGATTCAGAAAATATATACTTTATTATGCTTAAGTGTGACCATTGTTGCAGTATTGTTATTCTACCATAGGTACCATAAATTTCCTAGATATCCCAAAAACAATTCAGGCGGGATTGGGTTAAATGAAGTCTGCTTCACATGGATTGACTATTTGGTATGCCTGTTGGAAACAATCTACATTCCAAAGTGACTGTGTAACCATGGAAAAAGATCTGTACTGGCATACAGAATGCATGAGACAAGGTTGAACTTTCACCTGGTCCACTTTCTTGGACTCCTCTGAGCTATAGGTATGGTGGTGGCTTGGTAGACGGTTTCCATGGCAACTTCAAGATGGATGCCATTAATAAACCGATGAATAATTATTAGGTTCATTGGATAGTTAATGTGGCCACAGTTGACCACAATCAATAATCAAGATTTCTATCGATCTCTTGGTTCATGCGTGCTCACACATAGGGGCACGAAGGGGGCACTTCTTCCCCTGGAAAATTGACACAGGTCTATTTTAAACTCTTTTTGGTTTTAATAAATTCTTCACTCTAAAGAAGCTACGATGCACCCAGTTAAATAAGAAATTTTTATTTAGAAACCTGTTGAATAAAAACACGTTATTAATTTCTTGGTTTGCATGTTTCAAGCATTTTTCAAGCTCTTGCTGCAAAATTTGTGACCACTGTGTTTTGCACCCTGGAAAAATATCTGTGGACACCCATGCCTTGGTTAATACACATTATGTGTACAATCAAGTATTAAACCAGAGAATTTAGGGAGCAACATGGAAGGAAAAATAGCTCAATGGGTCCACCCTTTGTCAAAATACCAGTAGAGCGATAAGTAGGATACGGATACAAAAGCATTCATGATGACTCTTCTTGTTGTGTAGACAAAACCAAGGGTGCCTACAGAGATTGTTCCAGGAGTGCCGAACACACAGTGATCACGGCTTAATAAGAGTTTAGCAAGAGCTTGAAGTACACAAATCATTAAATTATGAATATAGATAATATTTCATAGAGGTTTCTAAATGTAAATGTTTTAGTTTCACTTTGTGTATCATTTGTATCATCAGTATCATTTATATCATCAGTATCATTTATATCATTAGTATCATTAGTGCTTTGGTGTGAAGAAATTTGTTAAAAACAAAAACATTGTAGTTAAAAAAATAGCTGTAAATTTCCATGCGCTCATGGGCAAAACCGTGCTCATGGTTGCTTTGACTGTTTAACATGTAGTTTACACATTATTTCTGTTTTGCGGAGGTGGATCATATTAAGTGAAATATGTTTCTCAGTATTTATATAGCATTTTAGGAGTTAGTTGATGGCTAGTTATGACGCTTGACCTGTGATGGGCAGAGTATGGATTAGAGCCTTAACCGAGTTAGGTTAATCTGTAGTGACAGTGAGCAAGATCTTCACACACAATTACTCTGCAACACAAATGCTCTGTTCATTAATTTACAAAATTATTTTATTTTCATTGTTCACCATTTGTTGACTCCGAATCATGGCCGCTTGACAGCGCGAATTAAGTAAAGAAAAATTGAATTAAAAAAATAATTGAATAAGCCATATGATGACGGTGTGGTGAATGGTGATGTTTGTACTGATTGTGGTGATGTCAGTGATGACTGATTGATTGTCTGCTGGTGACTATGGTAATGAAGTGCGTCAGAGACATGGGGGTTGGGGTGGGGTGGGGTGGGGTTGGGTGGGGTTGGGGAGGCACTGAGAGCGAGAGGCAATTATTGCTTGGAGCAGTAAATCTTGGAAGGAGAATTTATTTCTGTTGTTCTGTGCTCTGTTGAACAGTGATTGTCCTCAACTTAGTGTTGATGGATTTAGACAGACAAACAGACATACAGACAGACAACGAGAGAGAGAGAGACAGAGAGCAAGACAATGAGAGGAGCAGAGACAGGAACATAGAGACTGGGACATAAAGGAACACAGGCAGACAGATGGAGTGAATGGATGGCCGATTAAGAGAAACATACATATTGAGGCACATGCAGAAGAGATAGGAACATGTAGGGATGAAGGCATTTAACAAGATGCACACACAGACCATATAGACCAGCGGTTCTCAACCTTTCCAGTGCGGCGACCCCTGGTAACATTTTGAAAGTTGTGGCGACCCCCAACAACAAAATTGTTCCAAGTCCCCCCCTTCTTCACTGCATTTCGAAAACTACTTTTGCCATTGTGTGAGGTTTCCTATCTATAGCTCTTACGATTCTGAGCATATAATTATAGTCTAATTAAGCTCACCTATTCGGTACTTTGAAGCACAAGTTTCATAGGTCTATTCAGCAGGGGAGAGGTTTAGTAAGGTGATTTGACCCTCCCTATTGTCGAATTTTTTTAAATTTTCACACCGCAATGACAGCATTTAAAGCTTTCATTTTAACGAAATTCCTCATCATTTCAGTGCTGTTCGAAAGGCAAATGGTTCCTCCCCATTGCTTAAATTTTTTATTTCCACACTGTAATGGCTGCATTTAATTTTAGGCTGTCATCTTAATTAAATTGCTCAATTTTCAATGTTGATAGCCATATTTTAAGTCTTCAGAATGTCACCTCTCAATTGTTCGCAATTTATTGTTTGGATTTGCACACTACAGTAGCTGTAGCATTTTATGATGTCATCTTAACAAACTTATTTGTGATTTCAGTGCTCATGCACACTGCATAGACATGGTTTAAGAATTCACAAAGTACTCCCTCTATATTGTTTAAATTCTTGACTTTGCAATGTGCACACGGTAGAATCTAATGATAGAATTTTAAGCTGGCATCCTAACAAAATTGCTCATTATGGATGAACCGTGGATAACACCGTAGAAATTTATGGTAATATTTATGAAATATTTATGATATTTATTAATTTGTATTGGGGGATATAAGCAACTCGATCCCCACCACAAATTTCGACGACCGTACACCGTAGGTCCCCTCTCTCATCCCAAGTCTCCGCCCATACATAGGTCTCATATTATAGCTGACAGCATAGATTCTTTAAGGAAAGCGAATTTTTTGGAGTAATGGTTCAAGTGGGATTTGCATTTGGAACCTAAACTTGAAATAATTAAATTGGCTGCCACAATCTATCCAATGGATCATATCAAAGAATAGGTAGAAGTTTATTTCACGTTGTTATTGTATCATGGCTTGCGTTGAAAATACTAGTAGGCCCACATCTTTTACAAACTTCTGAAGAATCCAGGCGACCCCTGACAAATCGTCAGGCGACCCCCCCCCCGTGGGGGTCGCGACCCACAGGTTGAGAACCGATGATATAGACAGATGGAGTAAAACAAGGGTACACAGTACACAGTACAAACATATACATGTATTGTTATATCACAGTATTCAAATGTGGTGTGTTTGAGAGTGTGTGTTTTGTAGTGGTATTGGTGTGCATGTGTGTGTATATTTGTGTAGGTGATGTATGATTTGTGTAGGTGATGTATGATTTGTGTAGGTGATGTATGATTTGTGTGTGTGATATGTAGGTTTATGTGCATGTTTGTGTGTGTAGGTGTACATGTAGGCATGTGTGTGTGTGTGTGTGTGTGTGTGTGTGTAAGTGTAAGTGTAAGTGTACAGGTGAGTGTGTAAGTGTGGGTGAGAGACAGACAGACAGTGAGATTCAGTTAAGCAAGCGGTCGGAGAGACAGTCAGAGACAGGCATGCTGGCAATGAGGCAGACGGTTAATCAAGCAGGCATTCAGGTGTAATGGCAGGTGTAATGTTTGATTCGCATCTCTCCTTCTCTAACCACATCTCCAACCTATCGCGTTCCTGCTTCATGCACATCCGGGACCTCCGTCGCATCCGACCCATGCTCGATTTCAAAACTGCCTCTACCATTGCGACGTCCATCGTCCACTCAAAACTTGACTATTGTAACTCTCTGTTCTTAAGCCTTGACTCCTCACAACTTAAGCGCCTCCAACTCATTCAAAATTCTCTAGCTAGAGCCGTCACCAGAACACCCAGACATCATCACATCACCCCCATCCTCAAATCACTTCACTGGTTGAAAATCCCAGAGCGAATCCACTTCAAAGTTCTCTCCTTAACCTACAACTCCTTGCAATGCTCTCAGCCAAGTTATCTTCGCGAACTCTTCACCATCCAACCTACCCGTTCTACCCGATCATCCGCCTGCCTTACACTTTCTCGACCGCCGGTCACAAGTCATCTCAAGTTCTCCAACCGAGCCATATCCATCTCAGCACCACGCCTTTGGAATGAACTGCCTCCTGAATTCCGATCCTTTTCAGTCCATCCGCCATCATTACTAATCACACACCATCACCTTCCTCAGGCTCCTCTATCCATCACACCTCGGGCTTTTCATTCAAAACTTAAGACACTCCTTTTCACGAACTCTTACCCTGTCTCATCTGATCCTCCACCTTCCAATTCCCGGCCCAAACGACACCCGCCTTAATAGCTGTTCCGCCCCTCTGATCCTATGGAATTTCGACCCTGACCACCACGGACTATACTCTCACGGACAACCCTTCTAACTCAACGCATTTGATCCTGATCTTATGGTAACTCGACCCGGACCACCACGGACTACTCTCACGGACAACCCTTCTAACTCAACGCAGCGCTCGTGAATAAGCTGGTGCCCCGCGCTTGGCTTTCGAGTGGCGCTTTAGAAATTTCGAGTTTACGATTACGATTACGATTACGATTCAGTCCATAAATCAGGTCCGCAGGTATCGAGCCGGGGGCGCTGGTAGTCGGCGCCGCATAGCAGAGGCGTTGTGCAGGCTGACGGGGGCCTCGAGGATGGCGGCCGTAGAGTAACGGAGGAGGTTGAGCCTCTTGCCTGCTTCTCCGACGACCCTGTTGACCTAATTAATTGACAGCCGAGTCGGCCGTTACTGGGTCGCGCCAAACGACGGTACCTCTTGCCCCCGGGGGCTAATATTGGCCACTGCCATGATGCCATGCTGTGTGGCGTTCTCACTCACGTGGGCCATGCATAAAACTGGCAATAGGAGAGAGAGAGAGACTCAGAGACATACACACACAGACAGACATAGGTGGAAGTGCCAAGTTGACTAAATACAGATGTAACGTGTTGAATATGCTTTTCAACGAGTCTGAACAATCAGCTGCATACCATTATCATCATCAGTTTTTCTGGCTGACGTGCGTATCATAAAAGGAATGGCTAATTAGCTGAAGGAGGTTTGCTTTCGTCTTCCTTCGTTTATAATTTATAATTAGTATTCAAAGCTGAGTAATGACCAATGAAATTCGTGTGCCAAACTTCTAAAATCTCAGTTGGAGACAGGAATCTCCGATGATCTGATAGTGACAAAGTTCTTGTGTTGCTCTGTTGCCAGAAAAGATTAGAATAAATCTGCATAGGTTGCTTACTTGCTTGGAAGGGATGATGAGTTTACTGCTCGCCCCCCTCCCATCGACCCCGTCGGCTGTTCTAACTATGTAGGCATCTACAGGGTGGCTCAAAAAAAAATGTACCACCGGGGAAAATGCGATATCTTCGCAGCCGATTGAACTTTTTCTGCGAAAATTTCCCAATTTGTAGAGGAATGAATTTCCAACAATCCCTGAAAGTTTCATTTGAAACTTTTCATATTTGCAAAAGTTACAGCTGTTCAAACTTAAAATTTCGTTTTTTCAAATATCCGCGGAAAATTGACGTCACTTGTAGATTTCCATGTCATATGATATCAATTTTCACTACGACCTCAGCATTCCGTTTTGCAGTTTATTGTAAGGTATAATGAGAGTGTCCACTCCCTGCCTTAACACAAGCTCAAATTCTTTTTGTGAAGCTCAGTATGGCCTTGTTGGTAGGGTCCTGCGGCAACTGACCCCACATTAGCAGCAAGACTTGCTTCAGCTGGCCAATGTTCTCCAACTTGGGATTAAATGTCTTGCAGCGTTCCAGCATAGCTCACCAGACGTGATAAGCAAGAAGGTTAAGGTCTGGCGAGTTTGTAAGTCATCTTTGCCAATGCATTTACTTCAGTTGATGGCAATAAGGTAGCGCCATCATAATCAACCTTGCCGTGCGAGCAAGCAGGCGCACTGTCCTGCTGGAAAATAAAACCAGATTTTAGAGCATACCTGGTCTTCAATGAGTCCGGGTAAGAGAGTTCAAAGATGAGTTTGACATCTAACCTACTGAATGGGATTAAATGCAGTATTTTCTTGAAGCCGTAACACACGCCAGCATATCATGATGCCGAAACCACGATGTGCTTTGCAAACTTGACCTTTCGATTACCAAGCGAATTTCTTGAAAATCGTGTTTTTATCATCAGGCCAAGCGACCACGTCCTACCTCTCTTCCGACATCTGATCTTCGTTACATAAACATGTTTGCAGATAGCCTTCAATGTGCTCAGGCTCCACTTTTCACTGGGTATTTTGCTATGATCACGCGATGTGCCAGTCTCTGTTCATGCAAAGTCCAAGTTCCCATTTTATCTTTCGCAGAAACTTTGCCCATGACGTTCAGTAATGGGTTCACGAATTGACACCTTAATCTATAAAATATCACCAAATACCAGCAGATTGCTTCATAAACAGCTTCTCTACAGCTCATAGTGAGGTCGTATGACATCATCATCAATTTGTGTGTTGCAATTTGCCCAAAAATATTAATGAAATCACATGTATTAGAGTATGATTCTCCGGATAATTGAAAAAACGAAATTTTAAGTTTGAACAGCTGTAACTTTTGCAAACATGAAAAGTTTCAAATGAAACTTTCAGGGATTGTTGGATATTCATTCCCCTTCACATTGCGAAATTTTCGCAGAAAAAGCTCAATCGGCTGCGAAGATATCGCATTTTCCCCGGTGGTACATTTTTTTTGAGCCACCCTGTATATACATGTATTCATTTACTAATGAAAGATATATATATATGTAAAATTTTATATACATGTATATTACATACTAGCTGGGGTACCCGGCGTTGCCCGGGAAATTTAGGATAGGACCGGCTCCCGGCCACGGCCACAGCCACACCACACTCCACCGCATCACACCCCACCACGCTCTGACCTCCACCGGTACGCCACCCGTGAAATTTGGGTTTTCAGAAAAATTCACCCCACCCCAATCCCCCTATTCCCCACCCACCCCTCTTCACCCCACTCCCACACTCCCCTCACCCACCCCTCCTCGCCCACCACCCACCCCACCTCACTCCTCCCACACCCCCACCCACCCACCTCTCCCCTCCCCACCCACACCACACCACAGTATGACCTCCACAGGTACGCCACCCGTGAAATTTGTGTATTCGGAAAATTTCCTCATCCTACCCACCACACCACGCTCCGACCTCGACCGGTACGTCACCCGTGAAATTTTGGTTTTCAGGAAAATTTTCTCCCCCACGCACCCCCCCCACCTTCACCCATGCCCCACCCGGCTCCTGCGGGCTGAGTAGAGGCAAGGTGGCCCGCGTAAAAATCTGTCTAACTGTGAAACTATGGCAAGGGAATGGAAATTTATAGCGAAAATTAGGTTTTTCGCAATCCCCACCGTGGTCCCCATTGTGGTAGAGATTCGCCAACCACTACACCGGGTGGCTCTGATGGCCCTCTGTCTAGGTACAAAGTTTCAGAGGAATTGCTAAGAAAGTGAAAAAAAATGGGGGTTTCACTCCCCCACCATGGCCCCCATGGTGGTAGAGTATCGTCAACCCCTCGTTGGGGTGTCTCATGCCGAGACCTACACAGTATTGAAGGTTTGGAGTGGAAAGCTCAAAAACTGTGGAAATGCATCCGGTCAAACAGACACACAGACAGACAGAATCTTCTCTTTATTTATATAGATATGCACATACATATTTTATGCATATATATATATACATAAATACATGCATGCATATTTGCTTCCTTACATAAAATTATATACACTCACGCTTGCACACATACCTACATACAGACATTTATTTATCGATGCATACATACATGCATTTACACATATATGCATACATTGACGCGTATTTCCATGCATTTACACATATATGCATACATTGACGCGTATTTTGTATGCACGCATGCGTACATGCGTACATACAAACGCGTGCACATACATACATATATACATACGTGCATACACACAGGCAGATGAATAAATACACACATGTATGCCACTATGCACAGGGCTGGCCTTAGCCCAAATGGCGCCCCAGGCAAAGCATGCATTTGGCATCCAGGCAAAGTATGCACCTATATTTGACACCCTCAGATTTCCACTAAATTATTCAGACCACTTCAGAATCTAAAGATGAATTAGCCAGAGCCTGGTATACACTCAATTGAATGATTTATTATAATTTGTTTATTAGTACACTGAAGGCTGGATAATATTTAGTTCTGCAGCAAATGGTTATAAGTGAGAAAAACTATTAAAATACACTTTTGTTGAAATGGCGCCCCCCCTCCCTAGAAATTGGCACTTTGCCTATGCCTAAGACCAGCCCTGACTATGCATGTACGCACATGTATGCATACACACATACATACATTTCTGTTTATATGAATCTGTATGCAATTTTGTTGTGTTAGCTGCATTTGACTTTATGGTGTGAGTCTCTAAGATTCGACTGCAGGTAGCTTTGTTATCAGCTCAGCCGTGTACACATAACCTGAATGTTCACTTAAAAAGTCACTATAGAATACCCAATTAGCAATTGGCTTCAGTTGTATGCAGAGAGACCATGGGGGAGCCGCCCATGTGAGCAGAGCAGGTGCTACTGATTGGACATTTGTTTCATTCATTGCCTTGCACACCTGCCAGTGTAATAATACCTGCCCTCCTAATGCCATGATTGGAAAATGCCAATTCCAAAGCTGATTCCATCAGCACAAGTCACATGTATGTGTATCCGATTTCGATCCAGATTATCCAATGGATTAGGATATTTTTGATTGCCAGTGCATGTGAAGCAGCCATCAATTATTTTATGTGTTGGGCAATTTCACAATGGCTCTATAGAAGTTTGATTTGATTAGATTAGATTATGGAAATGATTAGATTCGGTTTGATCAGCTATAATCATACGATGCGACTTGTATGTCTGGCAGCAAAGGTCTTGTTGTTGGTGTGACCTATGGCTGTGCAGTGTGACCCATAACCATGACATTGGTGTGTCACGCAGTCAGGTATTTGCTGTGTTCTATGGCCAAATATCTATGTGGCGACTTTTATGGCCCATAATCAGATGGCTATGGTGGATGATTTTTGGAGTTGAAACGACGAGGGATGTATGGGGATGTGGATGAATCGGGATATTAGGATCTGCAAAAAAATAATGTTTTCAGGTTCAAGTGAAAGACCTGTGGGATTATAGCAAGAGATGGAGTTTTGTTGAATTCATATGACGGGTATTTAATTGCTTCCCTAGCACTATTATCAATTTAGGAATGATGTCTGGGCATCCATCAGCTGATGGTCATTTCCATGCCTGACTGTTTACACTTATCCTCTGATCTGGAGCAACCCAATTCAATCCGGTTCTGAAGGAATGAACAGTGGAGAGCTCTATGACTGATGACAATTAATGGCAGCAAAACAGTCTTTGATTTGTGGTCATCAATGTCGTTAACTTCTTAAGAGAGTCTATGATGAGAAGAATGGTGAGATAAACACAGCTGTCCAACACACAGAGAAGTGAGTGTGGACCTATGTTTATTATGTTTATTATGTTTATTATGTGGCCCAGTTTCAAGTTGTAGGTGTTTACTTGGCAATTTCTTTCGCTGTTGATGGTGATTAAGTGCTGTGGTATGTTGTCCATGATGGCTCCCTCCATATATATATATATGGACTCGGCCAATTAATTAATCATTCCTCTCTGTTAAGAATAACTACAAGATTCACTGTCATTTAAGAAGCATTCAGTGGCTTTATTGCACTCCAGTTTAGTGTGTTTACTTAGGACATATTGGTCATGTGTACATTGGATTGTCCATAAGTAGGCAGATAATTGAACATGCATTTTGAGGTATGTTACATGTATGTTATATATGTATCCTATGTGAGATTTTATGAAGCACCTTTTACAGTAATGGCTATTGAGAGTTGCTCTCAGTGTGAAAGCCCGAGGAAATAGGAAGGTCTGTTTATGAGGTTTGTATAAGGTATTTGCGTGTAATTTATGTAGCCACTCGAGTATGTTTTTAATATCTGTGTGTTGGTGCATATGCGTTCCAAACTGCCATGTTTGAAAAATGAAAGCCATGTTACAATATTCCCATAGTTATTATGTGTCCTTACTGTTTATATCATATCTTACGGGATCATGTGAAGAGCTTACGAAAAGACCGTCATGGAAATATTCGAACAAGTGTGCTCGGAGGCACTCTGGGCCTGTTGACACTAGACCATGATAGTAGAGTATGGTTTTCAAGCACATTGAGAGATGAGGCAAAGAGCCCATGAAACGTGAGCTGTAGTTGGGCTTTGGTTAATATTGGAGTGATTAACGCATGACCTGGTGCAAGGACTTTAGGGGTGTCCACAAAAATTATGCAACCATTTTCACATTATTTTATTTATATATGTTGTTTATTAATATTTTTACTTTCTCAAGTAATCTATTTATTCTGTTCAAATGTTGTGTAAAAATATTATTACAGAATTTTTTAATTCCCTGTGAAGTTCAAAGTCAGAACAGAAGTTACCCTTGCTTGAATCTTGGAACTCAAGTTCATTTTTTATTTATCATTTTTATCACATAAAATTTATGGAGAGTCTGATTAAGATGCTCTTTTGTTGTTTGTCTCATATAGGTAAACGGTTTCAATATTTCTTAAATTGTTTCATTTCTTTGTTGTAGAACTAGCAACAAAATTGAAAAACCGTTCTAGAGATCATTCCGGCATTTGTTGGAAATCTAAACGGGTTCCGATTTACGGAAGGAATTTTAGTCGCCTGCCAAGAAGTGTTTGGATTTTCTTCAGCATCCAAAAGGAATTTAGTTTACATCGGTTAGAAACAGTTCCGTGAAGTGATTCGAACTTCAAGATGTCGTTGCCGGACGAGGTTCTTACTGCAAACAGTGACAGTTTCTGGGAGGTGGACAGCTTTAAGACAACGGTCAAACGAACGGAGGATGGTCTGCAGATGTGCAACGAGTTGATGAAGCTGATTCAAGAGAGAGCAGACATCGAGAAGGAGTACGCGAAGAGGCTGAAGGGATGGGCGAAGAGGTGGAATGAGTGCTTCGAGAAAGGCAAGTGTTCAATTTTAATAATTATGCTGTGTTATACTGGCTAATTTAGTGGGTCCAATCAGTAATCAGTGTTGTTTAGTTTAGAATTACTTGTTGAAATCTGCTACTAATTACAATTGCAATAGAAGTCACTATTTGTAATTGCAACAGAAGTTTTACCGGTATATTATAGTTATGTATATATTCATTTAATGAGCAAAAACAGGTTGGCAGACCGCAACCTGGTACATTGAGACAGACAAAAATTACTTAGGCTGCCTCGCAATCTTAGTTGAGTGAACTTTTGAGTGTTTACTTGATTTTTTTGCTTGGCTGGACTGGCAGCGCCTAGGGAGGGGTGCTATATGAATTCTGATTGATTGATTGATTGATTGATTGATTGATTGATTGATTGATTGATTGATTGATTGATTGATTGATTGATCTGTGTAATATACCAGACACTTTAAACACTCTGATTAATAACAATTGTGCATGGACTGGAAAGCAAACTTTTCATTTCGGCTTCACGGGATGATGGTCTTTTGATTCTATTTTAGTTACATTGTTATTTATGTGTGAGATATGTGAATGTTGTGCATGTGTCATATATGACTCTGTAAACATTCTTCTTCATGCTTTTGAGAGCCTTTCCAAGGACTTGCTTGTTAAATCTCAACATGGAGCAACGAAAGCCAATAATAATAATAGTACCGGTAATAACGACAATTTCTATGGTGCCGTAACACACATTGCAAGGGCACCTCAACAAACACAAGAATGCGATCAGTCAGAGGTGTGCTATCCTCCTGTTTACCATGAATTTTAACTGATAAGGGGCCATCCATAAAGTACGTCACGCTCCAGGGGGGGGAGGGGGTGTAAGAAAGTGTGACAGTTTGTGACAGGGGGAGGGGGTCAGGCCATGTGTGACGTCACACATTTATTTTTTAAATTCTTTATTATATTTTTTGTTCTTAGTACCTAAAATCCGACCCGGACCGGCCAGGCGTGTCTAAAACCCGGCCTGGCGGGATAAAAGTTTATTTCCCGTCACTATCAAAGCGTTTAGAGACACACATCACTATCAGAGGGATTAGGGATAGTATCTTAGGGTTTAGAGGGTTAGGTAAATGGTTATGTTTAAAAAAAATTGTTCGAAAGTGTGACGTACTTTAGGGGGGGGTCCGAGATTTGTGACAGTTTGTGACAGGGGGGAGGGGGGGGTCAAAAATGGTCAAAAATAGCGTGACGTACTTTATGGACGGCCCCTAAAGCAAGGATATATATTAAGCAAGCAAAACAATGTAACGTTCGAAAACTAGAGGGCGATGAAGAAGAAGAGGACAGTCGTTTAGTCATGGCTGTGAAGTGAGAGCAAAGTCTTCAATTTTTAGCTTTGACTTAATTAGTGTGGGTGGGTTTTAGTTCTCTTTCTTGCTAACGCATCTTCTCACCGACAGGGCACTCTTTTAATTTTTCAGATGATTTGTCTCTAGGACGCAGGTGATGCAGAAATCTATAAGGCCAAAAAAAAATAATGTTGTGTTTCCGGTAACCCGACCGACCCTCTTTCATTGCCGCGACTCAAATAATTTTGTAAAATATTTTTTATTTAGAAAAAAATTTTAATAAAAAAAATATTTTTTAATAAAAAATGTAAAAAAAAAACTTTTGAAAAACTTTTTTATTGACATGTAATACGGTGACAATGCCTTCCGTATAGAGTTGGATCTTAGGCCAAAATACTTTTGCTCCGGTAACTCGACCGACTCACTTTTATTGCCGAGTCTCGGAAAATTTTGTGTAATTTTTTTAATTTACAGTGACATTGCCTTAGAGTTTCACGCCTGCCTAACTACTTCCTGGTTGCCAGTCTTGAGAAACCTCTAGCCTTATCATTCTCACTTGCGCCACCTCTAATGATGATAGGGAAAATAAATCTAGCAACCTCTAGGTGTAACTAGTCACTGGCTCGGCCAGTCTGGAACGACCCCTAGCAGTGATGTTCTGTTCGCACTCATCTTCCTCTTCCCTTCCCACTTTATCTTACCAGAAAAGATGTCAACAAAATGAAATTAATAGAATTGTTTTCTAGAGCAATTTTAGGTGCAAACAGTCTGGAAATAGGCAGTTTATACTTGCTTAGAACACGTACTTTGTTGCAGCGTGTTCCTTTATGCAAAAAAGTGAGTAGTTGGGTATAATTTTTTTGATAGTCACTGTATAAAAATATTTTACCAAAATAAAAATATTTTTCGACCTACCTACCCAATTTTTTAGAGCTCTGTTACCGGAAACACAACATTATTTTTTTTTGGCCTAACCAAATTTCTGCCCTTACAGGGATTTGAACCCTGACCTAACAAGGATTTGATTTTGAACCCTGACCTAACAAGGATTTGAACCCTGACCTCTCAATTGACATTCCTGCATGCTAACCTCTACACTACTGAGTGCCATAATTTAGAAGTATAACTGTTGATGCAGTTTATTTTGTAGTTTCAGTTTAATGACACTGTGCTAGCAAAGATCATTAGTGTTGCCCTCCTCCTTGTGCAGGCTTTTGACTGGCATGGTGAGAGTGCAAACAGTGGTGGATTTACTATTGACACATCCACATTCATGCATGTTGTGTATCCATGTCTTTTCATATCTCTAATGCACCTTTAAGTAGTATCTGACGAAAGTTCTTCATGCTACTTACTATAACAGTGCAACTGATGGCAATGTTCCAATGGATTGGTACACTTAAAGTGTTCTTACAGCTGTAGAAGATGATGTCCACTTGAGTCTCCATGCTTTTTTCTTTTCGTTCTCTGCCCTTAGGCAGGTTCGAATGTTTGACGTCTCCAATCTTCTCTGTTCTGCGCTTTCATTTTCAGCTTCTGGTAGCCATCTTTCATCATCCAGTCTAACAGTCTTTGTCTTGGTCTTGTGCCATGGCATATTGAAACAGTGTCCAACATTGGTCTCATATGCTGTATCATAAGTCCATGCCCCTGCCATGACCTTGCATTAAGTCTACGTTTAATATTTTTCCTATATATATATATATATACATATATATACATGCATGCATATTTATGCATATTTACATATGCACAAACAAACACGACTGCATAAATATACACATACATGCATGCCGCACACATATATACATATATCATATATGCCTATATACATAGGTACATCTATGGATGCATATATGCAATTATACATACATGTACTTACATGTGCGCATGTACATATGCAATTATACATACATGTACTTACATGTGCGCATGTACATATGCAATTATGCATACTAGGGTGTCCCAATTGAGGTTATGTCTGAAAATGCTAAGTCTCTCCAGCCAAAAAGTATCATTGGTGGACAATAACTTTAGGGAAAAAATTTCAAATTTTTTCAAGGTCATTTGGGGGTCCCCAAAGGGCTATAAGATATCATAAAACTACATTGTGGTGTACCGCTACCATTATCAATATCACTCATACGTAATTTCATGAACTTTGGGTTTTTTTGCAGCCCAACACCATTTTAATTATGAATAGGTGTACCACACATATATATGCATATTCTATATACATACATATATATATATAATATTACATATATAATTTGGTATATATATAATTTCATGCAGAGCTGCTGTCTCGTGGGTTTGCATGTATGGAGCAGCCATTTCGTTAAGTGTGCAAAACGAAATTTCAGACTGTTTGATATCTCTTTTCACTACAGTCTGTTACGTAGGCCCTAATGCAAATATGGGTTAACGGTTACATATTTTATATATTACAATATTGGTTAATTTTATTCTCATGGCAAGTCACAGTAAAACTAAAGCACTGTCAAAGTTGATTAATTGACCATCTATATGAGAACTTGTGCTATCTTTGAGGTGATGCTTTCCAGCGACTTTTATACATGTCTTTGACCATCTACAAGGCTGCAGATTTTCTGTGTTTTCAAGATGTTTGATGAAACTGGTTCAAATTTTTTTAAACTCAGTTTCTGCAGCAACAAATCCCAAAAGATAATTATTGTTAACTGAGGGCTTTAAAACTTGCTTTTTGGATCAGGCTCACAAAGCATCATCCTATGGAGGATTTCCATGAATTCTTTACATTTGCTGAGTTGATGGTGGGATGGATGTACCAAACATAACTGGTATTTGCAAGTTTGATGCCCTTCAGATAGAGTTACGTTGTATAGCAAAGGCCGTTATATTACTCAATGAAAATGGAGAAGCTGTTCTATGGAAACAAGACTGTCATCTGTTTAACAGATAACGATTGACATATAATTAAAACACTTTAAACATTTTTGTTGTAACAGTGTAAGCCTACATCCTATCCTGGCGCACTGTCCGATCTCAGCTGATGCTCCATTTAATTGCATCATGTTAGTTAGAAGAATACAAGCATATGATTATCCTGGTCTCAGTATTACGTACTGCACTTAAAGCAATGCAATGCCACTCTTGATATTTCAGTCCAGAGCATGCAACTTTTGAATTCTTTTCCGAACTCTTAACATCACACAAGGAAGCAACTCTCATACTACACATGACCCCAAAATTGGATCTCACTTGGTCAAGTTTCTTCCACAACTTTACCAGAGCTATATATCTCTCTAAGCTTTTTCCAGACTACCGGCATTGACGACAGCTTTCTAGTGAGTAGTGCTGTTTGATCATCTGGAAAATCATACAATTAAATAGGACCAAACATGTGACTATCTCACATTTGGTACTGTGTACCAATATGCCTTTTCAAAGTAAACCATGTGTTGAATAACTGCTCGAAATATTATAGTAGTCAATAATGGTTAAATAGTATTCCAAATTCTAACAATATAGGAAGGTCTGTGCATATATCAATTTTGTCAAATTTCAGTCAATTAACTGCAAAACCAGTCTGAGGAAAATACAGCATAACATTTTTTGAGCAATTACATTGTATGACATATCATATTTTGTGCAAAAGCATTTAAAATATGTGGTGAGAATGACGTTGCCTCAGATATTGAAATAGTTGCACACGAATATCACAGTACGCTATATATAAAATTTGGGGCTCCTTGGGGGAGTCCTAAAAATTATTTTTAAAATTCGAAAAAATTACACAAATATTATCATCTGCATAGGAAACTTTTTGACTGGAGAGACCTGAGAATTTCAAGAAAAAGTTTTTTTGGGACACCCTAATGCATACATGTACTTACATGTGCGCTAGGCCATTTCATTTATGTATGGGGAAAATATTTTTAAAAAAATTATATGGTGCAACCCTCCTATCTTGTTTCTAATGGCAAAGTGTGAATGTTCACCAAATTTCAGGTCATTTCGTCGTGATTTGACCCCCGCCCAACGCGATCAACTGATATAGTTAATAAATCATTGTTTTCCTGCACGACAAAATGTTTGTAATATGAGACAGTTTACTATACAGAGAATACAAACTACATATATAGTAACTAACAAGTTTGGTAATAGTGTTTGTTTCTTTGTATGTGCACTTGTTATAGCGCACCTTCATGCACTCTACTCAGAGGCGCTCCCGACTGCAGAGCGGACACTGCATCAGAGTTTCACGCCGAAGCGCTGAGCAATTGCGAGTGAAGGACTTGCCCAAGGTCCCTACGCGGTGACTTGAGGTGGATTCGAACCTCGAACCTTCCGGCTTCAAGGCAACGACGCCACCACTACACCACCGCGCCCCACAATCTCAATAAGTGAGATGTGTATACACATTACACAATGATATCATGTCAAATCACTTAACTGATTTTGAGGTTTTGTGGAGGAGAAGGTTAACTTCTTTAATGTCTCTTTTTGAAAGTTGGGAATTTCTCTGCGTTGGTATTCGACCATTTGCAATAAAAACTGTTTTTGTGTTTCATCATTGGTATCACTAGTTGAGAAGTCTTGGATTAGTTTCACAGCCCGTTCCGACAGATCATTCACCACTTTGACATGCCGCACATATGTATCAGCTTCTTGGTAATGGGGATCATTATGCCATTCACTAACAGGTTTTCCTAACCAGCCGGCGCCAATCCCATGCTGTGAAACAAGAACCAGGATTTGGGCCCAATAAGGGATGATAGCTTTGTACTGGGGCTCAGAATAGGAAACGTTGGATGGCCCCTTTCAAACTGTCTTGGTCTAGGAATTCGAAGCAATGTTCGAGCAATCTGCTGTCTTACTGAAGTGGAGAGCCTGTTTGAAAAGAGAGAGAATACAGCACATTCGTCTGTTAAGTACAAGAAGTGCCTTTCCAAGGTTTTCATGGCTGCATTGGCAACTTGTGGATCATGCTTACAATAGGCCTACTTGTTCAAGTCATGCGATAGCTTGAGATCATTATACGCTGCATCAGCTCCAATGGATGAAGAGAGCCAGTTTTCAACGTAGAATAGCGCATTAAATTTACATAGTGCTTGCAATTTACTGATCATGTCCTAAACTACATGTACCTTCAGGCACCTCTCTATCATCCTTTCTAAGTAATGGGCGGTTTGGTGTGGATGAAATTGGAGGAACTACTTCCTGAGGTGGTTCTTTTTTCATATATTCACTCCTTGCTGCCATGGTTACAGCCTCTAAAAGGTAAAGCAAAAATTTTACTATTTGCTACCATGTTGTCAATGTCCGTTTTGAACATAAAACTACTTTTTAGGTGGGCGGGGGTCAAAACATGGCCTACAGACCTGAAAATTTGCAGACAATTATGTTTCAGTAATAGTAACAATATGCCAGGGTTGCACAATGAACATTCTAAAAAAAAAATTTTGCAATGGCCTAATGTGCGCATGTACATATGCAATTATGCATACATGTACTTACATGTGCGCATGTACATATGCAATTATGCATACATGTACTTACATGTGCGCATGTACATATGCAATTATGCATACATGTACTTACATGTGCGCATGTACATATGCAATTATGCATACAAATACAGATTCCTAAATTTAGTAGCTCTATTTATCTTGAAACTACATTGTCTGGTTTTAACAGGACCGGAATACGGAACGAACAAATCGACGTGGAAGAAGGCGTTGGATGAGGCGGATCGGATGGGAGACGTGCATCTGTCCATCAGGGATCACCTGGTGAACGATGTGCAAGCGGAGGTGAAGGAGTGGCGCAACGACAACTACAAGAAGCAGATGGTCGGGGGATGTAAGGAGGCGAAGACATTCGAAGACGAGTTCAAGAAGGTAGACGCCCCACCACCATCACAACCCCTCCCCCACATGGACACACCGCCACCCATCTCAACCCCTCTCCCACATTTACTGTTCAGTTCTCAACTATCCTTGATATGAGGGTTGGTTGCGTAGTGAACAATTTTTCTCCACTGCTGTCTTTTCTTTACCCTCTTAAGTCCTCGTTTTGATGTTATCCATCCAATTTGTTTTTGGTCTACCCCGTGCATGTGACCAAGTCCTTTGCGAATATGTACTCAACTCCACACATTGATGCTTTGTAAATGAATACCATTGAATGAATACTTAGATATCAGGAGTGACTTGGGCCAACCATTTGGGAGCAATGAGTATGAATAAATGTTCTCCACTGTCCTCAAATGAATGGAGGTTTGGTAAGAATGCCTCGGAATTTTCAGTCTGGTACAAGGTGTTGTCCTGTTTTGAGTTGAATTTTTCATTTCGCAATGTGCTTACATGTTCAAGGAGTTTTATTTATTCATTCATTCATTTCGAAAATTTATATAGCGCCCCTTCAAGTAACCTGATCTTCCAGCCCAGCCACAGCTAATAAGTAGGATCTGAGAAACTTAAAAAATGCAGGGGAATTTAGCCTAGGCATAAGTCGCAAGGTTAGTGGGAGGCCATTCCAGATAGCGGGACCCAAAACTGAAAAGGCTCGCCGCTGTCTGATAGAAGTGCGAGCTCGCGGAACCAAAAGCTCACCCGTTGCCGTAGAGCAAAGTGATGCCTTTTTTGTAATGCGTTATTTGCTTATCTCACCTGTCTTGCGAAATGAATTTCTGTTTTCAGATGGTGTATTTTGTTTGCAAAAAACCCCAAAGACAAAAGTGCTGATCAGCAATTTTTTCAATTGATCTGTCTGCAAGTTGTTGCATATGTATCAACCAAGGTCCAAGAATGTGCCTGTTTAAAAGTGCCACCTTCAAAGAGCCAACATTCATTAAAAAATATAAAGTTCTGAACAGATACGTTTGGTGTTTTCTGGTCTTCTGTTTATATTATTTTATGTTTCAATTTACAGTGTATTTTGAGTTTTGATATATTTTGGTATTCAATTAATTTTATGTGTACTGCTCATCTCTTTAGGCTCAGAAGCCTTGGAGCAAGCGCCTTGCAAAGGTCCTCAAGTGTAAGAAGGATTATCACTTGGCCTGCAAGCTAGAGAAGACAGCGTCGAACCAAGAAAACAATGCTCGTAACAGCTCCGATGTATCTGCAGATCAGGTAGACAAGACAGCAACAATGATTTTTTTTATTTATTCAGAAGATTTGTGTGGAGCAATTTTGTGGAAATGCTTTGAACTCTTTGCCAAATAAAAAAGAAAATGTCATTATTTCAGTTTCAAGTTGTTTCAAGTTTTAGAAAATTATAAGATGAAATTATTACACTTTCAAGATGTATAAATTTTGAGAGAATCTCAAGATGGAAAATTTCAGATTTCACGATGTACATATTTCCTAAAATTTTACTGTATGAATATTTCACTTTCAAATTGTAAAAGTTTTTGAAAATTTCAAGATGTAAACATTTCATTTTCAAGATCTATATAAAAATTCAACCAAGACTCAGAAAATGTTCTAAACTGTGCAATGTGCATTATGGGTGGATTTCTGTTAAGACGAATTGGCTTTCAAAGATAAAATTAAATTTGTTCCTTAGCATTTCCTTTGCTGACTATGACAAGATTTATCTTGAGTGTAGCTGTAAGGCCTATCGGTTGTAGCCTTCTAGTTAGCGATATTGTGGTTTAGATTCTGTTGGCCTATCATCCATGGCCTAAAATAGCGTGTTTTCTGTCCAGTTAACTTGTCTGAAGTGTGCAGTGTACACAATAAATTTTCCAGAGAATATCTACGTCAAGTAGCATTCGTTCATTATGGGCATTTGTATATTGTATAGCAGCCGCTCAAGGTTGCAACTCGCTCAGCGTTCCCAACCCAACCAAAGCTGAAAAGACGGTTTTTAAGGCTGCGATAAAACGCATCTGAGCAAACCCTATGCATAAGATGCATAGACAGCGGATGCCCATTCAATAACATGGGGCCAATAACAGAGAAAGCACGGTGCTGTCTGAGATCATTTCGTACTCGGAGAACGAGGAGTTCAGATTGTGTGTAGGAACGTGAACCACAACGCTCCTCAACACCCAGAGTAGAGTGACAGTTGCATAGTAAACATTGTAATAATTGATATATATGTTACTGTTAGCCAGTTTTAAGTACAGTTTGACTGTTTTTAGAAAGTGCATGCAGCTGACATTTCTGAGTATTCTAGTCACTGGTTTTATCGACAACTTTTCTTCGTTCTCTAATAAAATCCAGTTGAAGAAGTTTCACGAAAAGGTGGAGAAGTGTCGGAAGGATGCCGAGGTCACAAAGGTCAGGTACGAGCAGTCGCTGACGGAACTGAACGCGTACAACGCAAAATACGTCGAAGACATGACGGAGGTCTACAACCGGACACAGGAGTTCGAAGACCGGCGACTAAAGTTCTTCAAGAAGGTTCTGTACGACCTGCACGGCTGTCTTGACCTCACACAAAACAAAAGGTTGGTGGATGAATGGCTTCACTTGTAGTGATCACAAGGCATCTAATGACGGTCACTTAAGTGAAATTGCATTAAAAATCATGATTCACTTGACAAGTCTTTTGGTTCATGGAATCTGGAGCAGAGATTGGCATGAGTTGTTAAGTTGATCATAAATTAGCATTATCATGTTGTCGTTGGAGATTCCTGGAAAATAATATCGGGAAAATTAGATTTTTTATTGTTTACCCACCCTAATATGTCAAGGCTAAGAAATATGAAGTTGCTGATACTACATACCCATTACTGCCTTTCAAGGTGGCTTATGGGACCACTCTTGGTGAGTATGGGAAATTTCAGTTTTCAATGCTCTGCTGGTCAACGTAAGTGTTACGTGAGAATGACGGTGTTGAGGTTTTTGTTTTGTTGAGCAGCATTGGTGAGATTTACACTTTGTTCAAGAAGAACATCAGTGAACTCGATTCGTTGGAAGACTTGAAATGGTGGTCACTTCATCACGGAGTGGACATGCCGATGGCGTGGCCGATATTCGAGGTCAGTTGAGGTCGCTGTGTGCTTATTA
Organism: Lumbricus terrestris; assembly: GCA_949752735.1. Lineage (NCBI taxonomy): Eukaryota > Metazoa > Annelida > Clitellata > Crassiclitellata > Lumbricidae > Lumbricus > Lumbricus terrestris. Next base: position 72,472,498 of record OX457038.1, on the reverse strand, counting down.
AGGGCTACTATCTAATGACCAGACATTTATCAGTGGTGCTGACCGATTGCAAACTTGTGGTGGACTTGAGTCTCAAGGTCCATGCTCGCATTGCTCAATACGTCTGTCTCAGAGAAGACGATAAAATTCATACACTTCAAGAAATAATTGTAAAATGTTGCAATTTTTAAATGTTGGATTGATCATGCGGCAATTTTGATTATTTTAATGTTGAGTTGTGTCTAGTGAAAATGACTGAAAGCTGTTAAGAATTACTGTACAGTCGGTCTATACTTTTAGTTGGAGTTTTTGATTTTGTACTAAACCAAAGCAGATCCCTTACAGATGGCTATGGGACCTAAGGGTTCTGTGGAGCCCTCGTTGAAAACCACTGGTCTTGCATTTCTAGCATGCTGACTGTCGGCCAAGATGTTTCGAGTTCAAATCTTTGCCAGGGCACAAAGCTTTTTCGACATTTCTGAACCTTCTACCCATCTAGATATAATGCGTATACTAACCAATGACCATACAGTGTCAGTGTGAAGATCGTGCAGCAAAGGAGAGGACTAGCCACCCATCCTCATATGCCAGGTGTTTAATGAAGATAAAGCTGCTAACACTTCATATTTCTATGGCTCACTTATGGGACTGCTCTTCTTCTTTGGAGCGCTGCTGTGGAGTGACGAGACAGTGACGACACTGCATGCATTTGCGTTTATGTTATATTATGAGTTGCTCTTGGCAGGACTACACTCCTGAACTGTTGGATATTTCCCACAAGAAATGCGCCGATGTTCCGACCGGTAGCAGTGTCACCCTGAGGAAGATATCGACGGCCAAACACCACGAAGAGTTCGGTTCCTCTTGTGCTGCCATGGCAACCGCTCAGCCTGTAAATCAGCCGAACAGTTGTTCATCTCTATCCCTCTTACTTACTAACGTAACTGTTGACTGGGTGGTGGCTTTCTTCTTGCCAGGGGAGAGAAGGAATCTCTTGCAGATGCGTTTTTTGATTGTATTAATCCATTTCATGACGATTGACTTACTGAACTGCCAAGTGTCTATTTTTTCTGCTTCTAGTATTATATATATATATTTAACACCCATATCAGCTTTAAATATGCTCTGAAAATGCATGCAGGTGCTGCATAAATGTTAAGCTGCAATGCGATACACGTACACCATTTCTGTATTAAACAACCATATAATCTGCTGATTTTTCAATGAATTTGCCAGTGTGTGGTCCTGCACCATTGCTGCCTGTTTGAGCGAGTGACAAAATATTGAAGTACCCTCTGTACAAAACATGCTAGTCTGACAGTTAAATCTGCGATATAAGCCTCTGTTGGTATGCAATCCACTGTATTGATGAATAGAAGTGTTGGGGTGTAAACTCTGGTCAGTGTAACTAACTAGACCAGTACGGTCTGTTCTAACTGCCCAAAATGATTGCCATGGTCAACATTGCCTCATCCAGTACTTTTCCATAGCATTCCAGAACTTTCCAATAGTCGCTCTAACCAATATTGCTAACCGGACCACCTGCATCTTTTCTGACTGTCCAGATTATCTAGTATCTACTAAACTACCAGACATTCATTCAGACTGTGTTATCAGTGTTTCAAAGTCTTTTGCCCATTCCAACTAATATATATATATATAAATATATATATATATATTTCTTGTATATTCTGGCTTATTGGTTAGCATGCTGGGCTGTCTGTTGAGATGTTGGGGGTCAAGTCCCCCTGCTATGGAGAGCTCCGTCTGATTCCCTAGCCATCTTCTCATCTGCAGTGAGTATGCTGTCAGTGGGAAGATAAGATGGCGAAGGAGTGGACTGGCCACCCACCCATCCCCTCATATGCCAAGATTAAGAAAATGAGGGTGCTAGCACTTCACAACTAGCTTTCTTGATTACGTGTAATAGGTCTGCTAAATTCTAAAAGACTGTGCATAAGATAAACTGGTAAATCTATAACTAAAATATTGCATGAAGGACAGAATCCAGTGTTATCGAAGTTAAATAGCACTGGTGGAATGATTGTGGTAGACGTTTGTTTTAGTCATTTTCTGTATGGATCAACTCTCATCACAGTGTGAGTAGTGGGACATGCCTGATATAAGTAGTGGATTCTTGTGCTAGGGTTGATTTATAAAATTTAATGGCACCGTCTTTGATGTTCTTTTCATCAAGCTGTGCATGCCATATGTGGAATGAATTTGAACTAAGGGTCATATGAAAAGGCCAAGGCTTATCTGTAAGGTCACAACTTACATATTAAAGAGGTCAGATTTACTTATTTTTAAAGCCAAGGTTTATCTGCTGAAATTTCGGAATACTTGCTTTGAAAGTCAGAGGGTCATTCCGTGCCAAATCAACCAAATTTTCAACTTTTCCCCACACTCCGACTCGGATTTTCTTGATTTTTTCACCAAAAATCAATTATCATCTGGCATGAAGAACTGGAAAGTTTCAAGTGTCTACTGCGAAAATTGACCAAGTTATGGGGTACTGAAGTTGGTGGGGGTAGGTCGAAAAGTGAACGCGAATTTGCGTCTGCGAAATTTTTGTCATTTTCAGACGCCAATAACTTTGGATCTAGAACAGCTAAACACATTTGGTTTTCAGTTTTCAGTTCTGTGCATAGCATAGATTTGCATGGTCAAGTAACATTTGCTCTCTTTGATATGAGGAATTAATAAGAATTTTTGAAAAGTGCCCGACCATATCTTGGCGAGCCACTTTTTGTCATGTTTGCAGACACACTACACTGGCAAGACATGCAGGAAAGGAATAATTTTTGTGTGGTTTTATTCATCTACTGGTGTAGTTGTAAATGTGCAATTTATTTGAGCTTTGGTCTACAGGGACTGCTGTAGCAACTTACCAAAAACCCTTCATCTTCGTGACAGTGGTCACTTTCAACTGACCAAATGGGCCTGTGGGACACCTGATAAAAAAGTCAAACATGCATCATTGGAAAGCTGGAAGAAAAACCTTTTATTGATACTAATATCCTGATGGTAATCTTCATATAACTCATAAAATTATTTTTCTAGGATTCGTGATTTTTGAACGCGAATTTGCGCCTGCAAATATTTTGTCATTTTCAGATGCCAATAACTTTGGATCTAGAACAGCTAAACACATTTGGTTTTCAGTTTTCAGTTCTGTGCATAGCATAGATTTGCATGGTCAAGTAACATTTGCTCTCTTTGATATGAGGAATTAATAAGAATTTTTGAAAAGTGCCCGACCATATCTTGGCGAGCCACTTTTTGTCATGTTTGCAGACACACTACACTGGCAAGACATGCAGGAAAGGAATAATTTTTGTGTGGTTTTATTCATCTACTGGTGTAGTTGTAAATGTGCAATTTATTTGAGCTTTGGTCTACAGGGACTGCTGTAGCAACTTGCCAAAAACCCTTCATCTTCATGACAGTGGTCACTTTCAACTGACCAAATGGGCCTGTGGGACACCTGATAAACAAGTCAAACATGCATCATTGGAAAGCTGGAAGAAAAACCTTTCTATTGATACTAATATCCTGATGGTAATCTTCATATAACTCGTTAAATTATTTTTTTAGGATTCGTGATTTTTTAACGCGAATTTGCGCCTGCAAATATTTTTTCATTTTCAGACATCAATAACTATTGATCAAGACCAGCTATACACATTTGATTTTCTGTTTTAAGTACTGGGTATTGCATAGATTTGCATGGTCAAGTAACATTTGCTCTCTTAGATGTGAGGAAGTATTAAGAAATTTTGAAAAGTGCTCAACTATATCTTGCCAAGCCCATTTTTGTCATGTTTGCAGACACTTTACACTGGCAAGAGAAGCAACTAAGGAATAATTTTTGTGTGGTTTTATTCATCTACTGGTGTAGTTGTAAATGTGCAATTTATTTGAGCTTTGGTCTCCACGAACTGCTGTAGCACCTTGCCAAAAAAGCCTTAATCTCCTTGACAGTGACAAATGTCACGGAGATTAAGGCTTTTTGGCAAGTTGCTACAGCAGTCCCTGTAGACCAAAGCTCAAATAAATTGCACATTTACAACTACACCAGTAGATGAATAAAACCACACAAAAATTATTCCTTTCCTGCATGTCTTGCCAGTGTAGTGTGTCTGCAAACATGACAAAAAGTGGCTCGCCAAGATATGGTCGGGCACTTTTCAAAAATTCTTATTAATTCCTCATATCATAGAGAGCAAATGTTACTTGACCATGCAAATCTATGCAATACTCAGTACTGAGAACTGAAAACCAAATGAGTGTAGCTGGTCTAGATCAAAGTTATTGAAGTCTGAAAATGACAAAATATTTGCAGGCGCAAATTCGCGTTCAAAAATCACGAATCTTAAAAAAACAATTTAGCGAGTTATATGAAGATTACCATCAAGATATTAGTATCAATAGAAAGGTTTTTCTTCCAGCTTTCCAATGATGCATGTTTGACTTGTTTATCAGGTGTCCCACAGGCCCAATTTGTCAGTTGAAAGTGACCACTGTCACGAAGATGAAGGGTTTTTGGCAAGTTGCTACAGCAGTCCCTGTAGACCAAAGGACATATAAATTGCACATTTACAACTACACCAGTAGATGAATAAAACCACACAAAAATTATTCCTTTCCTGCATGTCTTGCCAGTGTAGTGTGTCTGCAAACATGACAAAAAGTGGCTCGCCAAGATATGGTCGGGCACTTTTCAAAAATTCTTATTAATTCCTCATATCAAAGAGAGCAAATGTTACTTGACCATGCAAATCTATGCTATGCACAGAACTGAAAACTGAAAACCAAATGTGTTTAGCTGTTCTAGATCCAAAGTTATTGGCATCTGAAAATGACAAAATATTTGCAGGCGCAAATTCGCGTTCAAAAATCACGAATCCTAGAAAAATAATTTTATGAGTTATATGAAGATTACCATCAGGATATTAGTATCAATAAAAGGTTTTTCTTCCAGCTTTCCAATGATGCATGTTTGACTTTTTTATCAGGTGTCCCACAGGCCCATTTGGTCAGTTGAAAGTGACCACTGTCACGAAGATGAAGGGTTTTTGGCAAGTTGCTACAGCAGTCCCTGTAGACCAAAGCTCAAATAAATTGCACATTTACAACTACACCAGTAGATGAATAAAACCACACAAAATTTATTCCTTTCCTGCATGTCTTGCCAGTGTAGTGTGTCTGCAAACATGACAAAAAGTGGCTCGCCAAGATATGGTCGGGCACTTTTCAAAAATTCTTATTAATTCCTCATATCAAAGAGAGCAAATGTTACTTGACCATGCAAATCTATGCTATGCACAGAACTGAAAACTGAAAACCAAATGTGTTTAGCTGTTCTAGATCCAAAGTTATTGGCGTCTGAAAATGACAAAAATTTCGCAGACGCAAATTCGCGTTCACTTTTCGACCTACCCCCACCAACTTCAGTACCCCATAACTTGGTCAATTTTCGCAGTAAACACTTGAAACTTTCCAGTTCTTCATGCCACATGATAATTGATTTTTGGTGAAAAAATCAAGAAAATCTGAGTCGGAGTGCGGGAGGCATTGGTTGATTTGGCACGGAATGACTCCAGAGCATAATTGTGGTTGAAGGTCAGGTTTACTTATAACTTATAACCCACGAGTAGAAATGATGCTCAGAATTGAAACAGTGACAGTAGGAGCATTTGAAGAACATGCATTTCCTGTTCTCATTGTAGTGATGAATCCATTACCAATATAAATATTACTGAATGATGTTATTAGTAATACTGTGTGGACTCATTTACATGCTCCTGGTCTGTATGCTATTCTGCCCTTTTGCAAAGTGACATTTATGGAGTAAACCCCTCAACGTTTTGACTGTGACTGATTGTCCGCTAAAACTACTAAAATCCAACCCTGAAAAATCTGTCTTCCCAAAGTTATGTACTGATTCACGTCTCTGGTGATATTACGTTCACAAAACTAATAACATAACATAACAGCCGTAGTCGTTTACACACCCTGCACTGTAATTAAATACCGACTCTTTGAGTTTGATCCATTTTTAAGTGAACCTAGTTGAGATGCTATCAGCTACATACTCTCGTGACTTTGTGCTAACGAGTCGACGCTCCAATAGTATTTGCATTGTTGCTCTTTTTTATTATTAACAGGTTTATATTTCTATGGTAATTGCTTGGCAGATGTGGTGAATCTTTCTGAGGTTGCATGCAAAAATGGCTAAATTATTTTTAAAACCGCTCTTGCATGCCTACTGGAATTCTCTCTAGCATAATTTAATTTTTACATGTATTTTACTCCAAATGTCAAAGCAATAGCTTAAATTCATGTCAAAGCAATAGCTTAAATTGATGTACAATTTGAAATTTGAGGGTATTTGAAGACTTAAAAATTTGAGAAACTTCAAGAGGTAAATAATTTCAAAGCGTAGAAATTTAAAAACTGTCAGAATGTAAATATTTCACTTTCAAGATACACATATTTTAGAAAATTTCAAGATGGATAATTATATATATTAACTTTCAAGAGGTACAAGTTTTAAAACAAATTCAAGATGTAAATGTTTCACTTTTGAAATATATCAATGCACATGTAAAAATTTTTTAGACATGTGCTACCCAGCCTTGCTCGTTGGACGTCCATTTATCTCTGTTTTTATTAAATGTGTTCTTTAGGAATACTTGACGGAGTTTCACAGCATCTCTCGCAAGGAGAAGACCAAGAGCGCCTACATCAGTGGCATTGGTGACGGTGTCATGCTGACGGCCGTTCAGAAGAGCGACCCCCTCGCTGTTCCAGCCAACAGCCGCACCCCACCGCCACCAGCCACCCTCAATACTTCATCTGCGATGAATGACTGCCGACAAACATCGGCTTTAGTTCAAAGGTAATGATGCCTTTCATATTTTATTTTAATTTAATTTAATTTATTTTTATTCTATTCACCTGAAACCTCACACATAGACAGAGTCCCACCAGGACCACCGCAACCCTCTCCCAGCACAGGATGGCTGCTGGGGTGAACTATTATTATTATTATATTTTATATATTTTTGGGGACGTAAATATTAATTAAAAACAGAGGGAAATCGTCTGGAATAGCACCTATTCCTTTATTATTCATTTTTTGTGCAAGATTCTTTTTTGTTTAGGTGCGTTATAAATGGCAGTTTAATAATAATAGTAATTATTATTGTTATTCAATTTGTTCCCCGAGGTGCATATAATCCCTCAGGAGTCTAAAAAATTATGCGAGGCGCTGTTAAATAATATGAAAATTCACCTCGTTTTCCGCAACATTAGTGAAAGTGCCACAAAGTGCGATGACAGTATAGTGCTGAATGCAGATGGAAAAGCGTTGAAAGAGAAGGGTCACCTACCATGGGGGGGTTGGATGCTGCATTTACTAAGGGCCAAGATCTAGCGACCAATTGTGACTGGTTTCATGGCAGCTGACTGGACCTTTTGGTACTACCGTCTGGTATGAACTCGTGTTCTGTTTTTATCTGATTTATGTAGCTCCAGATTGTTTGTTAAATTTGCATTTCAGCCAGAATCCGTTTGGTGAGGACGATTGGGAGGAGTACGACAACAGCGCGCTTCAGGACGACTGCCATGTTGGCGCGGCAACACCACCGACAACCGGGGTCCAAGTGAAGGCGCTGTTCAGTTACGAAGGACAGGAGGGAGATGAACTCTCGTTTGAAGCAGGTCAGAATCCTGAGACACTTTTCGTATTTAGAGTAGCTTCGTTGTTTCCTTTTGGTCTGTTTTACTTTATTGTGTCTTAAATGTTGTGTGGTGTTTGAGTCGTATTGTTTTGTTGTCTGCTTGTTGTTTTATTTTGACTTTGTCTGAAGTGCGATGGTCACGTCTGGCATTGGGACTTTGTTGTCTTGGCTCAAGGTAGAGACAATGGTGATGCTATTATTTTCATGGCTTTATTGAAGCCTCTCAGATGCATGTACGATGTTTGTCTGTATGTATGTCTCTCTGTGTCTGTATGTTTGTCTGTATGTATGTCTCTCTGTGACTGTATGTCTGTCTGTATGTATGTGTTTCTCTGTCTGTATGTCTGTATCTGTCTGTGCCTGTCTGTCTGTATGTATGTCTCTCTGCCTGTATCTGTCTGTTGTGTGTCTGTGTCTGTCTGTCTGTGTCCATATGTTTGTGTGTAGTCTGTCATGTGAAATAATCATGGTTTAGAGTAAACACTGTATGAGGTCTAAGGATTATGTCGAGCACAGGTGAACTATTTGTCATCTGCATTGCTTTCCCTGTCTCTTGTTGCTGCACTCTCATCATTAGAGCATCATTTCATTACAACTTTATATAGCCTCTCGCAGAATGACTATTCAGATGCGCTCGGAAGGTGTTACGGGGTTGCGTTTCTTTTCTCCTTCTGTCGCAATTACAGTTTACGTTGCGTTTCTTTTCTTCTGTCGCAATTACGATTTACGTTGCGTTTCTTTTCCTATTCAGGTGACGTCTTCGTGAAACTCAGGGATCGTGATGACCAAGGTTGGTGTACAGGGTCGAAGGACGGTCGCATCGGTCTTTACCCCGACAACTACGTCCAGGTGGTGGGACCACCGGGAGGGGCGGGCACCACCGACAGACCGTGAGGACAACAGACTCCCTGCGTTTCGTTAACAATTTTCATTCCTCCGTTGCAACAGTTTATATTTTTAGAAACGACTTCGCTGAGGTTTCTTCCGCGCAACTGGAAACCGTCGTCGTTGTCGCCCCATTCTCCAGCGCATGTCTTAGTCAGAAAAGAGATTTTTTCCGTTTTAGCTGCTGCAGTCATGTCTTCAATTGAAATTTTTTCTGTTATTTAGATGTTTTTTTCTGCAGTGCTTGCATTTATATTTGACTTTGTGATGGTGGAAATGGTTTAAGTTAACTACAATTGATGGTTGTTAAGTTATTGGTTAAGCAGAAGGTCATCTGCTGTGAAGATTATGCCAGCTTTGATTTTAATCCTGTGGACTGGGCCGTCGAGAAGGGATGGGCAGAGCGGGCAGAGGGGCTTATGCTCAGGGGCTCGGAAACTTTTTAGGGGCATGGGCTAGGTAGTCATATACGAAGTTTATGATTTATATCTAGTTAAATATATTACAGAGAATTAACTTCAAATAAAAAATTGAATGAAATCATATTGCACATGCAAATATAAAATCGTAGGTCATACCTACAGTTTTGTTATTTCAAAAGAAATTTCTCATGAAGCCTCGAGATAGTTTAGGATTCCATTGCAGCTCTGCCCCAGGGACCCGGTGTTATACTCGTCAGCCTTGCGTTTGAGTAGTAGTACTGTGAACAAGTGAGACCTTGCTGGTACGTGATTTCTTATTGCAGATTCGGATCATTCAATGAATGTAATTTCATTTGCCATGTGTTATTTATGGCTTTACAAACTAACGAGCACAACTTTCTTATGCTAGAAACATTCCTTAGATGTGATCTCGTTATACTGGGTCATGATTGTAATATTAGTAATATTAATAGTAAGATAGTAATTACAGGTAATAATTTTCTTGGGATGCTGAGTTATGGGAAACGTAACAGACTGTTAATGCTAAATTTATGCATTCTCTTGACGAAATGATTGGCAAAAGTTGAGGCAAGATATAATATTTGTACGTCACTTGGGTAATGGGCTTTCGGGACTAGCCGACTATAGCCAGGATATCGTGCACTGAAGACCAAGACATTTAGTTAGATTATATGTTTGTGTATTAAGATGCTTAAGTATGTGTAACTGGTCTAAACCAGTTTGTTTATGAACAGAGTGTTTCCTTATAATTATAGATACAATAGAAGGTTGTTTGAGGAGTGAAATGACTTATTGGATAATGATATTCTGTTATGACGTTTGTTTTTGATGCTGGTATTATGATGTGAACAGTGTGTCACTGAATGCAACATTTGATAGATCTGGATACAGATGATATTTATCTAGAATCTCTGGTTTTTTGGAGTCATGATTAGTTTAGCTCGACTTTCGTATGATTACTGCATCACTGCTTAAGGGCGGTCAGAAGTTTTGGAGTGTCGGTGTTGAGTTGCGCATTTGTTTCTTTGTTAGATGAACTTGATTTTTATTCTGTTGGTTTGTCATTGAGATGAAAGGGTAATGATTGGGATGTTGAAGTTATATCTTGGGACGTTACAGTTATATCTCATGCGGATATTTTATCGTATTTTCGAGCATATCATTTCATATCATGAACTCACTTTTGGTCAGTTTTTCTTCCAATGCAAAGCATATATTTATTATTACTTGCAATGGATATTGAGATGGTTGTTGCAGATGTACTACATGCGCACTGGTAATGATTGATATCTTTTAACTAATGCACAAAATTATATTGACGAACTTTATGAGATACTGAAATTCAGAATTTACACAAGCCTAGTATCACTACTACAGTTAAGGGCACAAGTCACACAAGCGGTTGTTATTCTAATATGGTACTTGATTTTCTCAACTGTAATTCAGGTCCTTTGCAGAGTTCTTGTGAGTGTTTAGGCAATGCCTAATGTCAGTTATTTCTACAACAGAAAGAAAACTGAATTAAATAGCCTAAAAGAAACCAAAATGAAAACAATAATATTGTGGTTTGTGTTGAGTTTGTGATGATAATCTTTTCATCAGATTTGTTTCTTTACGTTCATTCTTTTTGCGATTTATTTAACTTTTGACTTGATAAATTTTGATGAATTTGAAAGTTAAAGATTTATGTGTCAGGACATTAATGCAGCACTCCTACTAAAGCTGTCAAAAGCACAGGGTACATTTATGCTAGCGGATCTGAAAGGGTGAGAGTTAAAAACATCCAAAGACGTTTACTGATGCTGAATGGTCCATGTTATTATGTTCCATGCAAGATTTTTCAACTTCGTGTACATACACTGTCTGCTATAACTGAGCTTCTGGCTCGCAGACTGCTATTCCACAGAGCCGTTCATTCTCAGTAACTGGTCCTACAACCTGGAATGGCCTCCATGTTACCATGCACTTATTGCCCAGGGTCGCTCCACTCTATTCCTTAAGAATCTCAAAACTCCTATCTAGCCGTGGTTGGGCTGGAAGCACTTCTGAGTAGCCTACCATGAAGAGGCAGTACATAAAATATCCTAAAATAAATACAGTAAGCCCATACATTGTATGCTAATGTGAAGTCCCACCAATTTTAGATCGGTTGGATGTCAATGTGCAACTTTTGACAGATTCCTGGAGTATGGTGTGTAAATTGATACACATGTATTCTATGTACCTGAAGTTTGGTGTGTAAATATATATGCACACATGTATTCTATGTACTTTGTGTTCTGTTGATTAATTTTTCAACACACTACTTTGTTCCAATTCGATTTTTTTGGCACCATTCTCAAAGTCTGTGATGCAGTTATCGTTACTTTTACTGGCTGTTAACATAGAGTTCAGTTCTATTGATGTTAGCATTGCCATTAGTATTAATAGTAGTAATAGTACAAGCAATAGCAGTATTGATATCAGTTTACATGTAGGCTACTTTGGTGTTGAGGACAAGTGGGATTTTCCACAATGTCATGTAAGCCTCTTATCTTCCATTTCAAATGGAATAATTTATTACTACTTTGGATAAACTAACAGCATATATTTTCACCTGATGAATGCATATTCCTTGATTATTGTCATTATTCTTTTGTGTTATCATCAAAATTACGATATGTTGTGAGACCTGCAAAAACTTTTGACAGGTAAATAAAAATGGAATTTATGCTTATATTTTGGGGTTTTGTTTCGGTTTTGCAGAAGACTTTTTGTGTATGGATTGTCTGATTTTTTTAGAATTACTTCAGCTCAATTGAACTCTTTTGGTACTGGTCACTATAATAGAAGCCTCTAAATCAGATTAAAATTGATATTGGTGTTTGTGGATGGCAGAAGTTTTTATTTACCAATGACATTACAGTACCAGCCGTTAATTTGAAAGGAAATGATTAAAGAACGACTTGAAAGAACCCCACTAATCCCAGGTTCGCTGGAAGGTCATTGCCACGGACATATCATACAAGAACCATTACCTGAATATTATCTTTCACCTTGACTCGTCGTCAAAAACTGACATTTGCTCAGCAAGTTTATTAGATCTGTTTTCTTTTAACTGTAATACGGTAACCAATGTGGATTTGTTCGTTTGAGGCAAATCCTGCATATGGTGCAGTGACATTCAATGTGACTTTAAATTTAATTTTTTATTCAAACTGGTTGAGCCTTCTCGCGTTTGCTGATTTAGGTTAAATGAGATTTGACCCATCAAGAAATGTAAATTTTTATGATTGTGCTAGTTACTGCTTTTTGAACTACTGAGGTCAATTTGCATTTGATCATGCTCTTAATGGCCATCTGCACAACTTCAGATTTCAGCCACCAAGAAAAATTCCACTGAATTGCTACGCTTTAAGGAGATGTTCTACTAAAGGTTTGAGTGCAGGCAACGACGGTAGCATCACACGCTAAAAAGTATTTTCATTTAGTTTTGACTTCATAAAAAACATAACATGTCATTCTACTCTTTGAGTATGTTCAGTCAGTGAATCTCAAACTGAATAGATGACGAGTATGATGATGATGGTTGCATTGATGACAATGATTAGCGCAATTGCTATTGAGCTTTTTGCCTTTACATAAAATAGCAATGTTTTGTTCTAACCAGGTTGTTCGTTCATTTCTCTGAGATATTTAATGTACCAGCAGTTTGCTGTTCTGTGGCCAGAGTAGTTGCTTTGTGAATTTGACGAGATGTATTTGCTTTCCATATTTCCTATTATTTGAATTCATTAGTATGCACAATGGTTTATTTGCTCCATCAATGGAGCTTTATATTTCGGGTTGCTATGCTACCTGTGTCCAATGCTGAGGTTTAAATTCCATTCTAAGTCTAATATTTACCTGAAAACATGATCTGTACCAGCTCGTGGCTGACCTTGAAATCTCATAAGGACGATGTTCTAATATCTCATAAGGAACGATGTTCTAATATCTCATAAGGAACGATGTTCTAGTATCTCATAAGGAATGATGTTCTAACAATTGTTTACTGGATCCTTTTCTTCATATTCTTGCAGTTTGTTTAAAGCGTGGGCGAAAAAAATTTACGATAAACACTTGGGAATTCAACTACCATATACTGATTTCAAAGCTCATAAGAAATGCTACAAAATGTGGTGGTTCTTGTGAACTAAACAGACTTCACGCTACAAGTGTCTTGGAAACTACAATTTCGAAATAGCAGCTCAACCACCATCTCACTTGTAAACAGTGTCTTCTGATAATGTTGCTAGAATCAAGGAATCTTATTAGGAATCGAATCTTATTTTCTTTGCAAAATGAATTAAATTTATGGCTCATATCTCTGTTTTATCAGAAATTGTGTTGTAACAAAACTGCTTAAGGAGTGACTTTTCTAACTTTGTTGACATGTCATTACGTCATTACTCTGACAACTTCATCATGCTGCAAATCTTGACTACTGAAGAAACAAAGATATTAAAATATTATAATTTTAGTTGGCCAGTTTACTAATTTAGCATTCCGTGTTCTGTGAATTCCACCGGTGAAAACTGAAACTTGTCGTCATCGTCGTCTACCTCATTCAACATTCTCTGAGAAAACACGATTCTGTGAACGTTAACAAAAAAGCAAAACTTGGAATGCATACCGGTAGTCGTTGTTGTAAAAAAATTTATGTTAGAGATTTCCTGAGGCTACATCTAGAGATGTTAACTTGGTTGAACTTTTCCGTTGTATTAAATAACAAATAAAATTGAATGCTGTCTTAAATTTCTACTTGTCACTGCATGGAATTACCATATCAGATCTAGTTTCAACTGCCAGTTCATGCGTTCAGTAAAACCTCTGAAAATGAACTTTGCCTAAAATTTACTGGTACAGCCAACATGAGAATTGTAGAAAATTAACTGAGGGTCAGACGTTGATTTATGTGGAGTGTGGATGTGAAATGAAGATTTAACTACGAGTCGTAAGAAAGACTAGGTGTGTTGAACTCCCCAATAATTCTCACCTTGGATACAGCATCATCTCTTCACTTTTACTGGCCCTCACTATTATACATTCCTTTCCCACAAGCTCTCCCAATTAATTCTCTTTCCTTACCTTTCTTGCTGCTCAATTCTAAACACCATCCATCATCTGAGCCCATGGATAAGCTTGCTCAGTGGCGTAGACAAGGGGGGGAGTTTCGGGGTGTTAAAATCCCCCCCATTGGCTAAGAGAAAAAGTTTTTTTAAAGGTTATTTATCCACTTAAATAAGAAAAAAACAAGAGAATTGTTTGCAGTAACAATTGTTTTTCTTACTTTATTCCTTGTTATTTTATTCCCTTTTTATTTACTGTAATACTGTTGGGTTGGTGTCAGGAAGGGCATCCCCCATCATAAATTCCTGGCTACGCCACTGAGCTTGCTCCTCTGACTTGGGTCTTTGTTTCTTTGGATGCTATCGAAATCTCAAGATTACAACTTTAATTTGAAGGAATATAAGATGAATGTATAAACCTCTGCAGGAATCTTGTTGCCCAATTTTAACCGAAAGAATCATTTAAAGAATGTAAATCCCAGCTTTGTTACATTTAACAAATATATGCAGACAGATAAGAATTAGATTTTGAGAAACACTTCGTACATATTACTATATTTGCCAGCATGAAAAAACTGAATTATTCAAGATTATTCCCAATATTGCAAGTATCAAATCTGTTCAAATAACGTTATTGAAACATAGACAGACAACGCCATATTGTTGCAACTATGCACTGTGCCACGAATGTATGTGAAAAAACTAGAGAATCGAAGTTTGTAGAATGTCCCAAACGTTTCCAGAATGTCCCAAACGTTTCCCCATTCCGAAGCCCCACATTCATGTTTCCTGTATCCTAATTATGGTTTGATTCCTCCTGTCACCATGGAACACTCATTGGTTGTGGATTTTGAAGGTACGACATGACAACGGCAGATATTGACAACCTACAACAAAAGATCAATAAATGTATGCAAGAACTACAACCAACAACCACAAATAACCATCTAACAGAATAACATTTACTATTACAACAAGGCCGTAGCTAGGGGTTGTTTTGGGTGTTTGAACACACACACCCTGCCCCCGAAATGTAATAATGCTACCATGCAATAATGCATTTACTAACAAAATCATGATGTAACGACTAAGGGGATTTCATTTTGAAGCTCTTATTTTTATGTGACATTTTACAATAGATTAAAATCATCCTCCAAACTCCTTAGTTCGTCGATTCGTTGCTTGTCGACTTGTTCAACGTCAAGCAAACACCCCGAACTAAAATACTGGCTACAGCCAGTCGACAAGAACCACAGTAAGCATAATCACGATCCTAACCATCAAAACACTAACCATCATGACCATCATCATAACAATTAGCATTGTCAGGTATGGAGCAACTTATTATACACAACAGCACCATCACATAAGGTGTGGACATCAGTAATGGATTTAATATTGCAGGTATCAATGTCTGGTGGACAACAAAGGCATATTTTACACTAATACTTCCAATTTAATTACCAACTTGTAAACTAATTAAATTAAAGTACTTAATTACATAATTTTTTCTTACAGTTTTCAATTATCAAAATTATAAAACAGAATAATTTTTATATGGTTGAAAAGGTCCAAGAATGACATTCCAGGGCATTCCAGCTAAAAAAAGCATGGAACAAAACAACAATAAATACAACATTAGGTAAGTGCAGCCTTACGACATTACTTACATAAAACTGCTCAGCATTTGTTTGGTATCTTCGGATGACCTGGCATTGGCAAAGCTGATGAACGCACAGTAGACGGCAGCCCAAGCACACCATTTCAACTGTTAACAAATTTTTAAAAAATGAAGCACCACAATTCAAAAGTTTACAATTGACAAACCATTTCATTCTCTTTATGACACACAGATGATACTACTAAGCAATATCTGTTTCATCTGCTCTGCCCATTGTATTCCAGAATCCAGATAAAGAAAATTACTCTCCATTACAAGTGTACGATTTTTTTGGAACCACAGTTAACTGTTTATGCATATATTGAAAACACCACGTATACAAATAATGAATTTACCTTTAACATAAGGCCACACATGCTGAAGATCATGCCCAACAGATTCATGTAGTCGGGCGTTGGATCCTCAGCGGGACCTCCCGATGGAGGAGCCTTATATCTGAAAAACAAGAGCGTTGTCCATTGAGCTAATCTAGTCACATTCAGTTCTACTTTCAAATATTTACGACCCTGTGAAGACAGCCAGAATGCTGCCAGACTCATTCAACGTTGAAATACAACGTTGAAATACAACATTTAATATATCACATTAAATCGATTGCTACTGGCGCCATTGGCCAGACATAAAAGATACGTCGTTTCATATGCAAAAGCATCAAATGCTCTCTTTGGCTCAGCTGAAACAGACAGCATTTTCTTTAAATGTCACTGATCGTTGTAGAGCTGGGATTGACTTTGGTCACTCAATATGACAACACTTGACCCTAAAGAGACTTGAGTCGATGACTTGGAGACAGTCATTAGCCTAGGCCTAGGTAGGCTAACAAGGCATTAGTCAAACCGAATTTGCCTCGCAAACATTATCTTCATACAGGCCTACCGATGAGTAACAAGACCTCAACACCTAATGAATGAAAGTGCAGTGCACCAGTGAAGCGCTAAACTATCGATTAAACAGTACGAGATCCAGCTTTCTTTGTGCCAAGTGGAGTCGAGTGGGGTGTGGTGGGGTGGAGTGGGGTGGAGAGCAGGCGGTTGGGGAGCCGGCAGTGAGGGTGTGGAAGTAAGGAATTGGCCGGAATCCTAAATTTCCAGGGCAACGCAAGGTACCCCAGCTAGTACACGATAACCAGTTAGAATTGGTAGGTCTATGCTCATTCATCTTTGTCAACACTACAAAAGTAAAACAAACTGCTTAAATGCTGTACTGGTCTCACGAGCTTTTGCTTGAAGTAAAAAATTAGGTTTGGTTGTCTCAAGTCGGCTTAAGTCGATTTGTGGACAAAAATTCAAGTGACATCTCTCTACGAAATTCGACTTGAGGTCAGTTGCGGTAGGCAAAAAGGTAAATACGCACACTAGATACCCGTACTCCAAACAATATGGCTGCCAACGAATGCCATAAATTAGAGCGCAGCGACTATTATATAATTACAGCGCAGCGACTATTTATCGCGTGAGGGTCGGTTAGGGCTCAGGTTAGGCGCCGTGAGGGTCGGTTAGGGTTAGTTTTAGGGTTAGTGCAGTCATTCTGTTGAGCGCTTTGCATGTTGCGATGCGTCGATAGGATAGGTCGCTGCGCTCTAACTTTATAGCATTCGTTGGCAGCCATATTGCTTGGAGTACGGGTATCTAGTGTGCGTGTTTACCGGCAAAAACGACTTGGGATGACCAAGTTGACTGGTGTCGACTTATTGGGGTCGACTCCCAGTCTAGCGTTTCGAGACGAGGTAACAGTGCACGCACGCCAACGGGGGTCAGCTGCACAAGCGTGGAGAACATAATGCCAAAAACTAGCTTTCCTTTATTCCATTTCAATGAAAAAAATAATGGTAGACTTAAACTTGCCTATGGACTTTATTTGGTCGTCGAGGATCATTGATGTTGTTAACAGGAGCAGACATATTTAACGAAATTTTAAGAAATGCTCAGGAAAACAAATTAAATAATAAAGTCCAGCTAAAGATCACGAATCGATAAGAGCATTCCCACAATTCAACGCAGCGGATGTTGGTCTGCGTGAGTTTATATTATAAACAACTGCATTAAATGCAATAAGATATATTATAGATAGATATTCGTTTTATTGACAAAATAACCGATCGACATAACGCGACAGTTAACAAGCCAAAGGAGCAGCAGATAAAGCCTAGTAAATGTTTCTATACAGCATCCGTGTTATGAAGTTTTTATTGTTTTTATTGGTTAGTTCGAATGGATGTAGCCTTGGGCGTAGATTGTATTTTCCAGGGAGTCTATCGGAGAAAAATTTAATAATCTCCATAATTAACATAACATAACATAACATGGGTTTTAAGTGGTTCAGAAGACACTGGGTCTGTGTTAGAACCACTGCAAATTAACCTGGAACATCTAGTAGCCCAATTTTCCTAGTTTCCTTTTAAATGCTGAGACCGTGTCCACCGACACAGTGCTGTCATCCAAGCCGTTCCACATGTCTACAACTCTAGCACTAAAGAATTTCTGTCCCAATGTTCCTCTCGGCTTCTTAAACCGACACAGTGCTGTCATCCAAGCCGTTCCACATGTCTACAACTCTAGCACTAAAGAATTTCTGTCCCAATGTTCCTCTCGGCTTCTTAAACAATTTGTACCTATGACCCCGAGTTGCTTTGTTTGGTGCTAATTCAAAGAATTTCTCCCAACCTAGTGCTTCCTTTCCAGTGATGATCTTATATGCTTCAATTCTAAAGCTTCTGTCCCTGCTCAGTGTTCATCCTATTTTTATGGCCGTCGAGCTGTGTGGTAATGGTTTTAGAGCGGATTACATCCAAAGATCTTTGGGGTTACACTGCAACTCATTGCACGAAAAGGCCACGAGGACCTAGAAATTTTTTACTCATCATCAAAATTTAACTCATCAGTCTTCCTACACCCATTAGATAAATTCGCTGACGTGTATAAGGATAAAGGCAATGCGGTCGCTGTTTAAAAGCTTGTACATTACATTAATATTTAACGAAAATTAATAATAATCACAATCACATAAACACCACCCAGCAGCGATTAGAGCAAAGATAGACTATAAGGTCTTTGATTAGAGCTTTAGTATCATTACACCATGTGCGATTATCCGTTTCTTTCAAAAGTCATGTGGTTCAGCAAGAAGCTTGTTTTGTTTCAGATGCAAAATACTATTATATTATGCTGCGGTGCGAGAATAATTTGCCAATTTCACGCTGATGTAGAAAACCGACTAAAAAGTCAATGTGACAAAAAAAACTATTCTGCAAAAAAAACCACTCGGACAATTAGCTGCATATGGTTCGTAGCGGGGTTTGTTTAAACCTGGGACACAATTCCATCTAGCAGGACGAAGCGTTAAGCCAGTAACTGAAGTCGCTGGAGTGTTGATCCCTGGTGTGAAACTAGCAATAACAGATATTGAGACGACCGAATAATGAAAGAGGCGCTACAGAAGTCAGTAAATTAGATCGAACGACCATGGCGGGCGTCGATGAGAACGGAGTATCGCAGCAGGACTTTAAGTCGACTCTACGAATTGGTCTGGCCGACCAGGGCCTTACGGAAATTCCTCCCAAACTCCTTCGACGCTACGGAACAGATGTTGTAATTGTTGATCTGACTGGCAACAATATCCAGTATCCTTGAAGTTTTCAATTAGTTTGACACTAATCTACAGCCCTGACATGCCTAGAAAATCATTTAACTGTTTGTGTAGACCAAGGTTGGTCTTTTAAAAAAAAGTGCAGATAGGGCCTACATTGAAACGTTGTTGAGGCACAAGCCATCTGATGTAGCTCACGTTAACCGGTTCATGTATAAAATGAACTAATACAGAAATGACATATAATATAGTCTAAGAAAATCAGTATGTCCGTCAGTCATTTCATCCAACCTTCCATTCAGTGTGTTAAACGTTGCAGCATCATAAGTTAATAGCTGGGGTGGGGACTGGTGACATAGCCACTTGTCACCAAGTGGAGCTGTGCATTAGGCCTACCTGAGAGCGTGTCTACAAGTCCACACCTCTTTGCCCTTTTTCCCCGGTTTGAAACCCAGAAACCCAGGGGATCACTGTGGCACAAACGCGATGGAAGCTTTACCATGCCAACTTGTCTATGAGGGTTCCATATGAAAAATTGGAGACTGTGTGAGTCTCAAGATAGGCGATGTTGACAGAGGAGCTAAACATGACAGGTGGCCATGTGTACAAAATGTTAGTAGGTTCATTTTCTATCAGCATTGACATAAGGCAGTACTTAAGTGGTCAGTGCTTTCCCTCACAGTTTTATCTTCCCCAGGTGTATGATCACTTATTCATTCAATCGTTCATGCTCAAGTATTTGTATAGCACATTTTTAAGGAAACTACGCGGAGGCGTTCTAGACTCCAGCACGACCAAAAAAGAGCGGTTTCTAAGTGCTTATAGAATGTGTCATTGAGTGAACTAGGGAACAGGTGCATTGGTGTAACTCGAGATAAACCATTCCATACTGCCAAAAACATCAGAAAAAGCATGACTTTGTATGATGGAGGTATGAGCAATGCATAGTACTACATACGCTATAACTTAGATGAAAATGGAAATTAATTGAGCACAGCTGAGATCTGGAAAATAACATTAATTAACAGAACTATTGTGTTTTCATCTTTAACTGCTTGTGTGCGACAGAGATTTCACATTTCTGCTTGATCTTCCAAAAGTTGAGATCTTGATTGTCGACCACAATCACCTTACGACTCATGTCAGGTTTCCGTTCAGTCCTCAGGTCTTGACTCTCTGGATCAACCACAATGACGTCACAAACCTTGGTTCGTTTCGTAGAAGTCTGGTGAAATTCTAATCTTATCTAATCTTATCTAATGAATAGTGTAGCACAATTATTGTTAAACTGCTCAAGACACTAGTCGTAGATTAGTGTGAAACCACTATCAATCAATCGTAATTTATACAGCGCCCCTTCAAGGTACCTACTCAGAGGTGCTCCCGGCCGAGATCAAGCGAAAAAACAGTCTTCAACAGTTTGTGAAGTTGAGAACAGCTTGGGGGTATGTATATATATATATATATATATATATATATATATATATATATATATATATATATATATATATACTGATGACATGGGCATACTTTACATATGGGGGTTTTAATGGTTTGCCCAAAACAGGCAATTTCCAAAAATTCTAAAAGTAATTTTGTGTATATTCTGTGCTCCTCTGCGACCATGTTCATTGGTAAATCCCTCCCTGAAATGGAAACCCTCAACATTTCTGGCTAAGCTTCTGGCTGATGACAACCAATTGCCAGGTGTTAATCTCTTTCTCAAAACAGCTACCATCCAAAAATCATCTTCTTGATGACATGGATACCTAATTCTCCATGACTTGATACCTCCTGTGTTTGAACTTGTCTAAAACTGAATTCGTACATACAGGCCTGTGTGCCAAAATGAAATAGAATTTCAGATCCCATTTTCCTCGATCTTGACTGCATCGATCCACACATTCCTGCTACATTTTGACCAAACTTTTACTTAGATTTGATCAGATAACACATAGATCTTTCCTACTCTTGCTTCATGCATATCAGTGACCTTGGCAGCATCTGGCCATCCGCCCTGTGTTCGACTTCAAAGCCTCTTCTACAAATGCCACATGTATAGTTAGCGCTGAATTGTACTATTGCTGTTCACTCTTCCTGCATGTAAGCTTTAGCTGGTGCAAGGAATTATAGCAGGCCAATGGTACCAGTGGTTGAATGCGATTTCTACTTTCAGTTTTCTCCTGTGTCTAGTTTTTTAATCCAAGTACAACTTGTGAAAGGGACAGTGTCTTAAACTGTGTAACACGTAGAGTCATAAGTTTTACGTTTCAGCCAAAATATCCAGTTACTCCTTCAAGGACTAATGTTGTGTGTTTTGTTTCAGGTTTTTTCATATCGATGCTGGAGCAGAGTTTTCCAAACCTGGAGTGTCTAAGCATGATGGACAATCCAGCTGCCCCAAGCTACTTTAACAATGGTACATATGAGCAATACAAAGACTACAGGTACCCCACGTATTCTGAAATATCAAATATAACCTCTATGCCATTATCATGATTTAGAGAGCAAATGTGAATCAATGTTTGCATCATGTGAAATTTCTGGTCATAATCAGTATCTTTTGAAGAAACCTGCTTACCCTTTCCCCTTCGTTGGACTTGCCTAGTCAAACATAATTGTTTCTCAACAGTGCCTGGCGTGTTCTTAAATGTAAACTCCACTTTTCCTCATGGCCAAAGAAAGCTGTTAAAGGTCTTGTGAACAACTTCATGTGTGCTTCATCAAAGCCAGGTCAGAGAAACAGTTGGTGTCTGGTTTGATTCTGAGTCAAAATTCTAAAATGGAACAAAGGGAGACGATATAGAAAGTCATGTGATTATGTTTCATAGACCAAATATTATTAGATTGTATCATATGCAGGGTGGTATGTATTTACTATTTTATGTTTTAAGAGGAGTGGCACTTTGGCTTTATTATCATGCATGCACATTATCTTGGAATGATGCAAAAGCAGATTGTATAAAATATGGTTTGACGTTATAGTTAGAATGGTTCCGTAAAACCAATGAGAATGTATGAGAAGGGTTATCAGAGGCGTAGCGACCGCCCTCCGTACCCTCCGACCGAAGGGGGCCCTGCAAGGAAGGGGGCCCCTAAATGTGTAAAATATGTAAGGTATAACTAAGTAACTGACATTATTTTATTGACGCCATTGCACGATCCATATTGGTTTTACTGCCAATGTCGTGAAGTAAATACGAAGTACACGCATACTGCAGGCCTATGTATATATATATATATATAATATACCTGTATATGAGCCCTGCATAGGCCTATTGTACAAAGTAAATACTGTTTCCAGTTTCTGCATTGTATAGGGGGCCCCGCTGCAAAGACATAATTATTATTTTCGGAGGGGGCCACGCTCTTTGTTGCTACGGCCCTGAGGGTTATTATCACCTAGAGCAGTGGTTTTCAACCTTTTTCTAGTGGCGGAACCTTTTCAAAGCACTCATTTGCTCGCGGAACCCCTGCGCGTTTCACTCGTCCAGTATTTCGAAAATTGTAACTTGTGCAATGAGATGGTATTTAGAGGTACAGTTCTTATGCAGGCTACCTTGTGTGCACTTCTGGTGCAGTCTATGATAGTAGGTCTACAATACAGATAGACCCTACATGCTTTAGAGCTATAAAAGACGTGTATGGGTCCATAATAAAAACTGTCACAGAACAGCTGAATTTCTGCTGTTTTACCGAAAACTAGGCCTACTCATCCATCTATTGAAAAATGAAAATGCGTTCTGAATAACTGTCATGGACAAGTTCCGATGTGTCATTGCATTCTTAGTCAATTTATTGCAAAATTTGTGCCTGGTTTTAAGTCCTGGATGTTTCGCACAGAGACACATCAGCCGACACACTATGATTTATGTTCGCCAGAAAAGAATCTTTCTCACTTTTCAATTTTCTTGAAGGGCAAGGCAGAAAAACACTAACTCGCATAGTGGCGTTGCTAGAACTGTTCGTGTGTGGTTTGGCGTTGAGCATGCAGTGCGATAGCGTAACAAGAGGCTCTAGTGAGTGAGGTCACAGGATTTCAGTTAATTTGGGGCTTCATCTCCGTTTGGTGGCAAACCCCAAAGTGCATAGTTTGCGTCCCTGCACCTGAAAATGTGCTTCTGTCATAATAATTATTATCGACCGCCTTATTCTTGCATCACACATCTTACGCATGTGATCTCCGGTTAGCAGAATTATATAGCGAGTATCGGTAAAGATTTGCCAGACAGCCTACATCAGAGAAATTTTGACAATCTGCAGGGTCGCTGAGAGGGGCAAGGGGCAAATACCCAAGAGCCCTGCGACTTTCAGCGGCCCGGGCTATGTAGTTATTATATACAACGCTTATAATAATATTTTATATGCCTTTTAAAACATAATTAGCAGATTCATTCATTGTACCAATATGCTGCAGACTTATAACAACATAGGCCAATTTATATAAAACAACGACAAATTCTCGTAAAAATGTTATTTGAGCGAGGATGACTGAAAGCTGTGACAGAATTCTACTCCTTGCTAAAGCCTTTGTGGTTTCAGTTGGCTATAAAATTTTATGTCAAACTGCCGCGGAACCCCTAGCCGGCGCCCGCGGAACCCTGGGGTTCCGCGGAACCCCGGTTGAAAATCACTGACCTAGAGTGTACAATGTACATAGATGATTTTGTGTGTTAATGAAACCTGTGTCATAATATGTTCTGTAATAGGGTTACTACTCCTGGTTATCAGATGTGGTGGTGGCTGTCTCAAGAGTCCCACTTTTTTCTTTTTGTCTGTCTTTTGCGCTGGGAGCACATTTGATTAATGTGCACTTTTGCATCATTCCATCGTTTGTAGAGACAATAAAATACGATTCTCTTGACCTTTTAACAGTGGTCAGATGGTCTTTACATATTTAAGTGTGAATTGTGTCAACCTGCTAAGAATATATACCGGTACATATTATGAATTTTTCATTGTTTTCACCGTGTACAGGCTTTTTGTGGTAAGCCGATTACGTCATTTGAAGGCTTTGGACGACCAAGTTGTTACAGAAGAGGAACGTAAAGAAGCGAGTCACATCTACCCCAGACGTCTGCTTCAGTCACAGGTTTTCATTCTCTTCAACGGACCAAAACAAAATACACTTTGTGTCACATACTGTGATCATACGTAACTGCTGCCTTGGAAGAGGTTCTTAATGTCTAGTAATTTAGGTTAGGTTTGTGGTGGCGACTCCATGGTTTAAAGTTAATTCACCCCTTGTGTTTTAATTCATCCACTATGTAGATATAAGTCTCACAGTCACACAAATCAGCACCATGGGGGACCAATTTGTTCAGCAGCACTTTTATCAGATCAGGTCTACAATGGCTTGGTTGTTAATGGCCTGTTTCAGTTGTTATTGCATACTGTCATTGGTAGCAAGTTACTTCTAGGATGCTTTACAAACTGTTTGATCCATTTAGTTTGTAATTACAAACACTCTGCCGCCGTCAGCACAAATGCTAATTAATGTTTGGAGTAAGAATCTTGGGATGAGTCATCAGACAAAGTGCCTTCCTTTAAAGCTGCATTTATTACATCTAATCATCAAATTTTGTTTCATAAATCTCTCAAGTCTTTTTTATTTTAACTTGGTAGGGCTGGGAGCGCTTCTGAGTAGGTTTCTTCAACTGGTGCTATATGATAAGTCCATAGAATGAATGAATGAGGGGGAATCTTTGGCGATGGTGGTAGAATAGGCCAAGCATTTCAACTTATCATCTTTTAAATAGCTGGACAAGACCTGCCATTTTACGCTGCATCTTTGCCCATAGTGAGCGTTCATCGGTGCTTTCAGATTTGCTGATTTTGTCCACATGATAAGTGGCTGTAAATTAATTTTAAAATAACTAGAATAGAATGGTGAGTGTAAACATATCTGCCTGTATTTTCTTGTAGGATTCCTGCTGCCCGTCAAAGTCACCATGAATTTTTGTTTAGAAACCGTATCGACATAAAAGTTTGCTCAACAAATCAGTTTCATCGGAGGCCAGTTTTGATTGTCGTCACTAAAAAGTCATATTGCTTTTGATCAAACATTTGTCTCTTTTTATAGTATTTATATTGTTGATTTCAAAATTACTCCATTAGGCAAAGCACAGACCATTAGGCACGGCACAGACCTTCTTGCCCGACGCTTAGAATTTTACATACTGTTACAAGTTCTTTCGTTTATGGTTGGGATAAAGCTAAGGATACTTCATGGTGCTTCGGTTTAATCATTGGTGTTTAATACTGAGGACCGGGCGGTGTTGCCCCAAATATGCATTTTATAGTTACGATAGCTGGTCAGTTACACTTGTCAGAAAGTGACATAGCAAGGACACCAGAGGCATCCTGCAGCCTGGTGGAAGGTATTCTGCATTTTAGGAATCCCTCAAAAGCAAGGGTGAAGCACAAGTTTCACAATTTTAGCATGTGTTCATTTATAAGACAGCCGCACTTTTCTGTTACAATGTAATTTTCTGATTTTTGATGTGCTTTTAATGAATAGTTAGTCTTGTTCATTCTGTTTGTGTACCAATTTTGTTCAGAAATCTGTTGAACAGCGTACTTAGTATTTATATATCTGTGCACACAACTGATGTCATTTTATTGTCATGCAGAGTTTCTTAAGACATATCATTCATCTTATGTTACTGATGTCTGAATGTGACAAGTTTTTGGTACAGCTAATGTATCTATGTGGACTATGCTAATTGTTGAAACATGTATTTAGTTATATGCAGGACTGCAGTTCAGTGTTTAATCTAGTCCCCCTCCTCTGGAGGGGGGGGATTGAGGTTTCTGGGGGGGAGACATTTGAACGCGCCCTCCCCATCAGAAACTTTTTGAATTTCCACATTGCAATGGCAGCATTTTAAGGTGTCGCCTTAACAAAATTGCTTTACTTTTTCAGTGACCCACTAGAAAATTTTTGGATTTCCACATTGCAATGGCAGCATTTTAAGGTATCGTCTTGACAAAATAGCTGTACTTTTTCAGTGACCCATTAGAAATTTTTTGGATTTCCACATTGCAATGGCAGCATTTTAAGGGGTCATCTTTACAAAATAGCTGTACTGCTTCAGTGACCCATAAGAAACTTTTTGAATTTCCACATTGCAATGGCAGCATTTTAAGGTGTCGTCTTAACAAAATAGCTGTACTTTTTCAGTGACCCATTAGAAACTTTTTGAATTTGCAATATCAGCATTTTAAGGTGTCGCCTTAACAAAATAGCTGTACTTTTTTTCAGCGACTCATTAGAAAATTTTTCGATTTCCACATTGCAATGGCAGCATTTTAAGGTGTCGTCTTAACAAAATACCTGTACTTTTTCAGTGACCCATTAGAAATTTTTTGAATTTTCACATTGCAATGGCAGCATTTTAAGGTGACGTCTTGACAAAATAGCTGTACTTTTTCAGTGACCCATTAGAAATTTTTTGGATTTCCACATTGCAATGGCAGCATTTTAAGGGGTCATCTTTACAAAATAGCTGTACTGCTTCAGTGACCCATAAGAAACTTTTTGAATTTCCACATTGCAATGGCAGCATTTTAAGGTGTCGTCTTAACAAAATAGCTGTACTTTTTCAGTGACCCATTAGAAACTTTTTGAATTTGCAATATCAGCATTTTAAGGTGTCGCCTTAACAAAATAGCTGTACTTTTTTTCAGCGACTCATTAGAAAATTTTTCGATTTCCACATTGCAATGGCAGCATTTTAAGGTGTCGTCTTAACAAAATACCTGTACTTTTTCAGTGACCCATTAGAAATTTTTTGAATTTTCACATTGCAATGGCAGCATTTTAAGGTGACGTCTTGACAAAATAGCTGTACTTTTTCAGTGACTTATTAGAAAATTTTTGAATTTCCACATTGCAATGACTGCATTTTAAGGTGTCATCTTAACATGATAGTATCATATATTATAGTAGTAAAATAAAGTCATTATAATCATATAATGATAAATAATATCACGATATATTATAACACTTCATGTAAAACAATGATGAAAGCAGTAACTAAAAACCAATATCATTTCGTCAAATTTTTCTGGGGGGGGAATGTCAATCCTGGGGGGGGAACTTTCCCCCCCCAGAGACGTCTAGATTAAACACTGACTGCAGTTGATTATTAGTGCTCTATGGTAGGCCTATATTGCTACTGCTTCTGAGTTCTGAATGCATAATTATTTTAACAATTATTGTTTAATATGTTTGCAGTATTATACAACTTGTGTAACTTACCTGTTAACATGGTGCATTGGTGCATAGATGTTAGGTTCCTTACGACACTTCAGAATAGAATTGTTCTTGGTGACCAGCTTTATAAAAAGTTGCTCGACTTTCAGTGTTGTTGAAAGTATTGGGCAAATGTACTTAAGTAAAAGTAAAATGGGTTTTAATTACTTAAGTTAAAGTAAAAAGTACTCGGCACAAATTTTACTTAAGTAAAAGTAAAAAGTATCCTCCCAAAATAATACTTTTAAAGTAAAAAGTAAAAGTACCGAGTCTTTCTATTACTCAATGCATTATTAACCTTCAAAAATACTAAATTCTCGAAATGGTTATCGTTGAGTCTAGCACGCATGCTTCTGATTCGTTGTTACCAGAATGCACAGCTGAAGAGTCGTTGTGCTGCAAGAATGGCAGTGCATCCACCGTGCAACACTCATCGAAAATCTATTTTTAGGCATGCAAATTTAGATGAGCTGTTTTAGCTCAGCGTATCGAAATGTCAATTAGCGCATTGAAGTAACGAACATTGTAACGAGTGTCACATAAAATGTAACGAAGTAAAAGTACTGAAAAATGAGTAAACTTTTACTTCGTTGAAAGTAAAAGTACTTCGGTTTCTTGATACTTCGTTACATGTGAAAGTAATAAAACTTTTACTTAAGTACAGTAACGCGTTACTTTTACTTCGTTACTGTATAACACTGTCGACTTTGAAGATTCCATCCCTGCATCAGTTTTGTTCTGCTCAGTCTGCTCATATTCAACTCACCATCAAATTGGCCGTTAACCATAAACTGCTTGTGTTTTCGTGGACAAAATATTAGTGGGGAGCGGTGTGTTGGTTGCCTTGCAGCCGAAGGGTTACAGGTTCGAATCCGCCTCAAGTTGCCAAGTAGGGACCTTGGGCAAGTCCCTTCACTCGCAATTGCTAAGCGCTTCGGCATGAAACGCCAATGCAGTGTCCGCGCTGTAGTCAGGAGCGCCTCTGAGTAGTGAGCTTGAAGGGGCGCAAGAACAAGTGCACATACAAACAAACATGTATTATATTCCTTTGTCACTCTGATACATTCTACAAGTACTTGAAAACTGTGCTCTTTGGCCATGAGTGAGTTTGGAGCACCTCCGAGTAGTTTCCATGAAGAGGTACTACATAGATATTTGAATGAACAAACATATTTAAAATCAGCAATCAATGCAATCAACTTTTTGCTATTCTTGTTATAACCACTGTGTATACACACATGCATTGTTTTAACTGTTGTTGAATAAACAAGTGGAATGCCAATTTTTAACAGACTTTGCAGTCACTTTATAATTTAACTACTGCATTACTAATTAATACTAATTAATTAATACTAATGGCTAATTTGTGTAATGTTTTACATGTAAATTTTGCCTGTAACAATTAACTTTAAAAATTCTGAATTTATGTAAAATTAAATCCATTAAAAATCATTTGTGTGAGAAGACTAACCTGGAAACAAACTTTACTTTTGCATCAATAATTATAATAATTACGACAATTTATATGGTGCCATAGCGGCCATGACGTTACAAGAGCGCCTTCTGGATCAATGTGCAGATGCTTGCACTACAGAAGCTATTCATCGTTTTTTTATAACTACTATGTTACAGTTGCTGTTAGCTGAAGATAATGCTATTGTTTTAGTCATTTTGTTCTTTAAAACTTTCAGTAATAAACATTATCTATCGCTGTTTTGTTTTCATCGTAAACATTAAAGTTTAAACTGAACTCAGATCTTGAAACCTGTGCAAGTCTAATGCTTCTCATAGAAAATCTTCGTACCATACAAAACAGTCCACAGGAAAAGTTTTTCAATCCCCTGAGCTCAACCAGAACTAAATGTCCATATCACTGACAGCAACTTGTGCCATGGTAGTAGAATGGTTCGAGCACTTCGGTTACCTTGGGCAAGTCCCTTCACTTGCTATTGTCATGCACCTTGGATTAAATTTACTGACCTTACCAGCATAAAAGCAATTGTATACATTACAGTGTTATAACAAAATAACTAACAATCTGAAAGTACGCTGCAATTCAGCAAAAGTCATCCGATACATTCATCACTTGGCTCAAGACCAACTGCTACAGACTCATTCGCTACAACCAATCCACATGTGTGAGGTTCAAGACCTCTTTGATATTCATGTGTAATGTCATCAGCTGTGTCCTGTACATGTACAGTTGTACACAAGCACTAGTCAATAATACATCTCGGACATGAAATTGGAGTACAGCATATTTTGGTCCTTCTGCCGACATATCTCCAGAATTTCACTCGTTCACCTCTTTCTGCATCTTCTCATCGACCTCTCTGTTCTCTGGATATGTCTGACTTGGTTGTCCCACTACAATTGCTCAGACTCCATTCTTTTCCATCACTGGGCTGTCCTCGTAGAATTCATTTCCATCCACTTTGCGCGGGACTCTTCTTTTGGAACACTATCTGCATCTCTTTCTTCTCAAGACATTTTTTTCTCATGGTTCTGGGAGTGCCACTGAAATGGCCATGACTGAGCAACACTATAGAAATTATTAATTGCATTACATATCTTGGGTACAGACAACCATTCCATTCAATTTCTTCTGTACTTCTGCAGTGTCAATCTGAATGTATATCGTTTGTCTCGTATGTTTACTTGACAATAAAACTTGCTCATGATAACACCTCCAGAAAGACTAGTATGCAGGCCACTGTTGTCTTTGAGGAACAAATGAACCATTGTTTTAGTTGCAATTAAACAGTAGAGGAAGCAAAAACCAGGCAGAAATGAAAAGACTAAAATTTCTTGAAGTTTTAACAGTCAATGAAAACCTTTCCATGACGAACACAAACTGGCATTTCGTTAAAACAGTCAGACAAACATAATTATTTTTCCCAGTCTTTTAAGCGGATAATTTTTTTAAAAGAAACATGTACTTGATACTTTAAAAGCAAGGCTCAAATAAAACACGACTTAAATAAATTTTCATGAGACAAAACTGTGGTGTAGATGGACCACTGCACAATTTCCATAATAACAAAACCTCTTCACAAACTTCATTTCCGATGTACACGGGTGATGGTTAAACATTTCAAATCCACATTGAATAATTGGCATTCGAACATTCAAAAGGATTTTTTATGCTTTGTTAATTTTTCTAATTGGGTACACTTGTACTGCTTTAAGCTTTGCTGTTAATTAAAGATTGTAGCTGTGTTAGCTAAATAAAAATATTTAAGATGATTAATCATTTCATTGTGGCTCCAAGAACAGCAAACATCAATTTAGCAGCATTGCTTTAGGCGGTCTAATTGGATACAAGGAATGATTTGACATGCACTTCATTTTCAGAGGACTTAGACAAGGACAGTTCAACTTCCTTAGAACTTTCCCACTTACAAGGTACTTCCTAGGTTATAGTATTAGCAATATATACTGCTTGTTATATATACGGCTTTGTAAAATGAATGTTGCATCACAAACACTACTGAAATAAAACCCATCGGAAATCTTAATAAAGCAATTCTTAAAAATGATGAATAACTTTGCCTAACTAACCAATACTTTTTTAGCTATTGGCTCAGACCTTGGGAGTGGTCCAACTACACGCCACATGACTTTCGTACACCACACTGGAGAATACAATACAACCGACCACAGCAAATATGTAAATTCCTGGGCCAGCATACCACCACGCCAACATAAAGGTTAAGTTTAGTCCCTTTCTTTACCAGGATGCCAAGTACCTCTTTAACTTTGGAAAAGTTATTGAAGCCAAATACATGTGTCTGAATAATGACAAAAATGGTTTAAAACAGTTGGAAATTGATACCAATCAATAACCAAAACACAATTCACAAAATGCTTAGAAAACCAACCTATGCTTATGGTCCAAAATTTACAGCGCAGTCAATTTGCTCCATCGTCGTTCGAAGAAACCGCCAGCAACGGCCGTTTATAGTTCATGCTTCCTGAAGACAGCGGCACTGCTGACAACCAACCAGACGCTTTCTCGACCGCACGCACGCAAACCTTAACAATTTTCGCAACACTAAAATCTAGACGTCTGCTGCCTAAACAACTGTTTATTTCCTTAAGCATAGGTCATTTGCCATCTGTTCAAAAGAGTTTTTTGCACAATTTTTAATTGCAAAACAGTCTAACTGTCTTCCTCTTCCTCTTCTCCTGCTTCGTCGAGCTTCCTTTTGACGCCCCGCTGTTGAGGTTCACCACCCTCTTCATCTGTAACAACAGACAACATTGTAAAGATACCTTGAGACACTCGTAAAGTGTCACAAGAAGCTGTGTGTGACATAATTAGCAAGTGTTTGTCTGTTTGTATTGTTTGTATGTGCACTTGTTATAGCGCCCCTTCAAGCTCTCTACTAAGAGGCGCTCCCGACAATAGCGCGGACACTGCATTGGAGTTTCACAGTGAAGTGCTGAGCAACTACGAGTGAACGACTTGCCCAAGGTCCCTACGCGGTGACTTGAGGTGGATTCGAACCCGCAACCCTTCGACTGCAAGGCAACGAACATACCCACTACACCACCGCACCTCACAAAATGTGTGTTCATGAGTATCAAGACATTTCTTATATAGCACATATGTTGTAGTTAACAAGTGTTCTACAGGTCTACAAAAACCTAACAGATTTGACTAAATAAGTGAGTGCTAACGTAGCTGGTAGAAGTATGCAGCTCGGTCAAAAGCAGCAATTCTCAAGTGTCTCACATCATTAAGAGCAGAGTGATATTTCGATGTGCATTAAAAAACGGGATGTCAGAATCCTATTGTTGTCGATTTAATTAAGCCAATTAACTATTTCTAAACAAATTAACTATTTCCAGACAATATTGCATTTGAATAATACGCAGTCGGTGAAATGTCACTTGCCTGACGCACCTTCTTCGTCGTCATCGTCATCTTCATCGGCATCATCTTCATCACCAACATCTCCTTCTTCATCATCCTCTTCGTCATCATCCTGTAAGAACGAACAGCTCAACAGATAACTAACTCAAACCTATCACTCTGCACCTTTACCAAAAACAAACCCAGTAACTAAAAACTGATCAATGGACAATAGAAATTTCGCTTGACTGCAACCATGAATGCAACAATAAAACACAACCTCTGTTTATCTGTTTACGTGGTGCAACAACCAAACCCAATTTCTTTCATCCATAGCACACTCCAACAGCCTACTTTAACATAGCAATATGACAAAATGTTATAGACACAAAGAACCATCCATACTGCGTAAGTTAAAAAGTTTTAAGCAACAGTTTTTCCCCCCGTTATGTTCATTTTCAATGATATAGTGTCAGACTCATACGTCGCTATTTTCTTCGTCGTCGCCTTCTTCATCATCTTCGTCTTCTAATCCATCTTCCTCGTCACCATCTTCATCATCGTTTGCATCACCAACTTCTGAAACAATCAATAAATCTCTAAGCATCTCTGTTTGACTAAAACCAACAGTCTCATCACGACTCGGGGCCTAGAAATGGCTGCAAAAAGGTCTCACAAGCCAATATCACTATCAGCAAACAGCATTGCAAAACTGTCACTTTTGCATGACTAACACGAACTTCAAGCTGCACGCATGTTCAACTGTGTACAGTGTACAATTTCATTTAAAAATGCCCTCCTCGAAAGTTCAGAAGCACATACTGCCACACAATAATAAAGCATCACTGGCATTGATCAATTGTGTGTGATGGAAGTTGAAAGGTTCTTACACAACAATCCCCTCTGGTTTAATATAGACTCAAGCCGTAGTACTCACATTACAAACCACTAACAATGTCCCAAACTAAACCATCATACTGATATCTAAAGCTCTACCCTACAGCACTTAACAAAACAGATAAAACCAACTAAATGAAGCAGCTGAATTATAAGGTAAGATGATTCTGTCTGGCAGTTGCTCTGTGATACATAATAAGATTTATCATGTAAAAGAAACACAAGGCAAACATTTCGATATCTGCCACCTTTGACACTGCATTGACAATACTGAAAATTGCCTGAGTAACACAGCTGGCAAGGAAATCACATTTTCTTCAAAAAAAATAATAAAACTTAGAAAATAATAAGTGCAATAAATAAACAAGTACCCTGCTTTTCATCAACATACTGTGATTAATAAACTAATCTAAAACCCTACCAGACAGCACTAAACAAACAGATAAAACCAAGTAAATGAAGCAAGACAGCATAGAGCTGAACATTTATAAGGGAAGACTGTCTGGCAGTAGAGATCCTGTCAGTTGCCCTATGATACATAATAAGATTTATCATGTAAAAGAAACACAAGGCAAACATTTCGATATCTGCCACCTTTGACACTGCATTGACAATACTGAAAATTGCCTGAGTAACACAGCTGGCAAGGAAATCACATTTTCTTCAAAAAAAATAATAAAACTTAGAAAATAATAAGTGCAAAAAATAAACAAGAACCCTGCTTTTCATCAACATACTGTGATTAGGCAAAAAAATAATGTTGTGTTTCCGGTAACAGAGCTCTAAAAAATTGGGTAGGTAGGTCGAAAAATATTTTTATTTTGGTAAAATATTTTTATACAGTGACTATCTGAAAAATTATACCCAACTACTCTTTTTTTGCATAAAGGTACACGCTGCAACAAAGTACGTGTTCTAAGCAAGTAAAAGCTGCCTATTTCCCGACTGTCTGTACCTAAAATTGCTCTAGAAAACAATTCTATTAATTTCATTTTGTTGACATCTTTTCTGATAAGATAAAGTGGGAAGGAAAAGCGGAGTGCGAACAGAACATCACTGCTAGGGGTCGTTCCAGACTGACCGAGCCAGTGACTAGTTACACCTAGAGGTTGCTAGATTTATTTTCCCTAGTCACCGCTAGAGGTGGCTCAAGTGAGAATGATAAGGCTAGAGGTTTCTCAAGACTGGCAACCAGGAAGTTGTTAGGCAGGCGTGAAACTCTAAGGCAATGTCACTGTAAATAAAAAAAGTTACGCAAAATTTTCCGAGTCACGGCAATAAAAGTGAGTCGGTCGGGTTACTGGAAACACAACATTTTTTGCCTAAGATCCAACTCTATATACAGAAGGCAATGTCACCGTATCATGTCAATACAAATTTTGGAGGAAACATTTTTTAATTTATTTTATTAATTAAATTTTTTTAAATAAACAAATTTCACAAAATTATTTGAGTCGCGGCAATGAAAGAGGGTCGGTCGGGTTACCGGAAACACAACATTATTTTTTTGTGCCTTATTAGACTAATCTAAAACCCTACCAGACAGCACTAAACAAATAGATAAAACCAAGTAAATGAAGCAAGACAGCATAGAGCTGAAAATTTATAAGGGAAGACTGTCTGGCAGTAGAGATCCTGTCAGTTGCCCTGTGATACATAATAAGATTTATCATGCAAAAGAAACACAAGGCAAACATTTCGATATCTGCCACCTTTGACACTGCATTGACAATACTGAAAATTGCCTGAGTAACACAGCTGGCAAGAAAAACAACCTTTCTTCAAAAGAAAAGAAAACATTGAAAATGATGATGATAATGAATAAACAAGTAACCTGCCTTTCATCAACATACTGTGACTGATAAGCACAACGATGTAAAGAATCAAATAAAACTGCATGCTCAGGAGTCACATCAAGCTTAACAACAGGCTAGGCTATAATAAGGTCAGTTCATCATAATGAGGTCAGCATATTTAACTAGGTCAGTGCATTACAATTATATTAGTGTATTTAACTAGATCAATGCATTGTAATGAAATAAAGTTTCAAAGCTGAGCTAATAAACTTGAAGTCATTCCACCATGGTAAAAAAAGAATTCCAACTGGAACAACTGGCCTGGGAGCACCTCTGAGTGGCTTCCTGAAGGGGCAATATATAAATTCTTGAAATGAATGAATGAAGCCCATTATATTAATTAGAGCTGCAACAGAGTACAGCAGGTGCCTTGTGTGGAATGTATCATAATTATTATATTATTATTAATTATTATTAATTATTATACCTGACGAGTCGTCTCCATCTTCGTCATCCGCCTCCTCGTTCTCCTTGTCGAATCCATCGAGATAGATGAGGCTTGGAAGGAGCTGGAACACCTTAACACGATACTCATCAACGTTGGTTACCTCACAGTTGAATAGGTCGAGTATCTGGAGTTGCGACAGCTCTTTCTAAAAGTTACAACAGTTGCTCAAAAATTACTTCTTTGTTTGTGAAGTGGATGTATTACAAAATAAAAAATTGAAGTGCTAATACTATCACAATTTCACCCCTCAGGTCTTTCAGACAAAACACTTTGTGTGCACAAATAAAACATTCAACACTAACTTAAATTACTTGATTACTGAAAAGTATTAAAGTTCTTGAGTTTACCTACCCAAAACCCAAACACAGTTGGTTATTTGCATGTAGAGCACAAAGAAGTTTGCTGAATTCAGAACAGTTAGGTTAACTACAAACATAATACTGCATTCAATTACAAGACCATTTTTGGCCGAAATAAACATAAGTATGCATGGCTATAACACAGATGATAATAATACAACTGAACTGTGAGTTGCTCAGTAAGACAGTAAGTTTAAATCATTCTGCCATTTAATACCAGGTAACCACTTTTCTATCTGCCACCTTTGACACTGAAAACAGTATCGAAAACTGCCACAGTAACACAGCTGGCAATGAAGAAAGCACTTCCGTGTTTGAAAAAATTAGTGTTTTAAAATTTGTCCCAATGACAACATTGCTGACAACTGGTGGAACATAAGTTCTATAAAAACTTGTTATAAATTAATTTCTCTCACTCGCACAAGCATTTCAATGGCCCTGCACTCTTTAAAAAAAACTATTCAGAAGTGCTCCTGACTCGAGCACGGCCAAAACAAAGTGTCAAATGGTGACACAAGAACATGCAAACTACCAGAAAATCCATGTGTCACTTACAAACAAAAAACCGAGAATAACAACTCGAACTATGTTGATACGCTTGATCGAACACTAACACTTGTTACCCAACACTAGGTGCTGAACTAGTTGCTTTCAAATGTCTATTGCTCTGGTGCAGCATTGCGGTCAGAAATATTTCGACAGCATTGTCCTGTGGTAAGATCTACTACTAACCAGTGGCTCCAGTGTATCGATATCTTTGATCTTGTTTCCACTGAGATTGATTGACATCAACTTTGGACATCCTTGCAGTACGCTTAAACCACCAGAAATTCGATTGTCACTGAGTTCAAGCTGAAACCGAAATCACGTAAATGCGTAAGAGAACGCACATCACTCAGGAAATTCTGACCAACTTATCAAACCAGATGATTCTTTCACGACCAGCAATAATCCATTTCACATATTCAATAACTATCAACTATTAGACTCATAATTTAAATTCCATGTATCCAAATTAGCTAACTCAGTTGTTACATATATAATAATCAGCCAGAAAGGAAACAATCTTTTAATGCACAATTATTTAACATTGTAGACGTCAAGAAATTAATATAAATTTTTTAAAAGACGTCAAGAAATTAATAGACTTCTTTTTATACAATACATATGAAACTGACAAGATATTTATTTCGTAAACCATTTTATTTAAATTAAACAAAAGCAATTCTGGGTTTGATTTATTGAATACA
Source organism: Lumbricus terrestris (assembly GCA_949752735.1). NCBI lineage: Eukaryota > Metazoa > Annelida > Clitellata > Crassiclitellata > Lumbricidae > Lumbricus > Lumbricus terrestris. Next base: position 72,435,162 of record OX457038.1, on the reverse strand, counting down.
CCAGTCACATTAAAAGTTCAAAAACTTACCTTTTTAAGGTTTGGTAGACTAGGGAAACCTTTGAGTGTCGTCAAACCAACATTTATTAGACTAAGCGTTTCAAGGCTTTTGAATTCATCTGTTAGACCAGCGATTTGAGTGGCTCTGCAGTTGTCTAGGTTAAGTTCGTCAATCTAAACAGAAAGATCATAATTTATATCAAACATACTGTAATTTAAATTAATCTGATCATAGATGGCATATTGGAATTCCTAGGGATGCTATTTGTAAAAACTGGACAGGAAACAAACGCATGCGAGTAAGAAAGATCTGTGTCAGTTGCAACTTGCACCCACGACTTGGGCTGCTCCAGTTACTTGAGCCATGCTGAACTTTTATCTTAATCAGTTTTAGCATTGTTGAGTAGAGCAGAGATCAACTCTAATCAGGTGTCACTTCTATGACGCACTTAACAGATTTGTGATCTTACAATTACATTTCGAAACTGGGCCAGGAACTAAAAGCAGTGTGTCGAAATTTAATTCTAGATCTAGCTTCATTGTTTATGCCCTGTAGCGTGTGCCACAATTCGGCTGAACATTATATTCTCATCATAGTACTTACAGCCAGGGCTTAAAGTGTGCCTGGACGGTCATGGACGGCGTCCATGCACTTGTTTTAAAATCTGAACGCCGTCCAGCCACTTATTGGCAAGCACAGACTGGAAATGTAAGGGGGCGTCCAGGCACTTCTTTTGGAGAGGTAAAAGGCATCCAGGCACTTATTTTTTCACACTTTAGGCACTGCTTACAGCCATCCATTGAGTATCCAACTAAACTCTAACAAGACCAAATATATCTGGCTCAGCAATTGCCAACAACTTGCACAACTTAACTTTCGAGGCTTTATCTCTTGAGTGCCCCGGTGTTACATTTGCCTCCTCTGTTCAGGACATTGGTGTTCACTTAAGCTGATGTTCGTGAAACATCAATTTACATCATTGTGATTGCTTCTACCAACTGTGTCAGCTTAGGGTAGTATGTCACTCTGACCAGTACTGCTACTGCCACTCTCGTCCATGCCTGTCAGGTCTCTCGCCTTGACTCCCAGCAGTCCGGAGTGGGTGTCTCACCGGTTTCTGCACACAGCAGCACAACTCATTTTTCATATCCCTAAATTTATACAAGTCACAGAGTACATGCAGTATGTACTCCACTGGTTTCCTCTTTTGCAGTGGGTCACCTTTAGGATTTCTGGATGGGTATAGTGCAGCACACATGGAGGATCTGGTTCCCGTCTACATGTGGGCGGTCTGCTGTACCACCTCTGATGTCCAGCGGTGATCTATTCTCTGATCGGCTGATCAAGCTGAACTGTTAGTCCCTCACTCACGGACTAGGCCTACAATTTAGCAGCGGCACTCTTACTTGGTTGCGCTCTCCCCGGTGTCTGGAAGTCATACCACTATGCCCCTTGCAAACTTAAAAACTCTTATTTAACCATGGCAAGACTGGGAGTGCTTCTGGGTAGCTTATCTTGAAGGGACACTATATCAAAACTCCTTAATTATAGTAAGTCAGAGCTCTCTATTCTGTCACAATCTGGGTGATCATATCGTTCACCTGCTACGCATCGATGACCTAACAGGTGTACTTTTTTACCCATCAAGCACCTCTGAGGAGTTTTTCTTGAAGTAGTGCTATATAAATATACAATTACAGTTCAGATCAGTTGCCTGCATATCACAATGACTTGCACGACCTATTTCCCTAATTATGAAATGATGGCATGTCGTTTGGAGGAATCCTATACACGTTTTAAATTCTGCTAGCAACTTGCAATGACGCAAAACCCTCTACTTATAACGAATTTATTGTTCTTTTTAACAAGATGGTTCATAAAGAGCCGCCATGATGTCATTAGTCATATGCAGAGAAAGTAGAACGCGTTTAACACGATGTTCAACCACTCGTTCGTCCTTCAGACTCACGAAAAATACACGATCCACGATGCACATCGAATGTTTCAATGTCTCTAAATTACATCGATTGTAAATCGATTGCGAATTTCGACACAGCTACGTTCCAGATCGAACATTCGATTTTTGGCGCGCCCGTTAAGGAATTTTCGATCAGCCGCACAAAACTACCAACAAATTGTCGATACTCGATAAACGAATAATTTCTTGTCTCTAACTCGATGCATTAGGACGATGCTGCGCTAAACAAAAGCAGATCAATGGTAAAAATGGTATTAATGTTTCCCCATGTGGTCTTTACCAGGCAGCAACATGGCCGCTTTAACCATTGACGCACGCGAGGAACCTCGGCAAGAAGCCGGAGCCGGCGTTTACGGCATTATTATTAGGTCAGCAGATAAAGGCACGTCGTCTTACGTCTTTGGCAGATCTTCCTCGGCATTCGAGTTCGATTCTCTTCTCCATCTTTGAACGTTTTTGCTGAATCGGGGCGACTTTTGCGGATATGTGAAAGTCGGCAATCGAAAACGAACACCTTTGTTATTCTAGTTTGACTTGATACGAATCTACCACGACGCTCACGCCGGAAACGAAGGACACGCTGGGTAATTTCCAACCAATGGGAAGCGCAGCTGCACGTCACGTGACAAAGAACTTTATGCGTCTGGCAAGTCCAATTTGCAATGGCGCCAGTCCATTAGGAAAATTATGGAATGCTATCAGTTGCAGAATTAATTGGAGTGACTGATATGAATGTTGACTTTTTAGCGACGACGTCTGTATTAATTTGAAGAGAATCGATAACGTAATAAACTATGCAAACTGGTCCATTGAGTAACCCAAAATGGCGAAATTCGCCAAGGAATATTCGCACACTCGACTTAAATTTCGCGCTTAGACCCGTGTATAAATTAGAATCTCTTCGTTTATTAAACCTGTAGGCTTAAAAGTAAGTATAGGCCTATAGGCCTACTTTATTGAACCGCCTGCAAACGCACTGCGGGAACAATGGACAAGAACTGAATAATTAATGCAAGTACAATCAAGACAAATAGAAACATGCAATTCAATAAACATATTATACATTACATAATAGACATGCTGTGAACTATACAGGAGAGAACTTAGGCTAGACAGGAAAAAAATATAATGTCACTTGAATAGCATCCGAGTTATAAAGCCACATCTGGTTAGTGTGTCTGCATGAGGAATCTCACGGTTATGAGAACGAGGACGGAGTGAGTAGGTAGCATTTTTAATGGGAGGTAATAGAGGGGCAAGGACGTGGCTTGGGTTGTATAGTACAAAAGAGAAGAGGGAGAAATCAGCGTGACCACAGAGGTCATCGAACGACTTCTGGTCGGCAGGAAGAAAGTTGAGCCGCACCATTTTCCGTATTATTGCATTAATACGCGCGCGCTGACCAGAATTAGCAAAGCCAAACCAAGCAGGGGAGGCATACATAATTATATAAGGCGAGCCAATGTGGTGGCCTGAACTACATCATGCAAGCGTGTCCCGGAGAGGCCATGAGCTACAAGGACACGTATCGCATAGAGCGATTGACAAGCCTTAATACAGATCCGGTCAATATGGGGGTCAAAACTAAGTTTATCCGTTAAGGTTACTCCAAGAATGAGAGACTCAGAAACTCTACTTATTCCAGGTATAGGTGATGGGAGGTTGAGTAATTTAGAACGCGGACGCCTAAAGATCATCTCTTTGGATTTATTGCTGTTGAGTTTAAGATTACAAGAAAGTGCCCAATTTGCAATATTTTCAAGTTCAAAAGAAGTGGTATCTATAGCGGAGGCAGGTATAAGAATGTAACTGTCGTCAGCGCTTATTTCAGCAACCGATTAAAGCAGTGAATTGGTTTCAGGCCAGAGATAGCCACCACAAAATCAGCAGGCCCAAGTCCAGAACCTTGAATGATACTAGCATTTATATGACAAAAGGTAGAGACTTGGCCTAGAAATTTAGTGCAATGCTGACGGTTAAGGAGAAGGCGTAGGATCCAGTTGTACAGAAAGTCAGGTAATGGCAGTAAAGCAAGCTGCTCAGATAGGTAAGAGTGCCTTACTGTGTCAAAGGCACGAGAGAAGTCAAGCGAGATAACGCGTACATATGGTTCATCATGCAACATACTAAGAATTTCATGGGTAATCGTAATCGTAATCGTAATCTCGAAACTTCTACAGCGCCCACAAAAGCCAAGTCGCGGGAACCAGCTTATTCACAGGCGCTCAATCAAAACAAAATCGATAGGCAGCGGGTCAAGTCCGGAGAGTCAGGCAGGCAGATAGATGGACGGCTAAGGTGGGTGATGTTTAGAGTTGAAGTGGCGGGGGATGTAAGGAGAAGAAGAATCAGGATAGGATTTTTGAAAGAGCAATGTTTTCAGTTTTGAGTGAAAGACCTGTGGGGAGATAGCGAGAGGTGGAGTTTTGGTGAGTTCGTATGATGGGTCGGAAGTTTGCCGAAGTGCTGGCGGAAGTTTGTTCCAGAGAGGTGGAACGGCAATGGCTATGGAGCGGTTTGCGAATTTCAGTGATGAAGTGATGGGAGGGCGAAGCAGTGTAATGGAGGATGAGGAGCGTGTTGAACGAGGTGGCTGGATGGTGAACAACTGACGAAGGTAGAACGGCTGGGATGATTGAAGTGTATTGTAAGTGAGTGAGAGGACTTTGTATTCGATGCGTTCAGGTATTTTGAGCCAGTGAAGTGATTTCAGGACAGGAGTGATGTGGTGACGTTTGGGGGTTTTCGTCACTGCACGGGCGAGGGCATTCTGGATAGCTTGGAGGCGGTTAATTTGGGTTATATCAATGTTTAGGAAGAGAGAGTTGCAGTAATCAAGTTTCGCATGAACTATGGATGTGGCTATTGTGGATGCAGTTTTAAAGTCAAGCATAGGTCGGATTCTGCGGAGATCTCGTATGTGCATGAAACAAGTGCGGGAAAGTTGGGTTATGTGGTCGGAGAAGCTAAGATGCTGGTCAAAGATTACACCTAGGTTTCGGACAGGAGAATTTGCGGAGAAAGTGTGGTTGGAAGAAGAGTCATTGTTGAAGGAAATAGAGGGATCAGGAATTTTCTTGAGTTGCTCTCTGAGGCCAATTAGTATAAATTCTGTCTTGGAGGGGTTAAGGCAGAGGAGATTTGAGGTCATCCAAGAGGTGATTTGGGTGACCACAGAGAGAAGATTATTTATGGAGTCAGAGAAGCTGCTTGGAGAGAAAGAGATGAATAATTGGGTGTCGTCAGCATATAGATGATGGTCGACTGTGGATGCTTTTATGAGTGAACTGAGTGGAGTGGTGTAGAGGATGAACAAGAGGGGCCCGAGGACAGAACCTTGCGGAACACCACAGGTGAGGGGGCGTGATTGAGATGATGTTTCAAGTGTTTTGACTGAGAAAGTGCGTGATGAGAGATAAGACTGAATCCAAAGGAGAGCAGTGTCGGTAAAGCCAAAGCAGGAAGACAGTCTTTGGAGTAGTATGTTATGGTCGATGGTGTCAAAGGCTGCAGAGACATCAAGGAGGCAAAGGCAGGAGACTTGTTGATGAGAGATGGCAGAGACAAGTTTATTGTAGAGTGAAGTGAGAAGTGTTTCGGTGGAGTGCTTTTTAGTAAAGCCGGACTGGTTTGGGTTAAGGAGTGAATTTGAAGTCAAGTAGTCATTGATGCGAGAGAGTACGACACGTTCTGTTAGTTTAGAGATGAATGAGAGGTTGGAAACAGGTCGATAATTAGAAAGGATTTCCTTATCAAGTGATGGTTTTTTTAGAAGTGGAGTTACCAAAGAACGTTTGAAGAGGAGGGGAAAGTTGCCAGTAGATAAGGAGAGGTTGATTATTTGTGTGATGATGGGGACAATGATAGATGCGCACTCTTTCAGTAGGGCGGTAGGTATAGGGTCGAGTTCGCACTGCTTGTTTGGGAGAGATTGTAATAAATTGGACACTTCAGAGAGCAATGAGGGCAGAAGTGGTGGAACCAGAGGGCCGAAAGGCATATTGGTCTCCAAATGAAGAATTTAATTCAGGATCGGTGAAGATTGGGTAGAAGTAAGTTCTCACAACTACAAACTACTACTACAACTACAACTTACAAACCTCAATCAGCAGTGGCGGCGACAGGGAGCAAGGACAACCCCCTAAAAAAGACCAGCCAGGTTTTTTGACATGTAGAACTGAAGTTTTGGCAAATGAAAAGATAAAAATGGAACGTTTCCGTGAGATTTCGGCCGAATTACTAAAAAAAAAGGTCGTCAGAAATTTTGGCGAATGAAAAAGAAAATTTCCTCCTCTAGTATTCAGCCCGACCCCAAAACTGAAATCCTGGCGCCGCCACTGTCAATCAGTGATCAACAAGTGCACGTGCTTTAAGAGCTGAGCGATCCTACACTTAATTTCAACGTTCTGTTTAGAAATGCTCGCTCATTCGTTTAGATTCGTTAGTTTAAATGCGACCGTGTGCATAGGCTAAAATAATGCATCTACCAGATTATACCTGAAACTATTCCAACGGAAAGTCCCATATTTTTTATTTTTATTAAACTCAAAACTGTCCTTTTGCCGTGCTAGAGTAGGGAGCGCTTCTGAGTAGTTCCCTTAAGAAGCGCTATATAAATTCTTGAATGAATGAATGAATTTTGTGCAACGAATATTAAACATAATGCGCTATAGAAGCAGATAATGCAACAATATGGCGGCTGTTTATTGATTAATTCAAAGACATTTTTATTAATTCCTAGCTAATGATTCCTAGTGTGCAATAAAGTCGACGTAACTATTTTTACCAAAATTATTTTAAGCTGCTTCACAGAAAAGTTGCCTAACTCTCTTGTAAGTCTTTAGACTTGACCATATTAATGAAGCTGTTTAGACAGGTGAAACCGCACGTGTCATCTACATACAAATATTATAAAACCAGAAGTTCCATGCTGTTCATGCGCGCCTGATATGAATATAATTTGTTTTACATCGTAATTAGAATCTGAATCTTAAAATTTACTTTAAAAAATGAGAAGGAGGACATCAGTTATTACTTGACTTGACTTTAGATAGACACCGAAAACACTTCTAAGCGTCCTCAACAAAGTCAACCTTAGTACTGTTCAGCCTCCCTCTGGTATCTGGCAACCTGATTCGGACCTCCATTTGACTTCGATAGCTGGTAACTTCTCTGATATCACGCAGCGCTCGTGAATAAGCTAGATCCCTGCGCTTAGCTACAGAATGTTCTTTAGAATTTCTGTCATATCTGATTCTGGGGTTTGAATCTCGGTGTGTGACGTAAAATTTCACTGCCAGTCATCCAACTCGTAAGAATGGGTTATCTAGTTGATTGATTGTTTTGTTGGCAATTTGTCTGAAACTTCATTAAACCTGGGGATAGTATCTTGGCAAACAAATGTTTGATGATGGTTTGTGACAAATGGACAGTTATGAAGCTAATTTACCTTACTTTAACATGACATGCTGAACTTATTGTCATTAACTTAATGCTGCTTGAGGATAGTGATGATATGGGACGCATCTAAGTTGGGAGTGCATCTGGCCCCAAAATTTCAATCCCACCTATTTTTACAAAATAACAAATTTATTTGCATATTTTTGGAATATAAACAACGGGAAATTAGCCAATTACGCCATTTATAGTGTATGGGATTTTGAACGCCTGGCCGAAAAATTGTAGTTCAGTACGTAATTGGGCAAACTTTGCATTTTTGTCATGTTTTGCAATGGTTTGAAAATCATCAAACATGTTTTGGACAAACATTGGACTGGGTGCACCTCTATCTAGCTTCCTTGAAAGGCACTAGATATGAAAACTGTGAATGAGAGAATGAATACCTAAGTAACCTTTTCTGACCTATTGCTTTATGTAACTTACATGGCGATAATTCTGAAATAAGATGTAACGTAACTGTTTATTTTTAGAATAGAAGAAATGGATGACGAAGAGAGAAGAAACCTTGCTGAGAAGCTGGACAAGGATTTGGAGTCATTCATAGCGAGCAAAGTTGAAGAATCCAAAGCAAAGGCAAATGATGAAGAGGGGTCACAGAAAGAACAGACACTGGATGAATTGGTTGCTGTCAGTGTTTCCTTTATACATTAGCATTGCATTTGGGAGTGGTTCGTAAAAGTGACACTTGTAAAAGAGCGATGTAAACAAACGACAAAATTTATCGTTTTATTTTTCATAGTGTTGCTCAGTGTCCGATTCTTTTAAAACCGCTTTCTGATTTGTCATTCTCTTGTTATGTTGCTCAAGATTTTTACACTAATCTTTCTCTTTAGCTTGTTTAAACTCGGCCATTTTAGCCTTATCCGCATCTTTTGAAGTTGCATTTCCGAAGTACTAAACAGACACCCTACCAAGGTCATCCTTTCTAGATCTGACTTAAACCAATTGAATTATTACTTTTTTAATCTTTTCTTTCTTTGCCAGTAGTAATTGTCCGTCTGCAGTAATAATGCAGTATGCTCAATAAATGAATGCATATGTTATAATTTGGAAGTTTGAGTTGTCTAGCAATCGCAGGATTACTTTTAGGCAATGTTTCAATTTGCAGGAGTTGAAGCAGCATCCTGCGTTTATGACGGAGTATGACGAGACTCAGCCGATGTCTGCGGCCATGGAAGGCTTACAGGCGCTCAAGTACGAGTCGGACTCAACAGACGGTTAGAATTCTCAGCTTATTCCTTCCAGCAGAGAAATATACTTTTTCATTTTCGCGTATGGGTTGCTGGTCTAATTTTAAGGCACATCTATATTTACTCAATGAGGGGCGGGTTGATCGGATTTAGGTGATTGTGCATATGGATGCTTACTGCTGATGGCCAGGTGAGGTTTCTCGACAAAATGTGTACCAGTACGCATATTTCAGATCGTTCAGATCTAAAGTTATGGAATATTAAAATCAGAACTAACAACCAAATCACTGAATATATTCCTGAGCACTTTATCAATTTTAAGTAGCTAGTATGAAAGACTGTCATTAAAGTGTAGTCACTCAGTTAAGAATCCTACTTTCTCTGTAAAAGCCGACAAAATCGAACTTTTTATTTTAGTGAAAAAATTAATTTTGTCGCCATCTTGGATTTTCAAAAAACACTGCATGTGCAAAATGATCGCTTAATATATCCACTCAAAAGTTTGACATCAGTATTATTCACCATGTTGATTACTCTAGAAGAACTCTGCTTATGTGCGTGACATTCTTCATTGGCTCACTATTTGACATCGCAGCAACTAATCAAAAATGAACTGGACATGCCAAAAATCAATAAATTAAAATTTGTAGATCAATTAATCGGTAAAATTCCCCATTTCGTCAATTAATTAATCGCTGATAAAAAAAATGTCAAATGACGTCAATAGAGAAAATAGAGATGAGTGGACATACGAACCTGCCTTCGAGGGCAGAGAACAAAAGATGAAGTAAATTTGTACCACAGTTTTGTTTGTTATTGAACATGTATTTCCCATTCAATGTCAGACAATGCTGAGAGTTTCAAAGAGGACGGCAACAAGAACTTTGGGATGAAGAAGTATCGTTGGGCAATCGAAAACTACACGGCAGGAATCAAATGCCTACCAAGAGACAAACTGCTGAACGCAATTCTTTACACAAATCGGGCAGCTGCCGACTACCATCTAGGTATTCTGATGGCTCCCCTCTTCGTTCTGCGCTGTCAAGTATAATCCAATCTATTGTCGATAATATTATATATTAGTATGGGGCATGGTGGTGTAGCGGTGTGTTCTGTGCCTTGAAACCGAAGGTCGCAGGTTCGAATCTACCTCAAACCACTGCATAGCTATATTTTAACAAGTTGCTCACCCACAATTATCTGTGAGGAAGGCAACGGGAACCACCTCATTCACTTCGGGCAGAGAAATTATGAGCATCATCGTAGTCATTATAAATTATTAATATTGTTATAAATAATTAATCTATTATTAATATTGATATAGTATCAAAGTCACAAAAGATCAGATTATTATTCTATCGTATGTTTGTTATGATATGATGATCTGATCCGATTGACTTTGATTTTGATTCTCTTTGATTGGTGCCACTAGTCTGGTCTTTCATATCTTGTCTACAATGCGACTAGTCTAAAATCTAATCTTCTGTTGTCTTTAGACATCAGTGGTGGAGCTAGCTAGTGGTATTAGTATATGATTATTCTAGTCTATAATTACCGTATATGCACGGATTTATACTGTGTCTCTCACAATGCGTCCAATTCAGAGGCGTGAAGAACCTCCAAAAAGGAAGTTTTAGAAGAACAGGCGAGAACAGTATCAGTAAATATTGGTATTAGAAACAGTATTATTTGCCCAGTGCATCAGTGGGAAGTCTATGTTGCAGAGAACTGTTATTACCGGAGCATAAAAGACATGTTTTGGTGTTAGTGTTAACATTGACAGAGAGCATAAGAAGAGTGATTCTGGTGAATTATAATGAAGTTTGTTGTTACTGTAGGCAATTTTCGGTCGTCATTCTTTGACTGTGTGATGGCACGAAAGTTCAAACCCGATCATATGAAAGCAGTTCTTCGAGGTAAATAAAAAAACTAATGTTGCAATGCTTCCTGCAGGGTTTTGATTCAAACTTGGATTTGTTAACTTGTTCACATGAAGGACTCAGGTCAGTTTTTGTCTGCAGAGCATGGCATAAGCGTTTATATCATGTAGGATCAACTTCTGGTTCCACAGACTGCTTTTCTCATGGTTATGTTCTTCTGAACACAGTCAATCAATCAATCAATCAGAATTTATATAGCACCCCTTCAAAATCGCTACTCAGTGACACAGGGTTTGCCTCCAAACGTAAATTTTATTAAATAAATAAAAACTAAATGCTGTTTGTCCAAAGACTAGCATGGGGAGGAAATATTTTGGGTATCACAGTTTAAAGAGAAATGTAGAAAAGGTTTTTAAAGACAATGTTAGAGAAGCTGCCCAGCCACATCCATTGTTCAACAACAGCTTTGTTTTTCATATTACAGCTTTTATGGTATTATGTGTTTAAAAAATTTGTCTTTCATCTGTCTCTGTGACAAAAAGGTGTTCTATGTTCAATCGAAAGGAAGACATATGACACCGCCATCACTTGGTGTGACGAAGGCCTTCAGGTTTGTAAGAATTCTAAATCATGAAGCCCAATTATTACCCATTGCTATTGTTACATTTTTGTCATTATATTGAATTGTATTTTATTATTTATTTCCTTGGAGCACTTATACAGCGCCTCTTCAAGACTATCTTCTCATAACCACTCCCAATCTAACCTTGGCTATTATATTATATTATTGTTATTATATATGATCATTGATGCAATATTATGAATTTCATTAATAAATATATATATAATCTAAATTTTTCATATACATTTTATTAACCGTGTGATGATAAACCTATTTATACTTGTTATATCAGATTCCTGTGTTTCCTGTTTCAATATAATTCATAGTTTTTGCCGATATGTAGATTTGTCCGGATGATAAGAAGCTACTTGAACTGAGAACAAAAGCCAACCAGTTGTTGGTAAGATGTTTGATTTTCCTCATTATTTTCACTCTTCTAATTCATGTAAGTCTTTGTGTCATTTCACAAGAAACTGTATTCCTTTGAACAATACATTAAAAGTCCTAATTCTATTTTTAAAGAAATGGATTAAAATTTCTAAGTGCAACTTTACAGCAATTGATATTCTGCATTGATTGACAACAATTGCAAGTGAATTTAAGAACTGCTGTAAGTGCTGAATTCACTTAAGCTGGACATGCTGAAGGTATCGACATAAATTTTCTTATCTCCTTCAAATTCCCTGCGCACGGAATATGGATAGGTGGGCTCAGACGTTCAAAGACTCCGGACTTTCTCTGTATTCTATCCACCATTCCAGTCCAGCTGCTTCCATCTAGGTCTTCATCTCATCATCTTCGCTCAACCGATTCTTCCTCCTCGTCTTGCTGCAAATGTTTCACCACGGATCGCTTCAGAGTTCGATCCCAACTTCAACGTTCGACCGATTCGCAAATCGTCGCCAGTTAGAGTCACACTGCTTCGCACAGTTCACTCGCTTCGCCTCGGAACTTCGCTTCAAACGTCTCAAAGTTCGACAGTGGGACAAGTCGACAACGTGTCGCTTTCCACACCCATAAATCAAGTTCCAGATATTCGAATTACCAACGATTGGCTCCGTATTTGCCGACAGACGCCATCGTTCGAAATATCTTTTCGACCATCGCCTTGCTCAGCTCCATCGATGACTGCCTGTCGTCTGCTTTCGTTAACGCTGGTTTCCGCCGCTCCGTAATGTTTAGTCAATTGTTGTAGCGCTATTATTATTATCTAACTTAATGCCACAAGTAATATTAATTATAATCTACAATACGCCACATATTGTCTAGCTTAATTCTTACCTACATTAATCATTATACATAGCATTGTTTAATAGGTTTTGTTTGGCAAGAAGCATTCAACCGCTACAAATGCCCCTCCTTCAAAAGTCTGTTTACAGGCTTTATCAAACTCACCTACTTGACAAACTAACCTAATAAACTTCTTTAACTTACTTTAGATATCATGCATAACTACTATACTTCACTTACTTATTTACAACTATACATCTACCTTATTACATCCTACTCTACTCTAATCCTCTACTCAGGTAGTCGGACATGACATTGTTGGACCCCTTGATGTATCTTATGCTAAAAGAATAATTTTGGAGGGCCAAACTCCATCTCATCACCCTTGCATTTTTCATCCTATTCTCTCTCATGTATTGCAATCCGCAATGATCTGTCTCGATTATGAATTTCTTTCCACAAAGGTATCGATCGAACCTACTAACTCCCCACATGATCGATAAGCATTCCCTTTCCTCTACTGAGTACCTTCTCTCACGTTCCACTAGTTTCCTGCTGGCATACGCTATGGGATGATTTATCCCCTCGTACTGCTGCATTATTACACATCCTATTCCGCTTCCACTTGCATCCGTCTGAAGAATAAACTCTTTCTCCAGGTTTGGTAATTTCTCTTGGCGACGATTTCACTCTTGTCACTACCCCTATATTCAGGATTTATTAAGTCTAGAATATTAAGGGTGAACTTTATGCTCAGAGGCTGTTGGGTGAATAATGGTATAATAGCAACCTACGACCTAGAACAAATGAGACTGTGATTCATATAAAGCCTGTTACTTCCGTCGGATTTCTTGACAACCACCAGAGGTGCTGCATAAGCTGCCTCTGATCTTTCTATCACCTTATTGTCCAACATCGTCTGGATCTCCTTATCTATTTCTTTTTGCAAATGGTATGGTGTTGGATACGCTCTTTGTCTTACTGGCTCTTCACTCGTCAAATGTATTTCATGCTTCACTAAGTCTGTTCTCCCAGGCTTGTCTGTGAAAATATCTTCGTATTTCTTTAGTAGTTTTCTCAATTCTCCTTTTTGTTCTTCATCCAAATTAGGATTTATATCTACATCTTCATAGGTCTCTGTTTGTTCACTCACATACAAATCCAATATCTCTTCTTCTTCATCTTCTCCTACTTTTCCATCATATACCACTGCTGATATGTATGCTACCGTTTCGGCATCTTCTCTTTCGTGATATTTCTTCAATATATTAATGTGATATGTCTTTATCTTTTGTTACATCATCAGTGAACCTTACTGGTTTCTTCACATGAAAAGGTTTCTCATGTTCTGTTCTTCTTGTTAATATTCCTTTGTTCTTCATTTCAGTATTATTCTCACAAGTTTCTTTCAGCTTCTATCTACAGCATCTTTTCTCCTGCTTTGATAGTTCCTCCTTTCCACCTCTAATAATCTACCGGTATCTCTTTTCACCTTCTTGTACAAATTCAACGTAATGCCATTCTTTGTCTCTAGTTCATCTGTGTGTTCCTTTTCAACACTCAATGCATCTGCATCAACATCAGATTTCCACTTAACATCTTCTGTTTCATTTTGTTTACTGACACACGAGTCCAGAATCGAAAGACTACACTACATTTGTATGTGCCAATGGAATATACAAATTCAATGTTATGCCATTCGGATTGATTAACAGTGCGTCCAGTTATAACCGATTAATTAGGAAGATTCTTCACGGAACAGAAAATCTTGAAAGTTATGTCGACGATATACTAGCGCATAATAAAGGATGGAGAGAACACTTGAAGACATTGGAGATATTTTTCGAAAGAGTCAGACAAGCGAATTTGACATTGAAGCCAAAGAAGTGTTCTATAGGATATGAAAAGATTGACTTTTTGGGACATACATTGAACAAGGATGACATAAGTCCAAAGGATAAATCAGTTGATAAAATAGTAGACATGCCACGTCCAAAGACAAAGAAACAAGTCAGGAGTTTTCTTGGAGCGATAAACTATTATCGTAAGTTCATACCACACTGTGCAGAGATCATGGCACCGTTGAGCGATTTGACGAAGAAGATGGCACCTGGAGTAGTTGAATGGAACGAAGAACTGGAAGCAAGTTTTACGATGTTGAAGAGTGAATTGGCAAAGGAACCAATTCTGAAATTACCAAACCTGGAGAAAGAGTTTATTCTTCAGACCGATGCAAGTGGAAGCGGAATAGGATGTGTAATAATGCAGCAATACGAGGGGATGAACCATCCCATAGCGTATGCCAGCAGGAAACTTGTGGAACGTGAGAGAAGGTACTCAGTAGAGGAAAGGGAATGCTTATCGATCATGTGGGGAGTTAGTAGGTTCGATCGATACCTTTGTGGAAAGAAATTCATAATCGAGACAGATCATTGCGGATTGCAATACATGAGAGAGAATAGGATGAAAAATGCAAGGGTGATGAGATGGAGTTTGGCCCTCCAAAATTATTCTTTTAGCATAAGATACATCAAGGGGTCCAACAATGTCATGTCCGACTACCTGAGTAGAGGATTAGAGTAGAGTAGGATGTAATAAGGTAGATGTATAGTTGTAAATAAGTAAGTGAAGTATAGTAGTTATGCATGATATCTAAAGTAAGTTAAAGAAGTTTATTAGGTTAGTTTGTCAAGTAGGTGAGTTTGATAAAGCCTGTAAACAGACTTTTGAAGGAGGGGCATTTGTAGCGGTTGAATGCTTCTTGCCAAACAAAACCTATTAAACAATGCTATGTATAATGATTAATGTAGGTAAGAATTAAGCTAGACAATATGTGGCGTATTGTAGATTATAATTAATATTACTTGTGGCATTAAGTTAGATAATAATAATAGCGCTACAACAATTGACTAAACATTACGGAGCGGCGGAAACCAGCGTTAACAAAAGCAGACGACAGGCAGTCATCGATGGAGCTGAGCAAGGCGATGGTCGAAAAGATATTTCGAACGATGGCGTCTGTCGGCAAATACGGAGCCAGTCGTTGGTAATTCGAATATCTGGAACTTGATTTATGGGTGTGGAAAGCGACACGTTGTCGACTTGTCCCACTGTCGAACTTTGAGACGTTTGAAGCGAAGTTCTGAGGCGAAGCGAGTGTGACTCTTGGCGACGATTTGCGAATCGGTCGAACGTTGAAGTTGGGATCGAACTCTGAAGCGATCCGTGGTGAAACATTTGCAGCAAGACGAGGAGGAAGAATCGGTTGAGCGACGGGTGAATTCCTATGCTCGACGAAATCCGAGGAAGAAGGAGAAACACGCTGGGTTACTGTTTCAAGCTACAGTACCCATCGACAAGCAACTACCGAGAAATCTGGACTGACGGCAATTGAGAAGATCGCGACCTTCTTCAACTTTCCCTTCAATCCATTCCCGCGGAAGTGAAAAACATTTCTACATCCACCAGAAAGGACGATGTGGAAAGATAAGAAATAAACATAATATTATTATAATTAATACGCCACAAATAGGTAGATAAGATTCTTTTCTTTGAATTGCATTTATTGATTGAAATGTTATTTTATATTATATCTTTATATGAATCACAGTCTCATTTGTTCTAGGTCGTAGGTTGCTATTATACCATTATTCACCCAACAGCCTCTGAGCATAAAGTTCACCCTTAATATTCTAGACTTAATAAATCCTGAATTTAGGGGTTGTGACAAGAGTGGGGGCCCACGCCGGGATATTTTAGACAGTTGAAAATGTCATTTGAGTATTGTTATAGTGGCAAACTTTGAACAATTGTTGCTAGTAATTATTAGAGAGACAATTTGAACTGATTGGCATCTGAGTTGAAGTAGTACATTGCTTATTGAAAAGTGCACAATAGGTTGTGTAAGCTTTTAGGTATTAGCTTTTGTGGAACTGAATTTCTCTTTGTAGAATTGAACAATTTCTATCTGTTAGAAATTTATATAGTACACGTTGTAGCCTATATTTTGTGTCAAGTGGAAAATAATAAGTAAGACAGTAAGGATGTCTGTAAGTGATTTCGAAGCTTGGTTGGAAATTGCCAAACGGATGAACATGGAAGGGGACGAGACACGCGCCTTTGTCAAAGAAAGACAGGCAGAGTGGAGACAAGATAGAGCGACTGAGAGAGAGATCGCTAAAGAGATGAAATTAGCTGAAACAGCGGCAGCAGCAGAAGCGAGAAAAGCAGAAGCAGCAGCAGAAGTCAAGAGACTTGAGATAGAAGCAAGAAAAGCAGAGATGGAAGCTGAAGCAGCAGCAGAAACTAGGAAAGCTGAAACAGAAGCAGAAACGAGAAAAGCCGAAGCAGAAGCGGCAATGAGAAAAGCTGAAACAGAGGCTGCAATGCAAGCAAAGAAGGCTGAAGTGGAATTGGAAGCAATCAGGAGTGCTGAAGCAGAAGCCAGATTGAATCGTGAAGCAGCAGAAGCGAGAGAAAGTCGCTTGGCAACAGACGCCAGGGAACAGCGTGAACACCAGTTAGAGATAAAGAGACTTGAAGCACAGGTGAGAATGCGTGAAATTGATTCGAGAGGGGAGCAAATGTCACTACCCCTATATTCAGGATTTATTAAGTCTAGAATATTAAGGGTGAACTTTATGCTCAGAGGCTGTTGGGTGAATAATGGTATAATAGCAACCTACGACCTAGAACAAATGAGACTGTGATTCATATAAAGATATAATATAAAATAACATTTCAATCAATAAATGCAATTCAAAGAAAAGAATCTTATCTACCTATTTGTGGCGTATTAATTATAATAATATTATGTTTATTTCTTATCTTTCCACATCGTCCTTTCTGGTGGATGTAGAAATGCTTTTCACTTCCACGGGAATGGATTGAAGGGAAAGTTGAAGAAGGTCGCGATCTTCTCAATTGCCGTCAGTCCAGATTTCTCGGTAGTTGCTTTGTCGATGGGTACTGTAGCTTGAAACAGTAACCCAGCGTGTTTCTCCTTCTTCCTCGGATTTCGTCGAGCATAGGAATTCACCCGTTGCTCAACCGATTCTTCCTCCTCGTCTTGCTGCAAATGTTTCACCACGGATCGCTTCAGAGTTCGATCCCAACTTCAACGTTCGACCGATTCGCAAATCGTCGCCAAGAGTCACACTGCTTTGCACAGTTCACTCGCTTCGCCTCGGAACTTCGCTTCAAACGTCTCAAAGTTCGACAGTGGGACAAGTCGACAACGTGTCGCTTTCCACACCCATAAATCAAGTTCCAGATATTCGAATTACCAACGACTGGCTCCGTATTTGCCGACAGACGCCATCGTTCGAAATATCTTTTCGACCATCGCCTTGCTCAGCTCCATCGATGACTGGCTGTCGTCTGCTTTCGTTAACGCTGGTTTCCGCCGCTCCGTAATGTTTAGTCAATTGTTGTAGCGCTATTATTATTATCTAACTTAATGCCACAAGTAATATTAATTATAATCCACAATACGCCACATATTGTCTAGCTTAATTCTTACCTACATTAATCATTATACATAGCATTGTTTAATAGGTTTTGTTTGGCAAGAAGCATTCAACCGCTACAAATGCCCCTCCTTCAAAAGTCTGTTTACAGGCTTTATCAAACTCACCTACTTGACAAACTAACCTAATAAACTTCTTTAACTTACTTTAGATATCATACAGAACTACTATACTTCACTTACTTATTTACAACTATACATTTACCTTATTGCAACCTACTCTACTCTAATCCTCTACTCAGGTAGTCGGCCATAACATTGTTGGACCCCTTGATGTATCTTATGCTAAAAGAATAATTTTGGAGGGCCAAACTCCATCTCATCACCCTTGCATTTTTCATCCTATTCTCTCTCATGTATTGCAATCCGCAATGATCTGTCTCGATTATGAATTTCTTTCCACATAGGTATCGATCGAACCTACTAACTCCCCACATGATCGATAAGCATTCCCTTTCCTCTACTGAGTACCTTCTCTCACGTTCCACTAGTTTCCTGCTGGCATACGCTATGGGATGATTGATCCCCTCGTACTGCTGCATTATTACACATCCTACTCCGTTTCCACTTGCATCCGTCTGAAGAATAAACTCTTTCTCCAGGTTTGGTAATTTCAGAATTGGTTCCTTTGCCAATTCACTCTTCAACATCGTAAAACTTGCTTCCAGTTCTTCGTTCCATTCAACTACTCCAGGTGCCATCTTCTTCGTCAAATCGCTCAACGGTGCCATGATCTCTGCACAGTGTGGTATGAACTTACGATAATAGTTTATCGCTCCAAGAAAACTCCTGACTTGTTTCTTTGTCTTTGGACGTGGCATGTCTACTATTTTATCAACTGATTTATCCTTTGGACTTATGTCATCCTTGTTCAATGTATGTCCCAAAAAGTCAATCTTTTCATATCCTATAGAACACTTCTTTGGCTTCAATGTCAAATTCGCTTGTCTGACTCTTTCGAAAAATATCTCCAATGTCTTCAAGTGTTCTCTCCATCCTTTATTATGCGCTAGTATATCGTCGACATAACTTTCAAGATTTTCTGTTCCGTGAAGAATCTTCCTAATTAATCGGTTGTAACTTGACGCACTATTAATCAATCCGAATGGCATAACATTGAATTTGTATATTCCATTGGCACATACAAATGTAGTGTAGTCTTTCGATTCTGGACTCATAGGGATCTGCCAATAACCCTTGCAGAAATCGAACTTGCTGTAGATTCTACTCCCACTCAACTTATTAAAAATATCTTCGTTTGTCATCATAGGCTCAGGATCAAATATTGTCAATTTGTTTAGCTGTTTGTAATTGCAACACAGTCTATTACTTCCGTCTGATTTCTTGACAACCACCAGCGGTGCTGCATAAGCTGCCTCTGATCTTTCTATCACCTTATTGTCCAACATCGTCTGAATCTCCTTATCTATTTCTTTTTGCAAATGGTATGGTGTTGGATACGCTCTTTGTCTTACTGGCTCTTCACTCGTCAAATGTATTTCATGCTTCACTAAGTCTGTTCTCCCAGGCTTGTCTGTGAAAATATCTTCGTATTTCTTCAGTAGTTTCCTCAATTCTCCTTTTTGTTCTTCATCCAAATTAGGATTTATATCTACATCTTCATAGGTCTCTGTTTGTTCACTCACATACAAATCCAATATCTCTTCTTCTTCATCTTCTCCTACTTTTCCGTCATATACCACTGCTGAAATGTATGCTACAGTCTCGGCATCTTCTCTTTCATGATATTTCTTCAATATATTAATGTGATATGTCTTTATCTTTCCTTTCTCGATTTCAACTCTGTAGTCATAGTCTCCAATCTTCTCTCTCACAACATATGGCCCTTGCCACTTCACTAACATCTTGTTCTTACAACTAGGCAATAGTAACAACACCTTATCACCTATTTCCAACTTCCGGTATCTCGCTTTCCTGTCATAATATTTCTTGTTTTTAGCATTCGCTTTGTGTATCGCCTTCTGTGCCATATCACAAGTCTCCTCAATCCTTTCTCTTAAATCCTGCATATACGTATACACGTCTTTCACTTCTTCTTCCACTGTCTCATTGGTCCATAACTCCTTTAATATTTGCACTGGTCCTCTGCACGACCTACCAAATATTAGTTCGAATGGTGTGAAACCGTGACTCTCATGTACTGTGTCTCTCAACGCAAACAGTAATGGAGCTATATAACGATCCCATTCTTTCGCTTGTTCACCAATCAACTTCCTCAACGTCGCTTTGATGGTTCCGTTAAGTCTTTCCACACATCCATTGCCCATTGCATGGTATGGACTAGTCATGGTGTGTTTTATCAATAGCATCTTATTCACTTCAGCCATGAGTTCAGAAGTGAACTGGCTTCCACGATCAGTATGGATCTTCTGAGGCACTCCCATACGACAATAAAATCCGAACAAAGCTTCTGCAACTTCCTCAGTACTAATTCCTTTCAATGGAATAGCTTCCGGATACCTAGTACTCAAATCTATGATGGTCAATATATATCGGTAACCCCTTGCAGACATAGGGTTAACTTCTCCGATTATGTCTATGCATATGTGTTTGAATGGTACATCTAATACAGGTAGATGACCCATAGGCGCCTTGTGGTTCACCTTCTTGTCCACTGACTTTTGACAAATGTCACAACTCAACACATATCTCCGTATATCTTGTCCTATTCCAGGCCAATAGAATTCATTTAGGATCTTATCATGTGTTTTCCTCATTCCTAGGTGAGCTGATAACAATGAATTGTATGCTACGGTTAACACTTTATCCCTCAATGGTTTAGGTACCATTAGTTGCCATTTCACCTCATCTTTCTGTGCTTCTTTGTATCTTTTATACAACAATCCCTTCTTTATCACATATGGATTATCTTCTATGTTGTCTTTGTTATCATCCCATTCAATTGCTCTTTCCATTTGTTTCGTCATAGTTTCATCTTGACTCTGCAACTCCTGTATCTCTTTTACTGACACATTCAAGTTCGGCATCTCCGCAACTTTCAACGGTTTGTATTTTGCTACCTTTTTAGCTTCTGCTCTTGTTTCCACAACTGCTACTGTCATTAATTTTTGATCTTGATTCCTTATCACATTGTCAGAAAATCCTACTGTTTTCTTTGCACCAACAGGTCTTTCTTCATGTCCTGTTTTTCTAATCAATATTCCTTTGTTTTCCACTTCAGTACAATTCTCAATTATTTCTTTTGGCTCTTGATTTGTCACATTCTCTCTTCTCTCATCTTTTACCATGTACTTCAATCCTTTGATTTTCCCAATTATTACTGGCTTTATCGGCTGTTCCATCACCATCGCTTGTACTTCACCATTAAAGTGTTCACTCTCTATATACACCTTAGCCAATGGGAAACATCTTAAACTTCCGTCAACTAAAACACAATGTGTTTCTTCACCAGTCAATGCTTCTTCATTTATCAAAGAACGTTTTACGATACAGCAACTTGCGCCTGTGTCGTATAAGCATCCCACTAAGTTTCCATTAACTGTTACTTGGTATTCACTCCTGTCTTCAAGACTAATACATCCATCATTGTCTTTTATCACCATTGCACTGGCTGCCATGTACATTGGTGGTATTTTACTATGTTCACCTTGTTTCATCTGTTGTTCTCCTCTTGTAACTTCAACCACTCTCTGTATTTCACTTTCCGGCTTAACCAAGTGTGCTCGACTTTCAAATATTTGTACTGCTGCTGCAGTGTGTTTAAATGTACCTCTGTTCTTCTTTGGGCATTGATATGCCTTATGGTTTTGTTCTCCACAGAAAAAACAAATAACCTTATGTCCAGTTGCAATTTCTCTTTCCCTGCTGAACCCTCGGTTTTGATGTGTACCCTGATTCATCTTCCCATCGCTTCTACTCCTGTTTAGATTGTACCCAGACTGTTCCTTGGGTCTGTGTTCAAACGGTCTACTGTTCAACCTGTCGCCATGGAATTTCACATCTGGTTTTACAGACTGCTCGCTGTATTTGTAACCGTGTGCTTCAATATGTGATTCCGCACAAACTAACATGTCCTTCAAACTCATCTTACCTTTCTCCTTTATAAACATACGAAGTTCAGTACTGCATGTAAGGTAAAACTGGTCTTTCAACAAGAGATCTTCCACTCCTTCATAAGTTCTCTCAAATCCCGCTTGTGCCAACCACTGTTGCATGTACCTCCTCAATCTATGCACAAAACTAGAAGGTGTCTCTCCTGATTCCATTTTACTGGTTTTGAACTTGTTTCGATAACCACCTTCTGTCAGTTGAAATCTCTTCAAAAGCTGAGTCTTCAAACACTCATAATCTTGCACTTCATCTGCAGACAACCTTTGGTACACTTCCAGTGCTCTGCCTTCCAAATGTCTCGCTAACGTTAGCGACCAAACTTCTTTTCTGATTTCATACGCTACACATGTTCTCTCGAATCTCAACAAGTAGGCATCTAAACAATCCTTGGACTCGTTGAATATAGGAAATTTGATATTCCTGATTCCTTTATTGTTTTCTCGGTGATCTCCCTGTTGCTGACCATCACCGATCCTCATGTAGTCATTCTCGTGCTCTCGGTTCTGTTCCCCTCTTGAATCAATTTCACGCATCCTCACCTGTGCTTCAAGTCTCTTTATTTCTAGCTGGTGTTCGCGCTGTTCTCTGGCTTCTGCTGCTTCACGATTCAATCTGGCTTCTGCTTCAGCACTCCTGATTGCTTCCAATTCCACTTCAGCCTTCTTTGCTTGCATTGCAGCCTCTGTTTCAGCTTTTCTCGCTGCTGCTTCTGCTTCAGCTTTTCTAGTTTCTGCTGCTGCTTCAGCTTCCATCTCTGCTTTTCTTGCTTCTATCTCAAGTCTCTTGACTTCTGCTGCTGCTTCAGCTTTTCTCGTTTCTGCTGCTGCTTCTATCTCAATTTTCTTTAATTCAGTTTCAGCTAGCTTCGCCTCTTTAGCAATCTCCCTCTCAATTACTCTCTCTTGCCTTAGTTCCGCCTGTCTCTCTTTTATGAAGGCTCTCATCTCATCTCCCTCCATGTTCATCTGTTTGGCAATTTCCAACCAGGCTTCGAAATCAGTAACAGACATGCTTACTGTCTTACTTATGATTTTTCCACTTGTTACAAATATAGGCTACAACGTGCACTATATAAATTTCTAACAGATAGAAATTGTTCAATTCTACAAAGAGAAATTCAGTTCCACAAAAGCTAATATCTAAAAGTTTACACAACCTATTGTGCACTTTTCAATAAGCAATGTACTACTTCAACTCAGATGCCAATCAGTTCAAATTGTCTCTCTAATAATCACTAGCAACAATTGTTCAAAGTTTGCCACTATAACAATACTCAAATGACATTTTTAACTGTCTAAAATATCCCGGCGTGGGCCCCCACTCTTGTCACTACCCCTATATTCAGGATTTATTAAGTCTAGAATATTAAGGGTGAACTTTATGCTCAGAGGCTGTTGGGTGAATAATGGTATAATAGCAACCTACGACCTAGAACAAATGAGACTGTGATTCATATAAAGATATAATATAAAATAACATTTCAATCAATAAATGCAATTCAAAGAAAAGAATCTTATCTACCTATTTGTGGCGTATTAATTATAATAATATTATGTTTATTTCTTATCTTTCCACATCGTCCTTTCTGGTGGATGTAGAAATGCTTTTCACTTCCACGGGAATGGATTGAAGGGAAAGTTGAAGAAGGTCGCGATCTTCTCAATTGCCGTCAGTCCAGATTTCTCGGTAGTTGCTTTGTCGATGGGTACTGTAGCTTGAAACAGTAACCCAGCGTGTTTCTCCTTCTTCCTCGGATTTCGTCGAGCATAGGAATTCACCCGTTGCTCAACCGATTCTTCCTCCTCGTCTTGCTGCAAATGTTTCACCACGGATCGCTTCAGAGTTCGATCCCAACTTCAACGTTCGACCGATTCGCAAATCGTCGCCAAGAGTCACACTGCTTTGCACAGTTCACTCGCTTCGCCTCGGAACTTCGCTTCAAACGTCTCAAAGTTCGACAGTGGGACAAGTCGACAACGTGTCGCTTTCCACACCCATAAATCAAGTTCCAGATATTCGAATTACCAACGACTGGCTCCGTATTTGCCGACAGACGCCATCGTTCGAAATATCTTTTCGACCATCGCCTTGCTCAGCTCCATCGATGACTGGCTGTCGTCTGCTTTCGTTAACGCTGGTTTCCGCCGCTCCGTAATGTTTAGTCAATTGTTGTAGCGCTATTATTATTATCTAACTTAATGCCACAAGTAATATTAATTATAATCCACAATACGCCACATATTGTCTAGCTTAATTCTTACCTACATTAATCATTATACATAGCATTGTTTAATAGGTTTTGTTTGGCAAGAAGCATTCAACCGCTACACCAGTCCAGCTGCTTCCATCTAGGTCTTCATCTCATTCCTTTCTCTCCATGGTAATTGCTTTTGAGTCATTGTTTTTATCACGTTGTGATGGCCAAGGTGACAGATTGTGAATGAATGATTTTGAGCTACAGTTTATATGTACTAAATGATTTCTTTTGAATGCAGAAAAAGCAAGAGAAGGAAAAGCGAAAGGATTTGGTTGAGCAGAAGAAGGAACTGGTGATGGAGAAGCAGGAAGGGAAGCTGGAAAAACTCATGGAAGCAATTAATGTAAGAGAACAAATTTTATCATCACAAGATTCATCACTGGAAAGCAGGACATTGTCTCGTAACATGTTGGCCTTTGACCTCTGTTGCTGTCACGCAATTTCAACTGTGTGATTGCATTTGAATTGATTGATTAATTTCATTTATTTAATTGCGTTTCAATTGATTGGTAAATTTAATCCGTGTGATTGCATTTAAATTAATTGGTAAATTTAATCGGTGGTAATATCTTTTTGTAAATAGAACAGAATAGCTCTTATTAATAAACATCCAGGACTTTTACAATGACAAAACAGCATTTGATGTTAAAGTTAGACTATAAGAAGAGAAACTTTCCACTAACACTATTTTAACCCAATTTCTATTCCAGCTGCGCAATATCACGATCTGGAAAGGAAATGTGAGTAAAAGCAGTGGCGGATATATAGATCTGACGTTGGAGGCATTAGAACCATGTCACCCTAGCCGAGCGATGGTTACGTTGGATTCTGAAGGCATCTTACACTGGCCGGTCATGTTCCTGTATCCGGAATTTGGAGAGACAGACTTCATAACGTCATTCTGTGAAAATTCAAGGTACAGCATATGGCTTTTGCAGGAGGGAAGGGCAGTTTCGAGCTGCGAGATAGTTATGTGCTGGTGTTTGTTATGTGCTGGTTATTGTTCTGCTTTTGCTCTACCCTTTTAAGAAGTTGAATTTCTGGTATATTGTGTTCATTGCATTTGCTCCATCACAGTATGTCGTTGTTATTTATTTGAAATTGTTTAAAGAAATCTAGTTAAGCTGTTTTCGTTACCTTTTATAATTTTTATTTTTTACTGTAATGCATTTAGGCTTTTGTAGGGTGAACAGTTCAGGCGCACCCCAATTTTCATTATTATTATTATTGAGTTTTATATACACACCTTCAAGGTGAGCTACTCAGAGGCACTCTCAGTCCAGCCATGGCTAAATAAGGCAGTTTTTAAGTTCAAAGGGAACATAGTGGTGTGACCTCTAGGCATCCGGCATAGTGCCCATTCCAGGTTTTTAGGGCTGCTATATCCCACATGGAATAGAACTATTAGAGTAGTTTTTTTTAAAATTGTCTAATATCTTCGTTTAATTTAAATGTTGGTAAAATGCTTTTGTCGTTGTTATCATGTAGATTTGTTGACCAGCTGGACGCAATGTTTGGTCCAAAAGCCGATCCTCCTGGATGGGATCCAGAACGCCGATACACATCGCAAAGCATTGAGGTTCGTAGATGGTGGCTTATTAATATGACGTTCTGCATAGATGGCTAACCATTCTTAATTACCTATACCACAAACCATGACGTGTTTACATTACTGTGTATGAACCTTGATGAAGTTCTTCATTTGCTGTTTGGTGATCAGTGCCTTCGATTTGATTGATGCATTTTCATTTGACGGTGGCATTTAATAAATGCATAAGAATTCATACATTACAAAATTTATATAGCACCCCTTAAAAGATATCTACTTAGAGATGTTACTTGCACATAATATATCTAATTGATGTTAAAGTCAATATGATCAAAGAGTTAATTATATTACCATTGTTAACTGGTATTCCTGGCGGACTGTCCGCTCTCCATGTTGCTGATGACGATGCTGTGCGTTGGCTTAGCACGAACTACAAACGCTAAATAAATAATTATTGTTAGGTGTTAATAATAACAAAATGATTTATCATGAATATAACGGCATTGCTTATATTTTGAATGTTTCTGAAAGATCTACTTCGAAGAACGAGGAAATGAGAAACTGCATCGTGTGAAAAAGACGTCAACACTTTTGTCCGTCCTACAGGATCGCAGGTTTGTTTGTCAGATGGCTGCTACCATTATTATATTCGTTGATTATCAACACACCGCAACCTCATACAATGTTGGATCAAGCAAAATTTAATAAACCGTATTAATTTCATGTCTGATTGAAAAGCAATTAACCTGTGAAAAATATCTGTGCATCAATGCTCTGCACGTATGTCTGCTGCTGCTGTGTGCCCCATCCCCGCTACCACGTGTCAACACTGGTCCAATGCTGGCTTCCTGTGGCCTCTCGTATCCAATACTAGGTCCTGCTCTTAGTTTGAAGAACTCGACAGGGACAAGCTCCTAAATATCGCTGTAATTTAATGTGCAAATCCAATCTGCCATCTCTTCCCGCCCTCTATGGTCTGCAGATCGACTTATATCCTAGTTTCCTGACAAAGACTGCCATTACCCAATACCATGTCTCTGCCACAGTGGACCATTTATATGTGGAATGATGACTGCTAAAACTACATTTCAACGAGGTTTCATTGTGTATTATGGCACAGAAGCTGCCAGGAAATTCTCCCTTCTGTGTCCATGGATCTTAAAAATGTGCATTACAAATAGCCACATACATTCATCGGGATTAATAGATTGATGATCCTTAGTTCCATATACCTTTCCTCTTCTTGTTGGTATCTCATAGGGGTCATTGCGTAATTACGTAACGCCGAAAATGACCGTTTTCGACCCACCCACCCACCCTGTAACGCTTCGTAACGTTTCCCTTGACCCACCCACCCTCCCCAGCGTTATGTAACGATTGTTATGAAAAATCATTTGATTTTTAGGTCTATTATTGGCTTATGTGAGCGCGTAACTATAATTCATATTTTCATAGTGAAATTAATATGTAGCGTAGTGGGCCTATGTGAATTAAGCTTGTAGGCTAATTTGTCACTAGGCTAGACCTACAATATACAGAAGGTTTTATTTATATAAATGACAGTCATGTGTGAAATGCATCAAGAGTAAAATTTTACACACTACTGAAAAGTTTCACCGACTAAATTGCTCATTAAAAATTAATCAAAATTAAGAAGAACTAATTATTTGCTTAGTCTGGGCAATTCGATTATTATTAATAGACATATTTCGAAGTTCTGTTGGGCATCAATTTTAAATATTTGAGATTCATGTCCACTAAGTAAAATATGCTTCAAAGTGGTTCTTTGATGTTAGGAATCCAAAGGCAATTAGGCCCCACCACGTGCGCTAATTGTTCCGTTGGCAAAGCTATCACAGATCCAAACAGTTCGAACAATGGTTTCCTGTTTGCACAAACGGGAGAATAGATCATGTTGATCTGGCATGTAACTGATTACTGGTGTCTGCTGCCGTATCTTCTTCAGATACATAGACCTACTTCGGCTACGTTTTATATCAATGTCACGAAGTTTAAACTTCGATCACATCATGTCTGAACTGTTATTCAATGGTAATTTAATATTCATTAATTTTTTCAAGGCGTTACGTAACGTTTAGCTCTCCCCACCCACCCACCCACGTAACGTTTTAAATAACCCCACCCACCCACCCTCGAGCGTTACGTAATTATGCAATGACCCCATATAGAAGATGTAATTGCCACAATGGTAAAAATGTTTAGCGAAATGGATACTTCAAATTTTGTGAATAAGAGCACACTAACTGTTCTCTTTTTTAGGTTTGTTGTGATGGCAGGAACACCAAATTTTATGATCTTCGTCAAGGGGTCGGATTGCGTTCGCGAATATCTCGCAAAGCATTCGTCATGACTTGCAGAACCATTGAAATATTTCATCTCATTATAGATATATGCGCAAGTGTAAAAATGTGATATTGTTTAGTTTAACAAGATCTGTGTGAAAGATTGTATGGGTTTTTGGTTTTTCCTGCTGTAGCTTAACCTTCTTAGCGTTAACCCCGAGTGCAACTCGGACCAGGAATTCGATGCAAAAACTGTGGCTTGGGGTACATATATATACATACATATATATACATACTTGCATACATATACATACATAAATAAATGCATGCATACATAAATATACTGTATAATCGTAAATAAATGTAACATATTTTACATGTTTTCAGGATGGTAATGCAACACTAAGGAGGTTAATTTTGTCATCGATTTAATTTAATTTGTAGTTTTGTAGAGGATGGTGTTATATTTAAGCCAGCAGTAATCATACTCATCTGCGGACCGAGAGGTCGGATCAAATCACTTGCGGGTAAAAAGATTTCCAGTTAATCATCTGCTCCACTTGCATCACTAAGTCAAGCATTAAATTAAGGATGCTGTGTTGGTGGGAAGACCAGATGAAGTGGAGCACTTGGCAACTCAAACTGGATAAAAAAAACTGAAGTTTGCATCAAGTTTGACATTTGATATTGTTTCACACATGAAGTTTGATATTGTCAATAAAATCAGTTGAATGATTGGGATTAGTTAGCTCGTGATTTTGAATTGAACATCAGAAGATGTATTTGTCCTCCCACATCAATTCTTCTGCACAGGAACAATTTACCATTTCAAATAATAAAATACAGATCTTTTCAGCAAAGTGTTTCCTAGATCCATGAGCATATGATCATTGATTTAGAATTCGTCCATTCCCCTCAAATTTGAGCCTTGCCATCTACATTATCTACCTAGTCTTATTCAAACAGTTTAACCAGATAAACCATTCACCCAGGTTCATAACAATCCAATGCACCAGCTCTTAAAAAATACTGAATTTCTTTGTGGCACACATGGGAAGTATCTCAACTTTTACAAAGTTTGTTTTAACTGTTGGGAAGCCCTCAAAAGCACTAAGCACCTTTTTCTGTACAAGGAATCTGTGGGTCATATACAGCTAGAAAACGTAACCCACGCAGAGCACATCTCACGACATGAACTACTTGCACCATCGGCAATGCTAGAAACCTCTAACCAAGGTTTGCAGCAGTTCCTAAGAAACTCTTGAACAACTGCCCTATTAATCTCTGTACCAATGACGACAAACTCAACAAGAACTGCACTTTTGATATGGCTGCATCTTCAAACGCAATCACCACCCATCCTATTAACTACACTTGACTTTTGTACACTAATGCAGTACAATAATACGAAACAGTCCGTAGAAAATGATTTTACAAAATTCTATTTCGTCGATTTCTTTTCCTTAGAAAGCGTATAGAAATACAAATATGACCTGATCAAAAAATTAACGAGCCCCCTATATATATATATATATGCATGCTCTACATATGCCTACTAGCTAATTTATTCGATCCGGTGCCGCAAATGCCATTTGATTCGTAATTGCATAAAACATTTACAACGAATGGTCTAGAAATAACTTATCAGATGTACACATATTTACAAAAATAGAAATGATGTCATCATACTACCAACACAACTCCGGTCAAACGAAGCGTCATGCTGGGTCGCAAATTCCCTACCCGGTCTTCTCTCTTTGGATTTGCTTTGCTGCCGATTTTTCGATTAATTCTTTTCGTACACTATTGCTGCCGGATTCTTCATACTGAGTATCGCCTCGCAAAGTTCACATCACATAATTATCTACCACTCCGAACAATATCGTCCTTTTTACATTACGTACGTACAAATGTAATAAACATGCAGGGTAACGGAATATGCTCACGATGACAGAAAGCTACCTTGAAAATTCTAGAGAACTATTGTAGGGTGCAAACATAACTGACAGCTACACACACAGAGAGAGAGAGAGAGAGGTAACGAGTTGATAGAAATAGTGTCTTGCAAAAGAAGACATCCATCGCAATCACAAAGAGATCTCAAGGAAATGGCTCGAAGTATTGTAAGAAACGTTAGGCGAACTTCAGTGAGAAGAGTGTGTCAAAGCTATGACGGTCGCTCAGTTACATTCAGTCGCAAAACAAGACCAGCAGAGGAAAGATCATTTCCTATCTGATCAGTTCAAAACTAAGAACCACAGCAGCAATCAGCAGCATACAAGAGTAATTTAAGGAGAAACAAAATCCCCTAAATTTAAGACTGTAAAATCAGATAGAGACTATTACATGAGGCAGAGACTAAACAAAATCATGCTCAAATACTGGATCACATTTTACACCTAAACTCGTTCTGCTGCTCTTGTTCTGCCTGATACTGGGTGAAACACATCTTTCATCCAATATCCATACAGCTGTTCAACATCTATTGCATCCTATGCAATGTAAGCCTTCAATAATTATGTCTACAAAAGCCGTAAACTACACAATCAGATTCAATACGATAACGCAGTCCACACAAACTGTACTCTGCACAGCCGTTTATTTAATTAACAGGTTAAGGAAGAGCTTGCTTACTAAACGCCTGCATTAATTATTCGCCTACCTTTCACATACACACCCGCATCAACGCAACTCAATGACTAAACTGAAATTCAAACTCCAAGCACAGCGTTCCCCAAGAAACACATTACCTATCAGCCTCTTATATGCTTCAGCTAACAACACTTAACCAAGTTCAAACCAGTTAAAATGCAACTGAAAAGAGACGTACATTCAAGCATGTGACTGCACGCATGCATGCTTTACTATCAAATGCAAAGCACACCTAAACCAAAGCGGGTCTTTATGAAAACGAGTGACGGCTGCAACAGCCTATCATCGATTACAACACCTAAATAATCTTTACACGCAAAATACGATGGTTACACAACCAAACCCGTTAGTTCGAAGCCAACGCACACGACGACATCTGTGATAGAGGACAGATGAGTTATGCAGATAGATGGTAATTCACTACACAGATAAATTCACTATGCAAATAACTTATAAATAAACGCTTAACACAAGGAAGACCAATTAAAGAGATGTCCAAATCCTGGAACAACGAGACGCTTCAACAGCATTTCACTTAACTACAAACCACCTAACTGTTGATCTGGAAGAATTTCAACTTCACCTCTTCTTCAGAGGCCATCCACATATTAAGCAAAGAAAAATTCCATCTTATACCCCTCCCCTGTTGGACCTCATACATTTTGTGGCCATCCCTACTTCATGTGTACGTACAACTAACCTTCTCTAAACAATCCCTTTTACAAAAGTGAGTTAGCTAAATACATCTACAAGACATTTACTTATCATAGGCTATTACTTGAAACACTGAAGAACTGCACGTCGCTTTTATACAATGTAATCAAATGCCATCGGATGATAAAAGAATAATACAGAGACTTTATAAATAGGCTAATTAACGTGGACATCATAATAAGAGATTTTAGTTTGTGTACGTAAACAATTTGTCAAGACCCCTTCCCCCCGACCCCCACCATACGTAAAATCATAGAAATCTTATCACCTCTCCCTTCCACAAAATATATGGATGGCCTTTTCTGTGCTGTACACAGATGGTGAATTTAAGTCATCATACCGAACAGTTTAGAATTTTTAAGCACATTCTCGGTAGTGGGTATAAACTACAAAAATTACAATATTGACAAGCTTTCATTAGTTCCAAAAACCTACAACAGCACCACACCAAATACTTCATGGCACGTATGTCAAGAGGGTCCGAATGAAGTTTAATTTTCCATTCAAAGACATTAAAATATATATTGGCCTCTTATAGAAAAATCAAAAAGCAAACTAAAATGTCATCATCCATTTTGCAGATAAGAAACTTAAAAAAACGCAGTTGCTGATTGCCGCAAAGTCAATGTACGTTCAAGCCAATGAGCAATGTTTTCGTGCGCTATCGTAAAAGTCCAACTACACTGTATTGCCGACAATCTTCAAATCTAATATCACTTACTGAAAGTTATGAACAATTGCAAATTCTCACGACTCTAACTACGCGTGTGAAATACTGACACATGATATGTGGCAAACGCACATACGTACGCTATTCATAGTACGTCCATTAATAATAATAATAATGAAATTTAATAAATAACTAATTGTATCAAATTGCTACCATGTACTTTTTACACAACCTCATTGTATGCACAAAATCTTTTGCGGATGTCAGCTACAAGACTCAATAGTTCCGCTCAACCGTCTAACACACAGGATTTCATTAAGAAACAACTCTTTAAACAGAATATTTTCAAAATACCTGGATACATTACAATCTATGACACACAAGGTTTCAATCAGAGTTAAACAACTTGTTGTAAAACTGATTCAGAAATTCACAATGGAAAAAAGTCTAATCATCTTGAAAAAGAAAGGAGTGGAGAATGTAATTTTTACAAACATTTCTCACTTTAAAATACGAACCCTTCAAATGCAATCAATTACAACTTGAAATACATCACTGGATGTTGTGCTGATACAATCCAACTCATTCCCGCAAGATTCGCACATCCAAACAGACGTTATGTACAGAATTCATTCTAAATGTTCAGACAATGGCACAATCGGAAACTTGCACTATCCAGCTACAAGTCTATAGAAGACCCAAGGTAAACTGCCAAATATATTCCAACACTCATAAACCATACTCTCGCGTACGATGTATTAATATTACACACGTCCGATAAAGAATGGATCAAAATATCTGGGGCTGTATTCACGATGACATCGTAAGTCGGCTGACTAAATCTGGCCAAGATATCGTCGTGAATACGGTCCCTGGTGACCAACAAAGGCAGCTGTAACACCAACAAATGAATGCCGCATACAATAATCGGAGGACTTTAGGACACACACACACCCATCCATACCCACTTGCCTTTGGCAGGTCGGACAGTTAGTGTTTAACGACATCTTAAGAAAGATGATTAACATCGCTCTCCCATCCTCCTCCTCTTTTCTCAAGAATTGAGACTGGCACCACTGAGACTATGGCAGTCATGGCGTCTTTCACAAGTCCTACATAAATACTCTAACCAAGCACCTGGACACTAACAAAGGTCGTTTACAAGGTCTTTTCATCAAGGGGCGAATGGGAATATCTGAACACAAGAAACCCAGAGGTTCAGGTTAACATGGTCAGGCGTTCGGGTTTTCAGTCAACGCTGGAACTTAAATACACTGATCACCCATTCTGCTGGGAATAAGATACATGT
This sequence comes from Lumbricus terrestris, assembly GCA_949752735.1. Classification (NCBI taxonomy): domain Eukaryota; kingdom Metazoa; phylum Annelida; class Clitellata; order Crassiclitellata; family Lumbricidae; genus Lumbricus; species Lumbricus terrestris. The sequence goes on along the minus strand of OX457038.1, from coordinate 72,401,729 downwards.
CAAGTCACCAACGATGACTAAATAGTTTCCCCTCGTGCATTCGTTAAGTAAACCTAAGAAAACCTATATTGCAACAGTACGAATTGTTCCGACACTCATGTCACAATGAGCACCAGCCTTTAACACTGCTCGGAAGCATAGAAGCGTTAACAACAACTTTCTGCCGATAAAGCAAAGTTCTTGCATCGTCGACTAATAACTCTTCTGGTCAAACGATACTTGCGATCAACCGCAAACGACGTAAGTCTCATCCTTCTAGAACTCTTTTTTCCGTTGCGCCACGCCTTCGCTCAACTCTGAAGCGTTGGAAGTCCGAGCATCTGCGAGAATACGAGCGCGCCGCTCGACGGAAACATGTTCGATCGCGAGTACACGGGACTGCAGTTTCTCGTCACCATGGCAACACTTCCCATGGAGGCGCCAAAGCCGGGGTCGCCCTGCTCAAGAGTGCACGGCGGCGCCATCAGGAAGTCAGCTGGGAAGTCGTCCACGCTGAACCGCGGGTACTCTCTGGAGCCGGACGACTTGAAGCGCTTGCACGGTGGCGGTTGACCGATTGTTGACGCGTCCAAGTAGACGTCGTTTGTGAGCATTGGATAGTTGACGTCGGTTGTGTGGCAACTGGCGAACGTTGACATCCGACAGTACGCTTCGGGAAATCCGTCGGCGTACAACTGACCCGTGTACGCCGACGTGTGGGGGATCGGTGGACCGTAACATTCGCTGTCGCTGTACAACGACGGTCCGAGAGTCGTGGTGGACGTCACACTCACGGCATCAAAATTCGGGCGTGCTGTAAAGGAAAAGTCGGTTGTGCCTGGCTGGCGGTGGTGGTAGTCCTGGTCGGTTGTGTATATTGGCCACTGCGGTGCAGGAGGGAGATCGGTCGAGGGGGCGCTCGGGTCGTGTGTTGGCCTCTTCAGGTCGGCGTATAAGAATGTTGGCGGGCCAACTACAGTCGTTGGCGGGGTTTCCTGTGGTGCCTGGGCGCATGATGAAGCCTCTGTTAAACGGTTCACGATATTGTAATGTCTGCAAAGATCAGTCATTAAAGCAAACGTTCAGCATTTACAATAATGGCTAAACAAAACTAACTTCAAACTTTTTTTAAAGAATTATTCTAATGGTTTAACTAACTTCCTTATATTTATACGACATGTGGCTTACCATAACGCTAGCTTTCACAGCCAACACCAAAACAAGACTTGTAACGAGATGATGCTATTCCATCGACTGGCTCAGTGGACTCTTAAATCTATGCTAAAAACATACTTGTTCTGTGGGGTTTATCACACCTGTTAGCTGCTTTTAAGACGCTATTGTAACGACATGGCTGTATTACGGCACCATATAAATTGTTGTAATTATTCCAATTATTATTGTCACTTTCCGCAACTGACCTGATTTTTGGATGTTACACACAACGATGTTAAATAAGAGAACCTGCAATAACGAACATTTAATAACGCAATTCTGGTCTAACTCTGAAAGCATGTCAGGTTTCTCAGCTGAATAGACATAAAACAATCGGAATTTCCACTTGTACGATAATTATCTGCACACTGCATGACGTCATCAGGTCAGAATTTAACTTTGCTTTAGATTGAAAGCAGAGATCTGCGTGCAAATTGAAGCATGCAGCATACCGAATGATCACTTTCAACTTCTTGCGGTTCATTTTCTTCCACTGGTAATAGAAATGAACCAACTCCTTCACAGACCGCGTCTTCACCTACGAACAAAGGGCAGTTTAATATGCAGAGTATTGTAATGTAAGAACACACTACATGACTACATTACATACAGGTATTCAGGCCTCCATCCTGTAACAGAATACCATCCTGTAATTGAATACCTGTGCAAGTTGGAAGGCTAAGAAGCGTGTTCTGTTGTTTGAACAATCATCTAGTATATGACTTTTTCAACCGTCAGATTATGCTTGTATATTGTATTTACTCTTGAAATGTGCACGAACAAAATGTTTAAAGTTAAACTTTTACCTTATTGAAAATATATCTTTTGAAGGTTAAGTAAGGTAATTGTACCATACTCATGTCTGTGTGTCTGTTCTGCCTCTCTCTCTCCACTAAAGCCGCCGATTCAGCAACTTACTATATGATCAATCAATCAATCAATCAATCAATGCATCAATCAATCAATGCATAATCAACAATCACATCCCTTAAGCAATTCTAAATTGATGCCCTGGGCATTATGATAAAGGAACCATAGAAACAAAAGATCAGATCCAATTATAGAAGTCATAATATTGTAAATGACATCAACCATAGAAATTCCACTGATTTACAACTCAAATATCAGACATAAGTTCAAAGCATAAACAGTCAAATCTGAAATCCTAAATAACAAACTGATTAAATTGCAAACAATGAATTTTTTCCTCACTTTGTGTTTATGGATTTGATAGAAGTTCTTGCCGTACATCCGCAATCCGCTTTCAAAGTTCTCACATTCGTCAGACGTCCAGAGGTTCAAAACACCTGACGAGCGAAGAAAACACGAAAAAGTTCTATCTGTTAACACAATTCACAATTACATAAAACTCAGTGCATTAACATTTAAATACAAACAGGCAATGTTTAACCAATGGAATGTATGCAAGCACGTTAGATAAACTAGTAATAAGTTTAGGAACTTTAGACAATAGTCTGGACATCAGCAATATTGTCAAAGTACAACTGCTTTTCTTTGAATATTTCAAACCACCCATCACGCATATAAAATCATGGAATTGAATCTTTAAAAACAAACACCAATGATTGATGGTTAAAAAGTCCAAGACATGCAAGACATCAGTTGCAAATGTCTATTGTCTGCAGATTTGAAGACAACAGAAATGATACCAACAGTAGCAAATCTACGAACTCGCAGGTCTTGTAAACGACAGAAGATTTTTCAATCATTGAAGGTCGAAGGCAATGGGTGTCACCCACCATGCAGCCAACAAACGCTGAAGATGTGATTCAACAATTACTATTCAATCCACATGACTTCTAATCACCTACGAATACCTGTTTCTGTGACTTTACAATTGCTATTAATACCTATTGGAGGTATGACTTCACATCTTCGTCTCCTCAGAGCCTCATCTACGTTGTAACTGCACTGCAACATCAGATACAACGCCTGCAACAATAACAACAACAATTGTTGACTTCACAATGCAGGCGAAAGTGACAGAAGTAATTGTGAGGAACTAGAAATTAAGTAATAGCCAACAGCAACGACAGACATTCTTCACACCTCAACATTACATATTGATGCAATATCATATTTACAAGCAAAGGCAATGCAAATAAAGGAAGAGTCTTTTCTACGCTTAAAAACATCTCGATCACGATTATACGTGTATGTATGAAATGTGTATGTATGAACACACTTGTCGTAGCACCCCTTCAAGATTCCTAATCAGAGTCGTTCCCGACTACAGCACGGACACTGAATCAGTTTGAGTTTCACGCCTAAGTGCATGAGCAATTACGAGTGAAGGGTACCCATGCTGACCTTCCGGCTCAAAGGCACCAAACATACACGTACACCACCACGCCCCACAGACCATCATTAAATCTATATAAATAAAAATGTAAAAAGTTTGGTCCTAATGGGTTATCTCGAAAACTTCATCACCGATTCTTTTGAAATTTTTCGCAAAACGCTCCCTTCGAATACCATCGTGTTTGTAAAAGGATTCCCTGGAAAGATACAAATTTTTACACCAAAAAAACACAACTTTCTCCTCGAGTTGACACGTTTATACATTTTATCGCACACTCCGCCATTTTGGCCCGTGTATTTATAACGTACAGGGATGCCACTCTGAATTTTGAATAAGGTCAGGGATGCCACTCTGAATTTTGAAAAAGGTCAGATCCGGTCGAAAAAAGGCTAGAAAAGGCTAGATTGTCAATTTTCACACAACGTTGGAGCCGACTGGTTTTTATATGCTTTTCTCGAAAAAACACAACATTGCATTCGATTTCAGCGAATTCAATTTATTTGCATTTGAATGCGGCCGTGTGGGAGGAAGGGAGCGGGAGGGAGCGGGAGGAAGGGGGAGGGAGGGAGCGGACGGGATGGAGGGAGGAGAGGGATGTAGGGGGAGGGACGGAGGGGAAGAAATGGAAGGGAGGGGGAGGGGAGGGATGGAGGAGGGAAGGGGAGAGGGAGAAGGGGAGGGTGAATGGAGGTAGGGAGGGACAGAGGAACGGAGGGAGGGAAGCAGGGTAAGGGAGGGAGGGAGGCAGGGGAATGGAAGTAGGGAGGGAGGGTTGGACGGTCTTTTCAGCTACAGCAACGCGTGGCCGGGTACAGCTAGTAATTTATAAAAACCAATTATACGAAATTAAACATAACGTATATACTCGAATATGTCTGGAAAAATGGACAGTTTTAAAACTTGAAGCTAGGAGGGTTGAGTTATACTCGGACCATGAGTGGTAGTAGAGAGTATCGGCAAAAAAAATGACGGACTATCCCCATTCTGATAAATAATTTCTAAAAACTATACATGTAATATTGTCATAACTCTCAGATTATTTTCCATTAAAAGCAACTATTGATGAAAAATTTGCACATAAATTATTTCAAAATGCAGCATTTATTACAAACAGCACAAAGTCGGAGAAATTACTGGATTAAGGTAGCCAAAATAAATTCAAACTTACTTGTTCATCATCCCTGATGTATTTGTCTGAGCCGCTAAGGCTGCTGGTACCATCTTCTGGTGTCCTCTGGTGCTGAGCTGCTGCGTGGCTGCAGTACGCCTCCACTGAAACACACAAATCGAGATTTCAAATCTCCGTACAATTGACTGAAGCAGATTTTTTTTTAAACAAGAAATTCCGTTTAAGATTCAAGCACTCCTGGTGGAAATAAGGCAAAGCGAGGTATGATCATGTAGTGGTTCAGTGTCTCGCAATGGAAATGTAAGACAATAGGCACTCAACTGTATATCTTCAGGCGTTGAGCTGCCAGAGGAGCATTCATTACGCACAACTTCCCTAATTATTATACAACACAATTTTATGAAGTTTCCCTAGGATTAAATACTAGGGCTATCATACGAAGTTTCCTTATGGTTATCATAGAAGTTTAGCTGTTATTATACTAGGGTTATTATATATGAAGCTACCTAGGGTTGTTACACAAGGGCAATTATATAAAGTTTCGCTTTGGTCATTATATCTATGAAGAGATTCAACGAACCTTCTTTATCGGACAACTTGTACGGATCCCACAACAATCGGTCGGCTGTTTCTGGAACTGAAAAGCAAACTGGTTTTCATTGTTCTAGCTCTAGAAGAACGTTTGGATTTGCTTCAAGTCTTGAACGTTGGTCGAAAGTCATCAATGGAATGAAGATAAATAGAGACTTAAGTTTCTTACCCTCAGCATATAAGAGCGGGTGGCCAGTCCTCTCCCTTGCCTTCTCATCTTCACATCGACAGTGTATTATGCTCAGTTATATAGCAGTCATATATGCTCATTAAATAGCAAAGTGCACAAAATATTGAAAAGCACAGAACTTACCAAAGTAAGACTTGGAACATAAGCTTCGAAATAAACAGTGCGGCTAAACATAAAATGCACTGCATAGAATATGTGGCGCCACACACCTAGACCAGCATTAAGGTAATTTTCCAAGGTATTGAGTTTGATATGTCATTTCAAAGGCCTTGTCTCAAGCTTTAAAATGAAACAAAAATTATTGCTCTAGATTTATTCCAACCGAAGATATAAGGGAAAAAGTGATCCAATTAAACTAATTAATTAACCAATTAACTTAATTAAAACAAACTAATTTGCATATCAAGAGCATTAAAATATCTCCAAAACTTGTTTAAATTTTTTTTTAAACTTAATTTCTGCACACAAAAAATCACAAACATACGATTTCCCTAAATATCTCTGATGTGTAATTTCCAACTTAATGCTGATTTCGGTGTGGACCGCCACATATGCATGCAATACTCACTGGTCTTTCGAGTATGACTTGGTAGTAGTTCGGGAATTTCGGCTTGGTACTTCGGTCCAATCGCTACCTAAAAAATCAACAGAAATCAACAGAAATGACCTGGCTGTGAGAAAATCCTCTGCCTCGTCATCAGATCTGCACACCAGCAGTGTACGTCCATGTACTCATAACAGCCAACTTGACCAGAGGGTGCTGCACCTGGGACAGAAATCTCATCCCAAATTTTCACCGCAGCAATCATCAGAGTCCCCCCCCAACCTCTCGATTGACCAACCAACCCAACCGGCAAAACAACGGCATCGAGCACCCAAACCTGTCAAACAAATTGAGTTGAGAATTTACATTGATTCCATCCATGCCAGGACGCGATAGTTTTGCAGTCAAATATGTCAGAGATTCCTCACGACTACACTTACCTCTTCGCTCTCTTCTTCCTCGTCTTCATCAGTCAGCGGCGGTGACTCGTGACTCAGAGCCGACGACACAACACCATCAACAGCTGGAAAAGAGAACAAAAGAACTTGGTTGACAATGATGTCCAGTGATGCATATGACAACTGACGATATTTCTCCTGCCAAACAATCTGCAACATGAATCCTCTGCCTCACAGTGCATCTCTTCAACAAGCACTTGAAGAGCATTCGTAATGTGATGGTGCCAGCTCGAGACTGCCCTGTTGAGCTCGTATTAAAGAGGTACTATATAAATCTGCAATTACAAAATTACAATTACATTGTATGGCTCAATGGGGGAAAGAACATCAAACCCATGAAATGAACTTCAAACGACAGACTTTGCCAAACAAAAAAACCTCTTATGTCAAACTCTGATATCAAATTCATAAAAGACATGTGGAATAACATAAGATAAGCATCAAACACAAGACTACTAATAAAGCTAAGAATCCGATGAGCTACATAAATGTTCATCAACGCATCCCACCAGGCATCATTGGATCGATTGTCTGTTTCATTTCGATCGTGTTCATCAACTCGTTGAGACTTGTCTCGTGGTCGAGTCCTTCATTTCGAAGCAGATCTCGTGCAATCTCCTCCTTGTCAAGCGTGAGATCCTGGTTGCTAAGGATCTCCTCTTCGCTGCTCGAGTACGACTCCATTTGGTCGGGGCAGGTGACCATCGGTTCGCTGAGATAGCCGAAGATGCCCGTCTCTTCAAGCGGTCCCACTGCAGGACGATTCGAACAGTCATAGAATGCGAGGAGGTCTTCAATCGGCAGCAGCGAGTCCTAGAAGAAACAATTAAAAGTTAAACTAGAGTGATGTACAGTGTGGGCTACTTTAACTTTATGCACTTTCGGTCTACTCGCTATTCTACTTAACTCAGTAAGTGTTGTCACGTCCAAATTATAATGGCCGAAAAATTGTCTTCTCAGTGAAGGATAATCTTTGCTAATTAAATCGAAAAATTGTCTTTTTAGTGAAGGATAATCTTTGCTAATTAAATGTCTGTATCAACAAATGTATCATGCAAAGCAATTGCATTGAAGGCAAACATCTCTACAGATCTGTACTGAAAAAATATGAAGTTTCTTAGTTTCTTACACACAGTGCTACATACATGCTTTGCTATGGCCGGTTCATCTTACTGGAATAAGTTATCTAGTACTTAGGCTCCGTCATGGGCGGAGACCTAGGGGGGGGCAGGGGGGGACGGTCCCCCAATGAAAGTGTTGGGGGGATGGCCCATGCATTTGTCCCCCCCAATGTTTGAGCGTCAAGACTTTTTTGGGCGGCGAAAATAGACAATTTCGTCGAGATTATGGCCGGACTAAAAAAAAAGGTCATCAACTTTTTTGGCGACGAAAATAACTTTTTTTTCCGAGATTTCGCCGGTCGTCAGAAATTTTTCTGAAAATCTCGCGACTTTCCGTCCCCCCCAATTCTCGGCTCAGGTCTCCGCCTATGGGCTCCGTAATGAACTTCTTTATCTTTTTTGCCCCTTTTCCACAAGCGTTAGAAAACCATCCTCTTTAATTGCTGTTTGCTGCTGTCAGTTTGCTGCTGTCAGATCGGGAGCACCTCTGAGTAGTTTCTCTTGAAGTGGTGCTATATAAATTCATGATTACAATCATAACATGGTTTCAAAGACAATCATCAAGATTCAAGATTCCAATGGTTATTACTAATGTTATCAGCCTGCTAGTTTATTATAACATCATACTAGTTTTTTATTAAATCAGTCGCATTGAAATTTAAATAAAACGCAGTATATAAAAAAAACGACAAATTTACATATAGTCAAATATTTACCATATGTCTTCTACTTATAGTTTACCTTTGGTGGAGTTGAGTACACACAGCTGTAGACCGGTGTTGGCTTTGTGGCTGGTGGCGGTACACAGTGGTTGCCTGCTGCCATCAGACCTCCTCCAGCTCTCATGTACAACACATTGACATCAACATTTTCTTCTGAAAGAGATAAACAAATTTTCTTCACCTCAAAGCCTGTCTTTTCTCTTGTGGTCTAAAGAAACACCTCAAAAATGGTAAAATGCAATAAAAATCAATACAAATTACTTTCAATGTGCACTTAGAATTAACCACTTCTACAGAAGTGGTTAATTCTATTCCTGATTAGTGTTGTGAGGCGGAAACTTTCCTCGGAAAGTTTCATATCTTTCCGGAAAGTTTCGGAAAGTTTCCGACGAATCTTTCCGGAAACTTTCCGACATATTTTCAACCAATAAAATATTATTAAATACATACTCAATTCTAATGAGTCCGAAATTTTCTTTCAATATAATGTTACTAAATACATCAATCGCTATCAGAAGTTAGTGTTGTGAGGTGGAAAAATTGTCCAGAAAGTTTCATATTTTTCCGGAAACTTTCCGACTTATTTTTCCACCAATAAAATATTATTAAATACATACTCTATTCTAATGAGTCCGAATTTTCTTTCAATATAATGTTACTAAATACATCAATCACTATCAGAAGTTAGTGTTGTGAGGTAAAAAAATTGTCCAGAAAGTTTCATATTTTTCCGGAAACTTTCCGAAGTATTTTTCCGCCAATGAAATATTATTAAATACATACTCAATTCTAAGGAGTCCGAAATTTTCTTTAAATATAATGCTACTAAATACATTCATCACTATAAGCAGTCTTAGGTGGTTATAAGTAATAGTTTATTCAATAGATGGCACTGCTAGTGTTAGTGATAATTGTTCACACAGCCCAAAAATACCGGTACATTTAGGAATTAAATGCAATTAAACTTTGCTGTAAATTTAGAGAAAATATTTTTTATCATTCAGTCACCTTCATATTTGTGAGTTATGAAAATATAAGACAGAAACAGAAATTGATGCTGTATTACTTCATGTTTATATCAGTTTTTTTACACATTTCCTGCAACAGAGATGACTGCAGACATGCAAGCAACTAGTTTTCTATAGGCTACTCTAGTCTGAAATGCTAATGAATAGTGTTTATTGCTCATATTAATTATTTTTAAGTTCAACATTGTTTGCATCAACAGAAGTACTGTAAATAAAAGAAGTTTAAACTAAAAGAAAAATTTCTGAGAGTGAAATTCTTATATTTTCTGAGTTTAATGTATTTTCCGGTTCTTCGGAAAGTTTCCGGAAAGTTTCCGGAAAGTTTCCAGAAAGTTTCCGGAAACTTTCCGCCAAAATACTTTTCCGGAAAAGCTACATCACTATTCCTGATGATAACCTTGGATAGATCATAGTCAGTGGTTAAAGTAGTTTTAGTGAGCGGTGGGAACGCCGAATGGGTGAGCAGTGGGAATGTCAAAGAAGAAGAGTTTTATTGAAATGCATGTGTTTCTATGGTTCTATGCATGGCGCGCAGTATGAACGCAATAAAAGAATTTTGAGATAATAGTTGATCCTTACAAACAATTATGGCAAAATTTAATTAAAGCACACATTTGATGGCTGACTGAGCTGCCAAAATAGTAAAACAAGATCTTGGTACTGGAGTCCATTGCAACCAGCTACCTGCAAGATTTTCCCAGTATCCATAATTCTCTACAAGAACAAACTGCTAAAATTTAGTTATCCCGTGCCTAAAAACAACTGAAGTCAACAGCATTTCAACTTAAAACATGAAACAGGATTGGAGCTAAAAGCCCAACAATCGGATCTAAGAACTACACTGAAAATGCTGCACATACCTGCAGAATCGTCAACGTAGTTGTCGCGAGGCTACAAAACAAAACATTAAATAAATATCGGTCTCGTGCTAACTTGTTTTCATTTACACATTTATTTTTACAGCATCTGCAATGCAATTTGCATTTCTATGCTGTCCATGATTAGAAAAGAAATGCTTACTTTGAGAATATAATTGTGAATATTGGAGTGTAAATGGATAGAAAACGTTCAATTTCAAACGCTAAAAGAAGTAAATGACTATCATTAAACTCAAAACATAATTACACAAAAGCGAGCAAATATCAGTTATAAGAATCGCTTGTGCTATTTTTGGGAATTGTTTTATTTTGCAGTAGAAAAAACATTTCTATTTCAAAGCAGCTTCTGCAGCCTCACCAGATCGAGGCTGATGGGTGTACCACCTAGCGACACAAACCAAAACTCAAGGCGATTCTATTCGACAAACATTTCCTTATTAAAACGAATATTTAGTCATTTCTGTACAAGCCATCGCATCGAAAGGCAAATAATGCTCAAATTCGCCGTGTCTAGAAAGTTAATTTTTGTAGAATATCGCAGACTAGTCGAATTCTATTTCTAGAGCAAACTTACTTCGGCCATGTTGAATCGTATGACGAAATTATTCGTAAACGACACAACTGCACGAAGCCACTGAGCCGGAAGTACCTTAAAGCGCATGCGCCAGAGAACCAGCATAGAATTTGCATCAAAAGTACGGTTTTAAACATTAGGTTTTAAAACTCGTATGTTGTCATCCAAAAGCTTTACTTAAGTCCTGAATGCGCAAAGCCGTCAAAGTTAAACCATAATTGAATTTCCTCAAATCGATTTGAATATCTGGCTTCAGCGCCTAGTATAGGGTTCAAGACAAAATCCGTCGTGCATATTGCAAACAAAAGTAATCTTCCTGAATGATCGTGAACGGAAATTTATCTAGCGCCCTAGAGAGAAGATCCTAAAAAGCACACCCGACCTCACAGCAAAAAACTTCAAAGAATTGGTTTTCAATCGCTGCGGAAAGGGACAAAGAAAGACCAAGGAGTTCATTACCGGGGGGGGGGTCGGTAGAGCAGTGGTTAACACGCTGGCCAAGAGCACAGAATAGATAAAGCGTAGCTTTCTTTATCTATTCTGTGCCAAGAGTGCGAGAGGTAGTGAGTTCGAGCCCCCGCTGGGCAGATTTGCTTTGTAGGCTGCCATTGGCGCCGTGTAATTACAAAGCTGTCTGTTCAGTTGGTAGTTAAGTTTAATTAAGATTACTGCATAACCTGTAGGCCTAAATGTAAAGCGGAGTGCGTCTTGCAGGCGTTTAATTAAAGAAAAGATATTATTATTATTATTATTATTATTATTATTATTATTATTATTATTATTATTATTATTATTAATTATTATTATTATTATTATGGAACTGCTATGTAACTCATTCCAATGTTTCCAGAAAGATGGACGGATACGATCATAGCGAAGCTTTGTGAAAGCTCAACAATTAGCTTTTAAGAAAACTGCCACATAGGCCTACAACTATAGATCAAACAAACCGATTGGATACCGGTAATCCTAAGTACAATAAAACCAAACCTTAAGAGGCAACTGCACAATGCAGGCTAAGAAATTGAGCCAATTAGATAATCATAGCCATCAGATGCATATAGCCTACTTAGGCCAATCGAGTAGGCTAGTGCTATAGTAGAATCAAATTCGCTAATCTGCTGTGCATGGTCAGGGAAGGGGAGGGCGGGGCAGAGGAGGGGCGGACTGGGCTCAGAATTTCTATCGGGGAAACTGTACCTGGAAAAACTCGTGTGCGCTTGGGTTATAAAGTAGACTCAGAACGTTGGTTTAATTGTCGCCGACTATAGGACAGCAATACTTCTGATTGTGCTATTATTATTGATGGGATTGGGAAGTCAATCGTAATGGCTCTAATGGGGTCAAAGGAACGAAGTCCACAATCAAGCTGACCAAGGGCGGATACAGAAATTTTCGAAGGGGGGGCCAAAATTTTTGGTGTTGCCGGCGAAATTTTTTTTTTTTTTTTTTAGTCGTTGGCCAATTTTCCGGGGAAGACATACCATTTCAACCGCCGAAAAAACTGATGACCTTTTTTTTTCTTTTTTTTTTTAGTCGTCATCGGCCAATTTTTGTGAAAAAAGTACTTGTTGAAACCAAATGGGGGCCACGTCCCATGCAATTTTTAAATGGGGGGGACCATGGCCGGATTGGCCCCCCCCTGGATCCGCCCTTGAAGCTGACCAGAAATAATGAAACAGATATTGAAATTTACTTTCGAAAGTTAGAACAGCCAACATAAAAATTATCCATCGACAAACGGAAGAACAAATGGAAGAAAAAGATGAAGACAAAGACAGATGCTGTTGGACTGGAAGATGATGGAAGATTAGATTAGCGAACACCGAAGGGCAGAAAACATGAAAGAAGAAATGCTTAGTTGCTAACCTGTCAACGGATGCTTTAGAAATGTGGCGGAAAAAGACCAGTAGCGGGAAGCCTCCCTCTCTGCAGACGCCCAAGCTTCCGTGTAACCAGGATAGCGGAAGTGGAAGGACGCGTGTCGTTTCAGGGGGGTGGAAACGTAAGTCCGCCTCCGGGGTATTTCGAAGGAAAGGTGGGGCACTTCCGGTCGCTCCGCCCGTAGAGAACACCACGACGTTCGAATGAAGACACGATATTTATTCTCACAACGACAAACTGTCACACGGTCGCTATATCGTCCGTCGGTCCACTACTCGTCCGCTGTACGTCATGGACTAACTGCCTCGCTGATTCGTCGACGACTACGTCACCACGTATGCCTCTCTCGGACGGATTCGAAGACAGGATCGAAGACTCTCTTGATCACTCGAAGACTATCTCTGCGTACGGGCTCCGTCGATGACTGACTATCACTAGAACACAGCCCCTTATATACACTACCCGGGGGTGGGCGTGGCCAAAGTAACGCGGGAACGAAAAGGCAGGCTAGCCTTTAAAGAGGCAGGCTAGCCTTTAAAGAGGCAGGCTAGCTTTCTAAAAGAGGCAGGCTAGCCTTTAAAGAGGCAGGCTAGCCTTCTAAAAGAGGCAGGCTAGCCTTTAGAAAGAGGCAGGCTAGCCTTTAAAGAGGCAGGCCAGCCTTCTAAAAGAGGCAGGCTATCCTTTAAAGAGGCAGGCTAGCCTTCTAAAAGAGGCAGGCCAGCCTTCTGAAAGAGGCAGGCTAGCCTTCTGAAAGAGGCAGGCTAGCCTTTAAAGAGGCAGGCTAGCCTTCTAAAAGAGGCAGGCCATCGCGCGGGAAACTAGAGGCACTAGAGGACCAAAAGGCAAGCGGCCTCAAAAGAGGCAGGCTAGAGCGCGGGACACATGAAGCACGTGCAGTTCAGAGTACGGGAGGCCTCGAAAAGAGGCAGGCTGGAGCGCGGGAAACGGACAACAGGAGAAGGCAGAAGAGGCAGGTAGCGCTAAAGAAAAATGGGGAGGGTCCCTTCCACAATTTCGCTACAATCCTCCGCCCTCCACGGTAAAAAATGTCCTCATTTTTTCGTCTACGCTCCCACGGGGACAGTCCAAGGTCTCGCAGTCCAACCTACGTCCACATAGTCGGTAACACATACAAGAACATCGGTCCCACACGGGACAACAAAAACGATCCTTAACTATGCGTTTAGTACAACAGGCAACGTTGCGCCTTAATTGATCACAATGTCCTTCAATTCACGAAGAAATTATGCAATGTCCTTTGCGACATAATTACTCAATGTCTTTCACTTCGCAGCAAATTAAGCAATGTCTCTCAATTCACGACAACGTTACGCACTGTTCTTCAGTACGACAGCAATATGCAGTGTTCTTTAGTCCATGACGAAGTTACGCAGTGTCTTTCATTTCACGACGACAATAGTTAATATCTTTAAGGCACAAAACACGACCCACCAAGGCCAACTACTTCTTAACTAGTCCAGTCCTAAACGAAAGACTGTAACACAACACGATTCGTCTCATACAAGACAACACTTAAGCCGAAAGCGGCAACACTAACTAGTCAGCAATTAAGCTCACAGAAACTCGTTCCACCGGAACAACAATTGAACAGAACACTCTCAAACAACGAAGTTCACCGTTTCTAACCTCGGAACCGTTCAAGCGTCTTTACTGGTAACGGGCCGGACGACGCACCGTCCGCTTGGGGCGCTGTTCCGTCAGATCGGCGTCCCGAGTCGTTCTTTCACCGTCCACCTCGCGGGAGAGGGGACACGAGGGCGGCACGAGTCCGGCCGCCTCGTCAGGCCTATATTCGTGGCAAGGCTTGTCCACATGGGCGACGAACTTCTTTGAATTCGGCGTCTTCCGCAGTACGTAATTGACCGGGCCCAATCTTTCCATGACGACGAAGGGTCCGGTGTACATCCGGGACCATTTCGGGCTGCGGCCTTGGTAGCGACGAGGGGTGTAGTACCAGACGCGCTGACCAGCGGTAAACTCTGCCGGTCGTACGCGAAGGTCGTAGGCATGCTTGCGTCGTTCCGCAGACACACGTAGCTGTTCTCGGACCAGACGATACGCCTCGTCTAGGCGTTCGGCCAGGTTCTGCGTGTAAGCCGCGTACGTGTAGATACGCTCCTCGGTGTCCGGTGGCCTCCCGTAGACCAGATCAACCGGCGCACGCGTCTCGCGCCCGAACAACCGGTAGTTCGGCGAGTACCCGGTGACTTCGTGTTGCGACGCCCGGTATGCGGCGAGCACCAGCGGGAGCACCTCGTCCCAGTCTCGCTGATGGCTGCTTACTACCTTCCCCAGCATGGAATTTAAGGTCCGGTGGAATCTCTCTATTAGTCCATTCCCACTAGGGTGATAGCTAGAGGTCCTAACCTTATCTATCCCCAAGAGCTGGCATAATTCCCGGAACAGGTGCCCGTCGAAATTCGTCCCTTGATCGGTTAGGATTTGCAAAGGGGCCCCATAACGCACAATCACCGTCTCTACTAACGCCCGAGCTACCGTACTGGCTTCTTGGTTAGCCATGGGAATGGCCTCCACATACTTAGTGAACCCATCCATTACAGTCAAGATATAAATGTGACCCCGACGGCTGCGCGGGTGAGGACCAGTAATATCTATGCTTAACCTTTCCCATGGTTCTCCGCACGTCAACGGCTGGAGGGGACCCTGCCTTGGAGGCTGACCCCAATGGTACTGGGCACAGGGGGAACACCGTTTACAGAAACGTTTCACATCCCCTGACCAACCCACCCAGTAAGCCCGGCGTCTCACTTGCCATCAGGTCCTGCGAGCTCCCAGATGTCCTCCCGTTAGCCCCGTGTGAGCTAGCCTCAAAAAGTCCTCCCTTTTGGACTTCGGGATCACTACTTGATCGACGCCCTCTGGCGTTCGGCGATACATCACGCCATCTATTAAACTCATCCGCTCTCGTTGGTGCCAGTAAACTTTAACGGCCTCGTTCTCTTGTAATAGTTCCACAAACTGCGGGACTTCTGCGCCGTCTTCTAGCCAAGGGCGAAGAACCCTCAAATCGGGGTCGTCTCGTTGAGCCCGTTCCATCGGGTCGACTGGGCTAGGCTCTACACTGAGCGCCGTAGTCTCAGGGGACGTGGCTACGGCGTTTACCAATATCAGGTCGTCCACGTCGCATTGGCGACACGGGCGACGCGACAGCGCATCCGCATTCCCATGTTGCCGACCCGGGCGGTGCATTACCTGAAACTCAAATTCCGCCAGCCGCTCTAGCCATCTACTCTGCTGGCCGATCGGTTCGGGCGTCCGCTGTAGCCATTGTAATGCCGCGTGATCCGTCCTCAAGAGGAAAGGGCGGCCGAGCAAATACTGGCGGTACAATTTGGTAAAGTGAACTATTGCCAATAATTCTTTTCGGGTCACGCAATAGTTCTTCTCGGCGGTGGATAGAAGCCGACTTCCGTAAGCGATCACACGTTCTTCGCCGTCGATGCGCTGGGATAGCACAGCGCCTATCCCCTCATCACACGCGTCACAGTCCAATACGTATGTCTCTCCGTCTCTTGGCAAAGCCAAAATAGGTTCGGTCGTCAGCGCAGCCTTTAGGTGATCAAACGCCTGTTGTCTCATTTCGTCCCAAACGAACGCTCGCCCCTTCTTCGTCAGCTCAAACAGCGGGGCCGCCAGAGTTGAGAAATTCCGTACGAATCTCCGATAATAGGAGCAGAGCCCTAGGAAAGATTGTACATCCCTCAACCTTCTCGGTTCCGGCCACTCTATTACGTCTCGGATCTTTTCTGGGTCCATGGCCACAACCTCCGGCGTCACCATGTGCCCCAAGAAAGAAACGGTCCTCCGCAGCAAGCGGCACTTGCTTGGCTTTAACTTGAGGGAAGCCCCCTTCAGGTGCTGGAACACTTGTTCCAGCCGATCCAAGTGCTGTTCCGGCGTGCTTCCAAATATTATGACATCATCCAAATAGACCAAGCAAGTCTCAAAATTCAGCCCCGACAAGACAATATCCATAAGGCGCTGGAAGGTAGCCGGTGCGTTGCATAACCCAAATGGCATCACTTTCCACCTGAAGATACCCGGTTACGAAGGCGGTTTTATCCGCGTCCCGGGGATCCATGGCAACCTGGTGGTATCCGCTTCTTAGGTCCAGGGTGCTGAACCAACCTCCGCCCGATAATGCGTCCAGGCACTCGTCTATTTTCGGTAGCGGGTAAGAATCCTTGCTCGTCCGATCGTTCAGCTGACGGTAATCTATACAGAATCTGAGGGTTCCGTCCTTTTTTCGAGCCAGTACTACATTGGATGCACATTCGCTAACAGCGGGCTCCACTACCCCATCGCTTAACATTGCGTCCATCGTGTTATCAATTACCTCCCTATGGGGTACGGGGTGGCGTCTCAAAGGCTGCCTCACAGGGCGCGTTTCACCTGTTTCTATCCTGTGGGTCGTAATCGACGTCCTACCCAAATCTCTGTCGTTAAGCGAAAACACATCTTGGTACTCCTGCAGTAACTGGTCTAGTCGTCGGCGGATCTCGAAGGGAACCTCTTCCGGCAAATCCTTCGTCAACGTGTCTCTCCACACGGTCTCATCGCCTAACGCTTCGTTCCGCTTCGGTTCCGTTCCCTGTTCAACTTCCACGGGGTGTAACCCGCCTAGGAACCGGTCCTTAGCTATTCTCACTGGTTCCTCATTTAGATTTACCAACCTCACCGTAACATCTGCGCGGTCTTCCACCACCACGCGGGCGAGATGTACCCCTGGCTGGATTTCCTGCGCCTCGGTCATCCAAGCGGGCGCCTTAGAGTCAAATCTCCGTAAATCAATCTAACGGGAACCTCGGTTTGGCACTTGGGAGACACCACTACTTCCTCGGCTAGCATTACCCTACGGCACCACATTGAGCCATTGCCTCGGACAAGGGGTATGCGTCTGCGTCCCCAAAACAAGGCACCATTCCCGAAGCCTAGTCTACATCGGTGTTCCCGCAACCAGTCCATCCCTAGCATGGGTTCCGCAATCTGGTCTGATACTAAAAATCCAGTGGGGACCTCAAATCCATTCCGTATCTTAAGTGGCAAACGGATCTCCCCTAGTACATTAATATTAGTGCCATTTGCAGCCATCAGAAAACGAGAACAAGATTGCAGTGCTAACCCTTCCACAGTTGTAGCGGGGATCAGGCTGACTTCCGATCCGGTGTCGATCAAGCACGTCTGTTGGAGTCCATTGACGGTTCCACGGATGTACACTGCGTTGCTGCTGGCTCGGTCCGGCAATCTGGAACGCGTCGTATGGTTCATGGCCACTGACGTCGGCGGCGTCGTCGCTTCTGTTCCGGTCTCCTCAGCGTCGTTCCGGCGGTTGGGAGGGCGTCGTGGCTGACGGCAGTTCCGACTAATGTGACCGGGGCGGCCGCAGTTGTAGCAGGTCACGCCCCGTCCATTTTGGCCTCGGTCGTCGGCGCTGCGGTTTCCGGGGCGACCATCATGCCCCAGATCGTTGTCAGTCGGAGCTCGGCCTCGTAGCTCCTGGAACTGTCGATCGAGACGTCTCTCCATCTCTATCTGCCAGCGTCGTTGCTCGTTACGCTGCGTCTCAAGGAACCGGTCGAGCGTGGACTGGACCTGGGCACTCACGTCCATCTCCTGGGTGCTTCGGACGCGGTTGGAAGGCCTCCGTCGATCCTCTGTGTCGTTCGTCCGCTGATAAGCATCTAGACGAAGCGCCGTCCTGTAGGCCTCGTCCAAGTTCTTGGGTTCCCGTTCGCGTACTTTGAGCGACAGGTCCCTATCGCGCAGAGCCTCCAGGAAAGCGTCCTTGGCAAGGATCTCCGTAGTATCGTTGGATGGCACCGGGTATGCCAACACGACCAGACGACGAATATAGTGTAGTAGCTCGCTCAGGGTTTCCTCGGAACGTTGACGTCTGTAATACAGTTGCGCGCGGAAACTTTCCGCCTGGCCCTCCGTTCCGTACCTTTGTCGAAGACGTTCGACCAACTCATCGTAGTCGACGTTCGGACGGGCTCCGAAGTCCCACAGCAGCTGCGTGGCAGCTTTCTCGAGACTGCACCGAAGGTAGTCGACTAGGTCGGCGGCCGTCCACTGGTTGTGCCGGGCGCAGACTTCGAATTGAGTCAGGAACGACTCCAACGATCCCGTGCCGTCAAATTTCCCTGGTTTCATCGAAGGCGGTCGAGTCCACGGCCGTCCTCCGGTAGTCTCGCGTTCGTAGGACGTTTCTCCATGACTCACCCACGTCGGTCTTCGCGGTTCCTCCGTAAATCGACTTCGATCCGTCCGTGGCTCAGCCGTCGCGCTTCCGTCGGCTAATGGCGTCGAGACGTTCGGGCGTAGGTCGGCGAATCTTCCTGCAGGATAAGCGACCGTGACTTCTTCGTCTTCCTCCATCGTCGGTCAGTTGCGAATCTTGGTCGAAAATGTCCACCACCAGACCCCACTTGTTCGGTACCAGTGTGGCGGAAAAAGACCCGTAGCGGGAAGCCTCCCTCTCTGCAGACGCCCAAGCTTCCGTGTAACCAGGATAGCGGAAGTGGAAGGACGCGTGTCGTTTCAGGGGGGTGGAAACGTAAGTCCGCCTCCGGGGTATTTCGAAGGAAAGGTGGGGCACTTCCGGTCGCTCCGCCCGTAGAGAACACCACGACGTTCGAATGAAGACACGATATTTATTCTCACAACGACAAACTGTCACACGGTCGCTATATCGTCCGTCGGTCCACTACTCGTCCGCTGTACGTCATGGACTAACTGCCTCGCTGATTCGTCGACGACTACGTCACCACGTATGCCTCTCTCGGACGGATTCGAAGACAGGATCGAAGACTCTCTTGATCACTCGAAGACTATCTCTGCGTACGGGCTCCGTCGATGACTGACTATCACTAGAACACAGCCCCTTATATACACTACCCGGGGGTGGGCGTGGCCAAAGTAACGCGGGAACGAAAAGGCAGGCTAGCCTTTAAAGAGGCAGGCTAGCCTTTAAAGAGGCAGGCTAGCCTTCTAAAAGAGGCAGGCTAGCCTTTAAAGAGGCAGGCTAGCCTTCTAAAAGAGGCAGGCTAGCCTTTAGAAAGAGGCAGGCTAGCCTTTAAAGAGGCAGGCCAGCCTTCTAAAAGAGGCAGGCTAGCCTTTAAAGAGGCAGGCTAGCCTTCTAAAAGAGGCAGGCCAGCCTTCTGAAAGAGGCAGGCTAGCCTTCTGAAAGAGGCAGGCTAGCCTTTAAAGAGGCAGGCTAGCCTTCTAAAAGAGGCAGGCCATCGCGCGGGAAACTAGAGGCACTAGAGGACCAAAAGGCAAGCGGCCTCAAAAGAGGCAGGCTAGAGCGCGGGAAACATGAAGCACGTGCAGTTCAGAGTACGGGAGGCCTCGAAAAGAGGCAGGCTGGAGCGCGGGAAACGGACAACAGGAGAAGGCAGAAGAGGCAGGTAGCGCTAAAGAAAAATGGGGAGGGTCCCTTCCCCAATTTCGCTACAGAAATTTGACAGTAATTCACGATTACGACTTAAAACAGAAGTCTTTATAGAAGTCTCACGATGAAGCGAATGGGTATGATGAAGTTATGAACAGAAAGTGAATTCATTTCCTTATCACCAACATACGTCGGCAGGTGGCCACTGGTTATAGTCCTCGGGGCCGTCCATAAAGTACGTCACGCTCCAGGGGGGGTGTAAGAAAGTGTGACAGTTTGTGACAGGGGGAGGGTCAGGCCATGTGTGACGTCACACATTTCTTTTTTTAATTCTTTATTATATTTTTTGTTCTTAGTACCTAAAATCCGACCCGGCCCGGCCAGGCGTGTCTAAAACCCGGCCTGGCGGGATAAAAGTTGATTTTCCGTCACTATCAAAGCGTTTAGGGACACACGTCACTATCAGAGGGATAAGGGATAGTATCCTAGGGTTTAGAGGGTTAGGGAAATGGCTATGTTTTTTTTTAAATTTCGAAAGTGTGACGTACTTTAGGGGGGGTCCGAGATTTGTGACAGTTTGTGACAGGGGGGAGGGGGTCAAAAATGGTCAAAAATAGCGTGACGTACTTTATGGACGGCCCCTCTCCCTCATTGCCTGATCTTCCACCAAACACTAATCGTTAAATGGTTAAAGTGGAGTTGGCTAGGGGCACAAGTGGAGTAAAAATCTCAAAAGAAATGGCTGCCTTTGAATCCCAATCTTTGGTGCTGGGAGCCTGGAACCAAATGAGCTAGCAAACAATCAATTACAGTAATAACAAAAATGAATAAGACACTTTAAACGCTTTTGTGGAATTCTCACAGGTTTATTTGAATCACACAACAAGACGCCTATGCACTGTTATTCATTAGTTCCATACGGACACACACAGCCAGGTACATAAAAAGAAATACACACACAGGCATACAGAGTTACAGACAGAGAATTTTTCAAAGACATACAGAGACAGACACAAAGACAGACAGAGACATACAGAATAAAACAGACAGATACAGTACACAGACACCGACACAGACAAACATCGCAGACAGACACAACGCAAACAGACAGATAAACAGTCGGTCAGTTAAACAAACAGAAACAGGCATACAGAGAGACAGAGAATCAAAGACATAGAAACAGACACACAGACAGATATAGACATACAGACACCGACAGAAAGACATAGACAGACAGATACAAGGAGATACAAGGACAGGCAGATAAGAAAACACAGACATACAGAGAAACACCGACAGACACACACACACACACAAGACAAACTTTTCCCAAAGAACGGGCACTTAAAACAGAAACGACACATTTTCTAGACTACTTTTCTAAGACTGCTAAGAAAGTTGAGAAAACCTACCCACAGACACACAGTGTGAAGTAATTATATCCTGTGATCAATTATTGTCACATGCATAAAGCAGTCAAACAATCAATGATTCAATCAATCAATCAACGAAAACCATTCAAGAAATCAACAATCCAAACAGTTGCCTAGTCAAATAATCACAAACTAAATAAACTGATCAACGAATCAATCAATCCATCAGTGATCAATCAAAGATTCAATCAACTGAATGATCACAAAGGAAATATTAAAATCGATTTAACTACGAAAGCAATCTACAATCATCATCATCATCATCATCATCATCATCAAAGAATAATCAAATAATAACGAACGAATGAAACTGATAATCAGTCATCAAGTAAATCACAATCATGTAGTATAGACATCAGCTAACTCAATCAATTCACTAATAAACTGTTCAGTAATGGTATTATAAATTATAAGCAGCTAAAAGATTTGATTCTTTCTATTTAGACAGAGAAAATGCTGGCCAAACGTGACAGACAGACAGACTAACAGACATGGACAGACAGACAGACAAAGTCAGGGTACGAAGTGCTATTCATTTCATTTTCTTAGTTTCTGCAGTTAACCCTTTGCAAGAGCTGCAAGTGGAACATTAATCTCGAAAAAACCTTCCACTCTTGCCAGCCTTTGTATACCAAACCCATTCAATTCATCCTATATGAAACCATCTTAGCCTAAATAGCAAAGAGGCTGATGCGTTCAGATCTTGACTAAGTTCAAAATTATTTCGTACAGTCACTACAGTGTAACAGTTGTGTAGATTTTTTATGTTATGTCTCCATATACCTATTCAAATGAATGATTTTTTTATATAATTATGTGCAACATGATTATCAACAATAACAAAATTGAACATTGACTTGTGCTAGCGTAAATTGGTGGTAAATGGTAATCGGTAAATTTTAGACCCCAGTTCCATTCCTGGCAACTAAAACACTGAAAAATGTCAACTTCTAATCCAGTGCACACTTGCCATTTGAATCAACTGCCAATGTCATTTCACATTTGCTATTCCCATTTGATTATGCTATGCGATGCTCTGCTGATACAGGCCATTCTAACATTCAACATAGCGTCTAACACCCAACATGGCGTCTAACACCCAACATGGCGTCTAATACCCAACATGGCGTCTAACACCCAACATGGCGTCCAAAACCTGACATGAAAAGGGAGAACAAAGTAACCTCTGGTCGACTAATATCTTAATTTTCGTATAGCAGGTCTTTATATTTATAACTGGAAATCAACACCACCCAAGTTATCTCCAAAACAGTAAATCCACCCACTTCTGCCACTCGTGATAAATCCTTCTCCCAACCCCCATCCCATTGTTAGATACCATTGGATACAGCTTGCACCACAAAAAATCAGTTTAAAATTTAAATTGACTTTCACGATGAATGAACTAATTAATCAATTCACGAACGCAAACAGAAACGTTTGGGATGACTGACATGATTGACATATATCACATAAAAATTATGATAGAACAAGTCGCAAACAAAGGAAAGGAATTAGAAATCGTCAAAGCTGTATAAAGAATAAATGGAACATGGTTGGGTTAACTCGATCATTGGCAGCAGAAATCACAATTGAAAAATAAATGTAAAATCAAACACGAAAGCAGCTTAAAATTGAAAATAGAAACAAAGAGAAGTGCAAACTAAATCGAAACACCTGAACAGTTGCTTTTAAAACTGAAACGTCAAACTTTAATAAAAGGAAAACAAATGATAATTAGTGAAATAAACAATGGAATATGCAATTGCAAAACCTTCAAGATCAGCTTACAACAAGACTTTGAAAACACAACCACCCTGCTTCGGATAATTTGAAAACAGAACAGCATACGACGAAGGTGATAAGAACAATCCAAGAAAGTTGAAACCGATTTCGTAAGGACAGAATCATTCAAACAGGACATGAAACTTTTCAATTGAACATCGATAAGCAACGGCCAATTAAGTCAAAACCTGTTCACGATCTCAAATAGCTTCAACGAAATCGCAATAATCTCATCAATAATCATTCGTGCAACATTGTTGTCCGCAGGGAGGAGGTTTGCGTTAAGAAAGTGCGCCCAAAATCTACGGATGCGTGGCATTTAGCTGGAAAAACCGATCTGAAGAAGGAAATGGAACTGGAATGACAGAGAAAGGCGTGTGTGCGAGTACGTAAGGCTGATAACACAGGCCCATGATCGCTTCCAATCCCGACACCACGCAATCCCTCACAAACTTCACACACACCAAGAAAAATAATATCCGATCCGCAATGAGCACGACCGTTTCAACGGCTGCGAGACACACCCTAGAAGAAGAAGAAAGCGTCAGCACATCTCAATGGCGACGCAGTTCGCCTCCACCAGACCCTTGTTGAGCGACCGGACGAGCGTCCACTTGTCAGTTGACGGATTGTAGCACTCAACAACGCGCGTCGGACCGTCCTTCGTCCGTCCTCCGGCCACGTAGATACACCTGTTGACGACCGCAGCGCCACCGCAGATGTGCGCGCAGTTGAGGTCGGCCAGTTTCTTGAACGTCCGCTTCTCCGGATTCAGCAGGATGACCTTCTTCGTGTCCTGCCAGATGACGTAGAAGATCCCGTCAATGACCGCCATCTTCGAGAACTCAATCGGGTCTGGAAGGACGTACTGCTCACCCGAGTACTTGACGTCGTCGTCCGTGCAGTGATAACTCTCCATCGTCTTCACAACTGCACCACACTGCGTGCCTCCGATCTCCACAAGAACAGCGTTGAAGGGAATCACATGCGAACGGATGCGTGGACACGGCGGAGATCCAACCTTGCACCAAACCGGGTTCGCCGCCGACAGATCGAGGCATTCGATACTTTCGATCGATCGCGCCTGAGCCTCAACGGCGGACAACGGCACGTTGGTGTTTCGCACGCCACCGATCACGTACAGCTTCGACTTCCACGCGGCTGAAGCGTGACGAGCGCGCGGTCCGAGCATCGAAGGCAGCTCGGTCCAGCGTCGTTTCGTCGAGACGAACTTCCAGACGCTCGCGACTACGCAGCCGTCTCCAACTCCACCGGTGACAACAATGTCGTCGGCAACGGCCGAGACGCTGCAGTCGCAGACGCCAACCGGCAGATCGGGCAGCGTGGTCCATCGGTCTTTGCGTGGATTGTACACCTCGAGCGTTGTAACCACTTTATTGTCGACCACCGTGGAACCGACGAGCGCCAGGACCTGTTTGGCCATCGTTGACGGCCGCGGACTGCAGTTCGGGGAAATACTGAGTTTCTCAAAATCGTCGGAGACGTCGGTTGCGTCCAAGCAAACCTTATTCCGCGCATGCGAGACCTGATCGGAGCAAGTGGCGCACGATGCAATATGAGAATTGCGTTTCACAACCTCATCGACGTAATCAGCATCGAGCGCGAAAAATCGGATTCCCTTCAAGACCATGCAGAGACTGTTGCGCCGCCTCTCCACATCGAAATTTACCCACTTCACGACCGCCTCAAACACAAACCTCTCCGTGCGAACCTCGATGAGATCACTCGCGACGTACGACTTCAACCGAACGGCGGAAAGCTCGAGAAACTCTTCCGATTCACAGACGAAGGCGAAATTCTCCAGCACACACTGGTGCGCCTCGGCCTCTAGCTTATCGCACGAATGGAGGTGGGCGAAATCCTCGATCCCTAAGCAGTTCGACGGATGTAGGTGCTTTCCGAGGAACTGGCAGCAGAACTCGACCACCTCCGGATAGTGGAAGAGGCTGGCAGCGGCCAGCACATCCTGCGCGTTATCCACCGTCACCTCAACGCGACCTGTGTAGACATAGTCCACCAACTGGCGAAGGGTTTTCGACGAGAGCTCATTGAACGAGATCCGTCCTTCGCGGCTCTCGCGAAGGTCACTGGAGAACATCGCCTTGAAGTAGGGACTACTGACGGCAAGGACATTCCGATGACATGGAATCTCGTCACGTCCGACGCAGAGGATCGTGTCCGTGAAGACGGCCTCCGCTCGGAGGGCGTTCAAGCGACGGAGGATCTCCAGTGGATGCGTGTCGTTCTGGAGGACCTGCGTCACCTCAACGGAAGGGTCACTGCAGCGTCGTTCCATCATCGTCTCCATCGCCCATCAGCGACTGCTGGAAAGGTCGGAAGCAAACTCTGGAAGACGAACGAAACATCATTCATCATCACATGCAATTTTATCAGATGTTCACATATGCAGCATTTCATCTTCAAGTAACATCCTTCATTTTTATATCTTGCAATTTATGCACATGCCACAGTCTATGATTACTTGATTAGTATATACATATATCTATATATAATATAATATATAACATATATATATTCACATACATAAATATTACATACAAAGTAAATCTATACATGTACAAATACATGCATACACATAAATACATATTATATATGCATTTATAGATATAATATACCAATATTACATAATCATTTAAATATAAAATATATAAATATATATTATTATTTATATACAATTATACAGTTTGAGGGGTTAGTAACAAAGTTATTCAAACACAAGTTAATGAAAATTTGCTTCTATCCCCTCCACCCCCCCCGACTTTCGTGTTTTCTCCTTGACCAAGTCACCAAGTCTCTTGCTGTGATGAATGCATAGCTCGAGGGTACGTATTTTATTTTTTGAAAGGTACGTACGTATTTTAACGTACCTTAAAAGTAAAAGTGTAAAAGGTACGGTACAACACTTAACCGTGGCACATGCTACAAGTCATTGTGCATTTGTGCATGAAACATTACATATGGTGCTATCACGAAGTTTTTATTAAAATGTAAAAAAAACTACTTAACACTACTTTGGTCACTTGTCAAGTACTCAACTTATTGGTGATATTCTGTGTCTTTGTATGCAATTATGCAAAAGACCTGCCTTTTCTCTCGGAGTTGAACGCACTGGGAGCGCTTCTGAAAGGCTCTTGCTGCAAGAAGCGCTTTACAAATGGTCAGATACAATACAATACAAAAGTGAACAGTGCACAATAATAACAATAGAATAGTGACTCTGCGTTGTTAAGAGATAAGCGTAGGTGTTCAGAGATTGAAAAGCAAGCATTTTAGTAACTCTTATGTTCAATAGTCACAGTCACACCATGGTCACTGGTCAGCCACACGGATAGTTAATTAATTCTGTCAGTGTCAGAATCGGAGGATGATTCAGCTTCGTCACAATCACCCCATTCAACAGTCTGTTCTTCGTAATCAACAGCAGTAATTATGTCCATAAGCCGAGTGTTGGTGTGGATGTAGACAAGTTTTTCCATCGTTGATGCTTTGAGACTATAACGTTTCTTGCCCTGGATGAATCCAAACAGACTCCAATTTCTTTCTGCTTCACTTGAGCTTGCTGTCTGACTGAGTACCCTGACGGCTAAGTTATGTAATTCTGTCACTTTGTTTGCATGTGCCAATAAGTAAGTAATTTAATATCGGTGAAGCGTCAAAACACTGACATATAATAATACTCAGAAATAAAATACGCGTATGGTACGCGTATTTTATTCTTTGAAAGGTACGCACGTATACGATATGCGTACCTTATATAAGGTACGCGTACGCATCGAGCTACATGGATGAATGTGATCGTGTCTGCCCAGACCAGATCACGGCCCCTCTGACCACGTTTACTCCAATCCAAAACAACCCTCTATTTCCTAATTACAAGACAGCCCTGACAAGACAACAAATGACACTGGTAGTTGGTTACATTGAGGTCCATGCCACAACATTGGTGCTACATAAACGTCCGTATTTATACACGCAAACGCTACTGACTGCCAACCTCTCCGTCTGTTTGCTGCTGTTATACTTGCTTGTTTCTCTGTATGTCTTCATCTCAAAATATGGAGCACCACATGATCCTCTTCCTGCCTATCCTCCTCTTCTTCTTTCACATTAAGCACAACTCCCTTCCCTTTCCTTCTCCGTTCCCTCCTTCTTTAGATTGACTGCCTCACACTCGCCCCTCTTATTCCTCCCCAACATTCCTTTGCCTGCTCTCCAGCAGCTCATATACTCCACCTCCTCCTCCTGTTCTACCTTCCCCCAAAGCACTAAACGCTCTGATGCTGTCTCACCTGTCCATCCACCCGTTAGCCAACGGCGCAACGCACCTATTGTCTTCTCAATATCCTTACCTTAACCAATCCCCACCCCACCCCACCCATCGCACGGACCTGGTGCGGCCAACGACAGCACCACATGTCGATGGAGCAAGGCCATAAATCGGTGAAGGAACTTAAACGATGCTCCGAGGCACTAGATGCCGCCGCCGACGCCGCCCTGTTAAGGACCAGAACACGCCGGGCATAGACTATATAATTCAAATGACGTCATTGCGCCGCGCCCTCATATCGCTAGGTGGCGCCTGGAGCGGTAGAACCACCGTCGTAACGGCCGTCCGATAGTCACCGATATCGGGCGCGACACACCCCGGGCGCCGAGCGTCCGGGATATCTGCGTCGCTCTTATAGCCTCGCTCGCTCCGGATAGGTCCGGATTCATCATTCCTGGCATACACTCGCCAGCCATGACGTAATAACGCTGTCTGAGAGACCCCCGCGGGCATTGACGTGTTAAAATATTCAGAGGTCAGTGGGGCGGGGGGTATCTGCGAGGGGTAGGGGTGAAAATGAATCCAGATGGCCAACTGTTCGAATGTCGTTAATTAAGCAAGTTAGCTTTGCACTGAATAGCATGACAATGCAAAACAATAAGTCCCTCATTCCAACGTTGAACACACACACACACACGCACGCACACACACGCACGCACACACACACGCTGAGCATTTGTGACAGCAAAGCACGCTCAACATTAATATTATTAAAAATCATAATAATAAGCTTTATTTTTAGCCTGAGGAAAATAATAAATGTTGAAAAAATAGTAATACGGTATACCTATTATCAATAAAGAGAAGATTCTGTCCGTCTGTCTGTTAGACCGGGATGCATTTCAACAGTTTTTATAGCTTTTCACCCCAAACCTTCACTACTCTGTCGGTGCATGTGGGCATGAGACACTCCGTGGAGGGGTTGGCGAATCTCTCCCACCATGGAAGGGTGGGAAGAGAAAATCCTCATTTTCGCTGTTTGGCCGGAATGCATTTCGACAGTTTTTCAACTTTTCACTCCAAACCTTCACTAGTAGTCCGTGTCGGTGTGGACATTGGGCACACGGTGGACGGGTTGGCGAATCTCTACCACCATGGGTGGGAGCGGGCGGTTGGGGAGCCGGCGGTTGGGGGGCGGGTTCGAGTAGGCCAAAAGCGAAATTTATCAGGCAATGCAGAGTACCCCACAGAGGTGGAGGCAAGGTGGGCCGGCGGGTTAGGGAGGTCGGTGGGTGAGTGGGATGGCCAAAATAAGTAGGGTGGGGTGGGGAGTAGGACCGACGATATGGGATGAAGTAAAGTGAGGGTGGGGAAGTAAGGAATTGGCCGAGAGCACAGCGAATCCTAAATTTCCCCGGGCAACGCCGGGTACCCCAGCTAGTTAATATTAGTAATAACAACAACAATAATAATAATTCATTTAGTTAATTCATCAATTCATTTCAAAAATGTATATAATACCCTTAGGCTTAAAGAAACCTACTCAGAGGTGTTCCCAGTCCATCCACAGCAATATAAATGAGATTTCAGCAACAAATAATAATAATTATTATTATTATAACAGCCGCCATAGATGTAAAAACGATGGAAACAGAATAAAATACGGGAAAATGTCGTTTTATTCACACACAAAAAAAACGTAAAAACGACAAAAATGGAAAGTGAAAAATAAAGTCTTTGTTACATCTTGTACAGTTCTACAACAGCTTAAAATTGAAAACCTTGTTAATGCAATTTAATTTTAATCAACAAGCAAATAACACATCTTACTAAGTAAAATGGTCAAACAGTGATCTGAATTGCAGAATCCTTGAAAATACAGAGACAGCGTAAAAGATATCAGACGAAAATAACAATTTAAAAAATAATCGCATTATACGGTCACAGAAAAAAACGAAAATAAAACGAGACGAAAAAGAAAAAAGACACGGATTTTTTCGAGAAGAAAAAACGAAAAACTATGACAACTATGACAGCCGCTGTTCATCACCAGGACATCCTCATTCCATGGCATCATCTGTCTGATTATTTCCTGATGGTTTCCAGCCAGCTCTTTCCCATTCTCCTTCCCTCTCCATCCCATATCCAATTCATTCCTCAGCTGGCTCTTATCTTCATATACAGGGTGCGCCCCAAAAAAAGGCCCCCCTAGGTTTTTTCCAATATCTTGACAAAAATTAAGAATTTCCAAATGAAATTTTACAGGCTTATAGACAATTCATATTCATAGATTATGGCCAGATTTCATCAAAATATTTCAAACACAACAAACGTTACACCACTTTTAGTGAGGTCACCCACCGTTTTTTGACGATTCAAAAACGCGACGCAACAAAAAGTAGCTAAAAATCAATCTAATTATTCTAGGCAATATCTCGGCCAAAAGTAAGAATATCGAAATGAAATTTTACAGGCTTAAAGACAATTCATATCTGCACATGGTGGTCAGATTCCATCAAAATATTTCAAACAGAACAAAAGTTATACCACTCTTAGGGAGGTCACCCACCGTTTCTTGACGATTCAAAAACGAAACGCAACAAAAACAGTATCAAAAACACGATTTTTTTCTCATCTCAAATAATTGGTATCAAATAGCCTTGATATTGCCAGATGATCATTACTATTACTATTTAAAAGAGAAACAGGGTACCAGCGTAGGTGTGCGTCACTGAGAAGTCACTTAGCAAGATGACAATCCAATTGGTAAATAAGGAATCTATCAGATTAATCAACAGGTCCATCAAGTACTTTGCAAAGAGACTCAAAAGAAGTTTTGGCACGGGTGGTTTGCACATTGAACACAAGTTACGAAGCACTACCAAGTTCATTTAACAACAGTTATTTGAGATGAGACTTAATAAAATCGTGTTTTTGTTGCTCTTTGTTGCGTTTCGCTTTTGAATCGTCAAAAAACGGTGGGTGGCCTCACTAAAAACTGTATAACTTTTGTCCTGTTTGAAATATTTTGATGAAATCTGACCACCATGTGCAGATATGAATTGTCTTAAGCCTGTAAAATTTCATTTCGATATTCTTACTTTTGGCCGAGATATTGGCAAAAAAACTAATTTTTTTGCGCTTCGTTTTTGAATCGTCAAAAAACGGTGGGTGTCCTCACTAAAAGTGATGTAACTTTTGTTCCTTTTGAAATATTTTGATGAAATCTGGCCATAATGTGTAAATATGAATTGTCTATAAGCCTGAAAAATTTCATTAGGAAATTCTTACTTTTGGTCAAAATATTGGCAAAAAACCTAGGGGGGTCTTTTTTGGCGCACCCTGTACATCATTCGAGTTGCGCATCCTAATTATATTTAATAATTAATCCTGTCCTCTTACCCTCTGGTAGTTTTATCTGATATTTAATCATGACATATGCCACACATAGACTATATACAGCTCAACAATCTATTTGCTTTACCAGAAACCATTCAATATATTTCACCAATTTAATGAATATAAGAAATACGGTCAAATACCTCACCAAACTATTAAATATACCTCACAAAAAAACTCATTTGATGTGCCTCAAACCAAAAATATATAATCTTTACACCATTAGATAAGCCTCACAAAGTCATAAAATATATCTTTAATTCTTACTTAAAAGCATTAAAAATACCTCACAAAAACATAAAATATACCTTACTTAAAAGCATTAAATACACCTCACAAAATCATGAAATATACCTTACTTAAAAGCATTAAATACACCTCACAAAACCATGAAATATACCTTACTTAAAAGCATTAAATACACCTCACAAAACCACGAAATATACCTAACTGAAAAGCATTAAATACACCTCACAAACCATGATATATAGGCTACCTTACTTAAAACCATGAAATATACCTAACTTAAAAGCATTAAATACACCTCACAAAATCATGAAATATACCTTACTTAAAAGCATCAATATACCTCATGAAACCATGAAATATGCCTTACTTAAAAGCATTAAATACACCTCACAAAACCATGAAATATACCTTACTTAAAAGCATCAAATACACCTCACAAAACCATGAAATATACCTTACTTAAAAGCATTAAATACACCTCACAAAACCACGAAATATACCTAACTGAAAAGCATTAAATACACCTCACAAACCATGATATATAGGCTACCTTACTTAAAACCATGAAATATACCTAACTTAAAAGCATTAAATACACCTCACAAAATCATGAAATATACCTTACTTAAAAGCATCAATATACCTCATGAAACCATGAAATATGCCTTACTTAAAAGCATTAAATATACCTCACGAAACCATGAAATATACCTTACTTAAAAGTAGTGATGTAGCTTTTCCGGAAAAGTATTTTGACGGAAAGTTTCCGGAAAGTTTCCGGAAAGTTTCCGGAAACTTTCCGAAGAACCAGAAAATACATTAAACTCAGAAAATATAAGAATTTCGCTCTCAGAAAGTTTTCTTATAGTTTAAACTCCTTTTATTTACAGTACTTCTGTCGATACAAACAATGCTGAACTTAAAAATAATTAATATGAGCAATAAACACTATTCATTAGCATTTCAGACTAGAGTAGCCTATAGAAAACTAGTTGCTTGCATGTCTGAAGTCATCTCTGTTGCAGGAAATGCGTAAAAAACTGATATAAACATGAAGTAATACAGCATCAATTTCTGTTTCTGTCTTATATTTTCATAACTCACAAATATGAAGGTGACTGAATGATAAAAAATATTTTCTCTAAATTTACAGCAAAGTTTAATTGCATTTAATTCCTAAATGTACCGGTATTTTTGGGCTGTGTGAACAATTATCACTAACACTAGCAGTGCCATCTATTGAATAAACTATTACTTATAACCACCTAAGACTGCTTATTGTGATGGATGTATTTAGTAGCATTATATTGAAAGAAAATTTCGGATTCCTTAGAATTGAGTATGTATTTAATAATATTTCATTGGCAGAAAAATACGTCTAAAAGTTTCCGGAAAAATATGAAACTTTCTGGACAATTTTTCCACCTCACAACACTAACTTCTGATAGTGATTGATGTATTTAGTAACATTATATTGAAAGAAAATTTCAGACTTATTAGAATTGAGTATGTATTTAATAATATTTTATTGGTCGAAAAATATGTCTGAAAGTTTCCGGAAAAATATGAAACTTTCTGGACAATTTTTCCACCTCACAACACTAACTTCTGATAGTGATTGATGTATTTAGTAACATTATATTGAAAGAAAATTTCAGACTTATTAGAATTGAGTATGTATTTAATAATATTTTATTGGTCGAAAAATATGTCTGAAAGTTTCCGGAAAAATATGAAACTTTCTGGACAATTTTTCCACCTCACAACACTAACTTCTGATAGTGATTGATGTATTTAGTAACATTATTTTGAAAGAAAATTTCGGACTCATTAGGATTGAGTATGTATTTAATAATATTTTATTGGTCGAAAAATATGTCGGAAAGTTTCCGGAAAGATTCGTCGGAAAGTTTCCGAAACTTTCCGGAAAGATATGAAACTTTCCGAGGAAAGTTTCCGCCTCACAACACTACTTAAAAGCATCAAATATACCTCACGAAACCATGAAATATACCTTACTTAAGGTATTAAATACACCTCACAAACCATGAAATATACCTTACTTAAAACCATGAAATATACCTAACTTAAAAGCATTAAATACACCTCACAAAACCACGAAATATACCTTACTTAAAAGCATCAAATTCATTCATTCATTCATTCATTCATTCGGACATTTATATAGCGCTCCTTCAAGAAAAACTACTCAGAAGCGCTCCCAACTCCAGCGCGTGCAAAAAGAACAGTTTTAAGTTTAGTAAGGAAGGATCCTGGTAGAGTCCCAGGGTGTAGGCGTAGCTCAAAAGGAAGGCCATTCCAGACCACTGGTCCAACCACAGAAAAGGCTCGATCCTTCATGGTAGTAGTACGAGCAAAAGGAACTAAGAGGACTCCCCTATCAGCAGAGCGTAGCTGACGACGTCCTTGGATACCCAATGTAGAGCTGCATAGCTCACGGAGGTAAGTTGGGGCAAGGCCCTGACAACATCGCCATACCAATGCAGCTACCCTGAACTCGATACGCTGGCGAATAGGGAGCCAGTGAAGTACCTCAAGCATGTAGTTTGAGACATGATCATATTTAGGGATTTTCCCAATTAGGCGTGCAGCAGAGCGCAACACCCGGTCAAGACAAGTCAATCTGCTGGATGGGAGGCCAATGTAGAGCGAAGAGCAATAGTCGATGCGAGATGTAACGAAAGAATGCACTAAAGTAAGAGTAGCAGCAGACGTAAGAGAACGGATGACAGTGCGAAGCTGGCGCAGCTGATAATAGCAGTCTCGAGCAAGACGGTGAAGTTGAGGAGCAAAAGTTAGTTCTTGGTCAAGTTGGACACCGAGGTCATGAACCGTGGTTGCAAAGACAAAGCCAGGAAACTCAGATGCAAGAGAA
This sequence comes from Lumbricus terrestris, assembly GCA_949752735.1. Taxonomy (NCBI): domain Eukaryota; kingdom Metazoa; phylum Annelida; class Clitellata; order Crassiclitellata; family Lumbricidae; genus Lumbricus; species Lumbricus terrestris. Next base: position 72,367,587 of record OX457038.1, on the reverse strand, counting down.
AATAGATCAAGCTTGGCAAGCTGCTGCCGTGTGCCCAACCAAATAAATTTTGTCTTAGATGGGTTCAAGCGTAGTCTATTGGATGACATCCATGCCTCTAGAGCATCCAAAGTCTCGCTCATTATCCGAACCGCTTTGACAGCATTAGAAGGGAGGCAATGGGTGTAAGCCTGGACGTCGTCAGCATACTGCTGACTCAAAACCGAATGAGCTGTTAGTAGAGTGGCAAGACCTGAGGTGTAAATAATATAAAGTATGGGACCAAGGACTGAACCCTGGGGTAGACCATATTGTGCAGGCACCCATGAGGACCTAGAAGAGCCATGGACCACACAGAGAGAACGCTCCTGAAGAAAAGAATCTATCCAAATATACCTCACGAAACCATGAAATATACCTTAAGTGCTTAAAAGCATTAAATACACCTCACAAACTTAAAAGCATTAAAACAGAACATCGAATAGGGAGTCGGCAATGTTGCCAAACATCTTTCAGACTAGCGGTAAAAAATTCCTCTCATATTAAACCAGCAATACACATAAATTTGAGCAATTTATGAGTACTGAGTACTGGTAGGTCTGGTGCTGCCAGAACACACCTACCCAGAGCTCAGACTGTTGCACTTAAGTCACCATTCGCTTTATCTAAACGACCCACAGTGAATACAGCAACGTAAATAAGATAAGATTTGCAACTCACTTCAAGTTCGTATTACGCCAGAGGACATAAAAATGGCCAACAATTAAAAGATTTTTAGACAGGACAGTGGAAACACATCGTACACTCTCACATACAGACGCACACATGCACGCTCAGGAATTCTCCGTAATCTAATGACTGCCATGGCTAATCTAATCTAATGACTTCTACTGTTAATCTAATCTAATCCGTAAATCCAATAACTTCTCATCTATTGCCAATCTACTCCAACAAATGACTTCTACAGCTAATCAACTCCAATCCAAATGACTTTCAATGCTCATCAAATAAAATCTAAAGACTTTGATTGACATCTAGTCAAATCACTTCTATAGTTAATCTAATCAAATCCAACGACCTACATAGCTAATATACCGCAATGACCACTATAGCTAATCAAGTCTATTCAAGAGTACTGTTATCACAACATTGCCCAGGAAACAGACAACGGTTGCTTTATGTAAATTGCAATAAAAGTCATAACCCAAATTTTTTTTAAACCTGGACGAAAAGCAAAGAAACTGCTTTATGCCAGGGCAAAAAATTGCCCACTGTCAGACGATTTCGTCTGAAATTACTCTGAAAAGCGATATCGCAAGATATGCCCAGGATTAAATCAAAAGTCGCAGACCTGTCACATGAACCAATTTCCAATTTCCCAACAGGCCATGAGATAAAATACACAACATTAAAACCACATAATATTAAGTGCATAATTTATTAATATATTCTCAAGGCAGATCAGAAGCAGGCAGCAGAACCCAATGGGATACCAACATATATATATATATAATATATATATATATAGTATAGATATACTGGTGACATATATACTGGCATGCACCATAACCAGTGCACGTCTGTATATATGTAAAATACAGGTGCAGGGCATCAGCCTTGCTCAGTTGATTTAGATTCCCAGCCAATTTGGAGGAGACAATTTGAAGCTCGGCTAAAAATTATTCGCATCAATCCAACTTCATTTAAGCAAGAATTATTTTCATCAATCCAACTTCTACTTAAGCAAGAATTATTTTCATCAATCCAACTTCTATTTAAGCAAAAAATTCATCAATTCACTGCGATTTGCCCACTCTGAATTGTCCAGCTCTGAATTGTCCGGATACCAACATGAAGAGCATGGATTTGGAGCCTCTGCAGAGCTGGTTACAGAGTGGAGATCTGGAGTTAAGTCCGTCTCATACGTAGTACTGCTCCGTGCTACTACTACTACTTCAATGCTACTACTGTCCTGTTATGCGGTGATGCGTTTGGGGTTTGAGCCTCAAAAGGACTCCTGAAGGCAATTTCGTATACATCTGTATAAATGGCTACCATATCTAATCTAAGTGTATGTCTGCATGCAATAATATACGCACATGATTACATATGCATATGGCTGCATGTAAGTAAAAATGTTTGTACAGATATAACTTGAAGCTCATGTTTGTCGAGAAACCCATGTAACAGCATGTGCTGTGTTATGGCGACATAGAAATTGCCCTCATTATTATTATTAATATTATTAAATTATAACATACATTGCCATAAATTATTATTATTTCTACTTCTTCAAGTACATTATTATTTTTATTTTTAATAAATAATAATAATTATTCATTATTTATAATTATTATTATTACCATTATTATTACAACATACACTGCCACACATGGAAATTTGATCCTCAGTACAGTTCTCGAGCCTCAAAGGAACAATTGGAAGAGAAGAAACAAGACAGCTTTAATAACCTTGGCAGAACACTGAAGAATATAGATATGTATAGGGTACATTAGTGTAACTGAATATATCTTTTTGTATATAGATATTTACCATATAATTATAAATTTTTCTAAGAATCTGTCAGTGGCACTTCTTGCTATACTAAGGGGTGCTATAAGTATTTATTAACAATAACCTGTGGCAACTTCCATCATACACAAGGCATGGTAACGTGGAGTGGACAATACGGAGATTGGCAATTCAGAGTGGACAATTTTGGGCAGACAAGATAATTCATCATAGACAATCAGCCAATGCCCTAGAGGCCAAGGCATCAACATAGTCTAGAGGAACAGAATGACATGTATGCTATATTTATATGTGACCGTCAGTGTGGGGCGTTCAAGTAGCAGGTCGCCTGGGGTGGAGGGGTGGCAGGCGCAGGCAGCATAAACAGTTCATTCATTCATTCCGAAAACTTATATAGCGACCCTTCAAGAAGCCTACTCAGAGGCGCTCCCAGTCCAGCCACAGCTAAAAAGATAGGTCTTCAGCAACTTGTAGAAAGCAGGCAAATTATTCCGAGGTAGTAAGCGTAGTGCAAGCGGGAGCCCATTCCATGTGGACGGGCCAACAACCAAGAAGGCTCGACGCTGTCTGGTAGCAGAGCGGGTTCGAGGGACCAGCAGCTCCCCATTGGCCGAAGAGCGCAAAGTTCTATGGGAGGCTACAACAGAGACAGGGCGACACAGATAAGTAGGAAGGAGCAGTACCAATTAAGGACCGCCAAACAAGTGCTGCTATCCTGTACGAGATGCGCTGCGAGAATGGAAGTCAGTGCAGAACATCACGCATGTAGGCAGAAATTGGGGCAAATTTTGGGATATGAGCAATAAGCCGAGCAGCAGAGCGCATGACCCGGTCAAGACGCTCTATTAAGCTAGATGGGTGGCCAGCAAGAATTGAGCAGCAATGATCAATTCTGCTAGTTACGAAGGCGTGGACAAGAACCACAGCGGCATCATGAGATAGGGACCGCATGACAACACGCAACTGGCGGAGCTGGTAATAGCAGCTTCGCATTACTAGGTTGACATGCTGTGAGAAACTGAGTTCTTGGTCAAGTGTCATTCCAAGATTGTGGACAGTAGGAGAAAAAACAGTAGACTAATGATATCAAATGTCAATATATACTGTTACATAAAAACTGCCTGCCTATGCCTTCGAGTTTCCTTAGTGCAGAATAACTGGATCTGGTTGTCCTAAGCTGTTGGCCGGCCTATCATCACCAATTTAGTAAACAATTATGTAGTAAATGCGTACTTGTTTACCTGCCATATAAAATTATTATAATTATGATTTTTTTGATTTTTAACTCATGTACAATTGTACAGTGTCCATTTCTGAGGCCTCAACTGTGCCACAGTGCTCTAGAAAATCATCAATTAAAGTGTGTCATCTATTTCCACCTATTGTTGAAAGGCCTTATGCTCTGCGTTCGCGACCACACGACTTTGAACTGCCTAGAAAAGATGACTTTTATTTCATCTCTCGTGTTTTTTTAAGACTGTTCGTAAACTCTAGGAACCAGAAATCTATCTTTCGCATGCTTCCAGCCTGAATTCTGTGGACACTCGTTATTTTAGCCCATTTACTTCTTTAAAATACTTTTTGTTTCATGTAATAAGTTGCGGTATGTCAACTTAGTTTTTTTCTTGAATAAACAAAGTATATATATATATCTTCTTCATAATTATTCTTCATACTAATATCATTATTATTATTGCAGTAAGTGTAGTAATTATCACTCAAGTAATTGTAGTAATTATTACTAAATAAGATAATGAAAAATAAACGCGGGACATCAACATATTCACGTGCGATTGGTCACGTCAGAGGAGGGGCTGGACTGCCAAAGATACCATAAGAACAATGTCCGGTTTCCAGATAAACAGACAGAAGGAAACAGCGTATCTGTTACGGTGGTTTTGGCTTAGGATGAAAAACTGAAAGCATGATGGCAGAGTTAACTGATAAGATTAGGCTCTGCTTTCTTGAAAAGGTTTCACTTGTTCTAGATAGCCTGAGGAGTGGGCCAGATAGCGGAGCTTCAGACACATCAGTCTCTTCATTAGGAACAACGCTGATAAAACAGGCATGGCCAATTACTTTCAAGAAAGGTAGATCCAGCGACCGATTGAGTAAAAGCCTTCTAATATTAATTAATCGCCGATTAATTATAAAGCTACATGAATAATCGCGCACATACGTACCAGGTTGGCGTGTCGTCCGGATAGTTAGCCTACAACAGAGGTGCCCAAAGGCCACAGACGACAGCGTATTACTGTAAAAGCATAGCTTAAAATTTCATAAAGTTACATCCTAACGCCACGCTGCAGGAACGCATAGTATCATCTAGAAAATAAACCGCAATGAAGCCATTCGTTGTCGCGCACAACACAACGCGTCCATCTTGGTGATATCACAGACTATATTTGTTCGAAGAAGACTCGCTAGTGAACGTAAAACGGGAAATTGAAACACCATAACTTTTTAGAGAGTAACGAGAATGACTGATGCCTTCCTATAATCAACAAAGTTTTATATTATTGTACAAGATTAAGGCACCAACATTCTGGTAAATTAATCTTCTGCGATCGCGGCCTCTACTAGAAGTCATACCACTGTGCTGTCCTGGCCAAAGATGATTTATCTCTTATTATCTATATTATTACTTCATTTGAATATTTCAGTACCTTCCTTAATGGATAGCAATGTTGGTGCACCGTTTCAAGTAATATATATGAGGTCGTTGGTTTCAAGTATATCATTCTAAAACAAGTTGCTCGCAGAAAAGAAAACTATGTTGGGTAAGCCGAGGGTATGTGGCGCCACCATTAAGGCAAAATCGCCACCCAGCGTGTCGAATCTTTAAAAATATGTCGTCTTTGGTGATATCCTTGCGATGTTTTGCGTCATAGCGAGAGGTAGAGGATAAAAATATGACAAACGCATTGAATGAAGAGGGTTTAAAATTGAGGAAATTATCCACCAAAATAAAGTTACAATTATATTTATCAACAATCCGATTGTCAGAACGCAACCGGTTACGGTGTACAATTATTATGTATTTATCTAGTTGAAACAATTCACAAGAACACAGGTCACAGAATACACAAAACTTAACTGTAGGCCAGTAGGCCTACTAACAGACAGTTTGCAATAATCGGTGCTAATATAATATAATAGCAACCTGCCAAATCGTCCTTGGCAACCTGCAAAGCATATCCGCTCAATGGGGCTCGAACTCATTAGGCCTACCTCTTGCTCTGTGCGCCAGTAATCCATTGCTCTGTCAGTCCCCCATTTGTCACTGCTGTAATCGTAATCGTAATCTCGAAACTTCTACAGCGCCCACAAAAGCCTTAAGTCACGGGAACCAGCTTATTCACAGGCGCTCAATCAAAACAAAATCGATAGGCAGCGGGTCAAGTCCGGAGAGTCAGGCAGGCAGGCAGATGTAAGATTTAGCAGTAATTTATTTCAGGTCGGTGCTAGCATTTTAATTAATGATACATGCAGCCAGTGGCGGATCCAGAACGTTTCGAAGGGGGGGCCCAAACATTTTTTGGGCTGGGGTCGGAATTTTTTTTTGATCTTTCGCTGAAAAATCTGACTAACTATTTTAGTCGTTTTTGGCGGAAACCACAGTTTAATTTAGCCCCCACCTCTGCTCCCCACCAGAAACTTTTTGAATTTTCACATTGCAATGGTAGCATTTTAAGCTGTTATCTTAACAAAATAGCTGTACTTTTCAGTGCTTATAAGAGTGCCATAAGGTCTCAATATAAATATAGACTTTACTTAAAAACTTCATTCCCGAAAACTAGATGTTTTTTTAAAGTAATCCGCCGAAAATCTTTAAAAAGGGTGTTCAATTTTCCTTCCCAAAAAACGATGACATTTTTTGATCATCCGTGCGAAATCTTAAAAAAGGTGTTTAATTTTTCGTCTAAAAAGAGGGATGACTTTTTAGTCTTCCGTGCGAAATTTTCAAAAAAAGGTGTTCAATTTCGCATCCCAAAAACTGATAACTTTTTGTAGTCATGCCTGCGAAATCTTAAAAAAGGTGTATAATTTCTCGTCTAGGATTGGATCCGATTTGACCAGGGTCTATGACAACAGAGGCCGTTACCCTGGGCAGAAATTTGCTCGGCATATTACAGCACTCATGAGCTTTCTTCTTTCAAAGTAATTTTTTTTCTCGTCTAAAAAGAGTGATGACTTTTTAGTCTTCCGTGCGAAATTTTCAAAAAAGGTGTTCAATTTAGCATCGCAAAAAAGTGATAACTTTTTGTAGTCATGCGTGCGAAATCTTAAAAAAAGGTGTTTAATTTTTCGTCTAAAAAGAGTGATGACGTTTTAAGACTAGAATAAATAAAATACTTCCCACTACTGAATGAAATATAGTAAGATATAAATAAAAAACAAGGAGTAAACATGTGTTATCATTCACCGCATTTTCTTGCACATATAGACTACTGTAAACTTTCGCCCCCTTGATGTCGTCGCTATCTCATCGAAGGGGGACGCCGAGGGAGCAATGGATGGATGATTATGAAGAGGCGTTGTAGCTTGATAACCTAGAGAGTCAGAATTCGGAATAGGTTGCAAAACGGAATGGTTCGTTGAATAGGAGTCGTATATTTCAGAGTTAGCGGTTATTCTACCAGGACGCCGCTCGAGTGGAATAAAGGACATATCGTCGCCGGTTCTCTGTCCGAGAACGCCCGCCGCCAGGGGTCGGGCTGGGTCCGACTGCTCCCTGCCGTAGTCTGCTTCTAATTGGCCTGACACCACGATAGCGTGCCACAACTGCATGAGTCCTACTCGGGCATCCGCTCGGGCCTCGTCGTCCGCCGCGGTTGTAATTATAGTTTCCCTCTGATCCCGTGTGAATGCGTCTTCTGCTCGATCGCAGGCGGAGTTATTAATGTTCGAGTACACGTGGGCAGTATTAAGGGTTGAATCATGGGAGGAATGTTTTTGTTGGGTTGCCATTTTATCTTGCATCAGTTCACCAACAAACAACACACAAAGATTCGCAAACTTAATCACCACTCGCAGTGTATTATCATTAATGTAAAATCGCAAACAAACTGTCCGATTCAACTAAAATTACTAAAACCGGCCATATGACAACGTGTCAGCCATTACAGAACGCAACCAGAAAAGGGAAAGATCTTAATCTTAAAGCGTTAACTATCAGTCGGTCGCTATGGGTAATTAATTGGCGCCCGCTAAATCTCGGCGGTTTCCACTATACCGTTTGGCCGTATCACGTGGCACGTGAGCTAAGGGCTGGTCCTTTACACTCTCCCCCACCTACTCAAGTGGTGAAACCACGGGGAAACCAACAAACGGTACTGGACCATTCAAACAACGGTCAACCCCTCTACAAATTTCCATACCTCGGGCCTATATCAAAATACAGCATCCGGCAAATGTAAATCTGGACTACTGGTTCCGCCTACCCAAATGGTGAAACCCGGGAAAAACAAACAGTAGATGAACCATTCAAACAACGGTCAACCCCTCTACAAATTTCCATACCTCGGGCCTAAAGCATCCGGCAAATGTAAATTTGGACTACAGGGTCACCGACTGTTCCTACCCATGCACCCAATGTTATAACGCAACTGTAACAAAGCGCTCCAACAGAATGCCGAAACAAACTAACGCGAAACAGTAGAATCATCCTTAGCCTGCTACATGATTAACTATCGCACGACCCAGGGTCGTCTGTTTCCTTGCACAATCCTTTAATCAGAAGTTCGGGCAATACAACCACTTATCTAGGTGATTGACATTACCAACACGGTTTCACAACGGTGAATAATACGTTTTTCACAACGGTGAATAACTGGTCAGGGCGTGGCTTATAAACGAAACCGAACAGGAAGAACATGGGGACGGGTTGGTCTGGGGACAGAGTTCAGTTCCTCGTCTCGGACAAGTTCGTCAAGTCCCAAAAGTTCGTCTCGATCAGTAACATCGTTCGAGATCGGCATATCCCAGTCCTTCGGACAGTCTCCCCCAAAGTTTTTCAGTTTGTCCACATAAACCAACTTCGGCTGGGCACGGGTCGACTTCTGTATTCGGTAGAGCACAGGTCCACTTGGTCTTGATACCGGCGGGTCGACGGGGACAGCCGTACCATATCCATTGGTCAGGTCCGAATGCGGCTGGGCGCACTCGACCATTGTATCGAACAGTCCGATGCTGCACGAACTGCTGAAAGTGAGTTCGCACCAGACGATAGGTGCCCTGCATCTGGTGCAGGCGTTGATCCACCAACTCGTCCACTGTTTGGTCGCAGAGTTCTGTCGCCGAACCATCGCCAAGAACAAGGCCGATGGGCGCGATAACATCTCGTCCCACGAACAGGAGGTTGGGGCTGAATTTCGTACCCGAACGCTTGGTAACGCGGTTCGCAGCCATCACTTCAGGCAAGAGGATGCTGGAGTCGTCTGGAAGGGACTCTTCCGGTCGAAGAGGAATTCGCGTAGTCTGCACCATCTCCACATGATGCGGTCGGCGTGAGAGTTCGTCAGCGGAGGGTCGCGCGGAGTCGGGTTGGGGCTGATTCTCGAAATCGCACTCCTCAATGACGGTGAGACACGGGGCTCGCAGTTGAGAGGGCACCGTCTGAGTCGGCCGATCGTTAGCTTCTGGCGGAACGTCGTCAGACACGTTCTGCCGTAGAGGGGACAGCAGGATGTCTGGGTCACCAGACACATCGACTTCTGCGGTTCGAGCAGGTAGCGACGCACTGGTTACAAGAATGTCAGATTCGAGCACTTGTGTCGGTACAGGACAGGGTCGAAAGTCGTCCTTCTTGGTGGGAAGAACGGCAAACACCTCCCCATACGCTTCGCTCGTAGGTGGCGCAACAGTTCTTGCCAACGATATTTTCCGACATCGCGCAGTTCCAGCTCCACGAGACAGTGCGTAGTCTCGTCCCTGCAGTTGAATTGACCGTTCGCGGAAATTCCAACTCGCGTTCTGTTGTTCCAGCCAATTGAGTCCCAGAATCATCTCGCTCAGCTGCTCGGTGACGAGGCACGGAATCTGGAAGATCTGCCCTGCGATTTCACCTTGCACCATAATCTCGCCCAGCACACGAATGCTGGTGCCATTGGCCGCGTTCAGGAGCTGTCGCGATTCTCGCATGTCTTGAAGGCGTACTAACGAAGCAGGAATTAACGACATCTCGCTTCCTGTGTCAATCAGAGCGAGGATCTTGCGCCCATTTATCCGAAGTGGCAAGTACGCGTTAGTACTTCCTTGGATATATCTTGCGTTAGCTATCCTTTCTCCTTCTCCTTGACCTTGTACGTCTGTCCTTGCTTGTGGACAGTCTTTCCGGAAATGTCCTGGCTGCAAGCAGAGAAAGCACCGACCACCACTTCGTCGATTCCTTCGACCTTGCGTCTCTAAATTGTTTCTCGTTCCTCCCTCCGATCTCTGTCGATTTTCCATCGGCACATATCGAGGTTCTACCGAGTGTCTTTCTCTTCCGTCAGATGCTTGCAACGTTGGCCCACACCACCACTGTTCCATCTGCAGTTGACGCTGTTCCATGTTAGCCATTTGCTCCGACAATCTACGAAGCAATTCTTCGCTAGAAATGTCATCTGTTCGGATCGCTTGGATTCGTCCCGATCTACGCTCATGGTCTCCAGTTCTACCTCGAGTTGCTCGATTCGCCTCTAGTCGAATAGCACATCTACACGCTACTTCGAGGTTATTCGGTTCGCGGTCTCTCACGCTTAGAGCAAGCTCGGAGTCCTCTATTGCGTCGAGAAATGCATCGATGGCGACCATCTCACTCATCTCCGTGGGCGGACCAGCATAGGCCAGCACCATCAGGCGTCGGATGTCTTGCGCTAATTCTTGCAAGGACTCTTCTTTTCTCTGTTTTCGCGCACGAAGTTGCGTACGATATAATGTTGTCTGGTCCGAACATCCATATCTGCTCCTAAGTCGCTTTATCAGATCGCTCGAGGATGACAGACCTGAGGCGTGAAATTCCCACAACAGATGCGCTGCTGGTCCTACCATGGCACACATCAATTGGTTCACCTTTTCGTCCTCGTCCCATCCATTCTGTCTCGAACAGATCTCAAACTTGACTAGAAACGCTTCCAGAGGCGTTTGACCATCAAATTTCTCTAGTTTCAGCCACTGCTTGTGTCTGTCTCTTGGTTGCTTCTTCGTTTCATCCTACGTACATGATTTCGGTTCGATGGTCGGCTTATATCTCAACCCATCGCCTTCAACTAAAATCACTGGACGAGTTTCTAACGGACTGGTCACCAAGGGACGACTTAACGTTTGTCCGACTTCCGTGCACAGCCCAGGACCATTGCTTACACTTTTTCCACTCTGCCCGCAAATCTCACTGAGATGCCTACACAGTTCTTGTAGTGGTGCTAAAAGGTCTTGCAATTGTCCAGTCTGGGTCGTCGTCGTGTTCTTCTTTAGTCGTGAAGAATTAATGCTAGTTCCATCAACTTCTTCCATTCCCCTTGCGTACTCTTGTTGACATATACTCCTTTTCTTCACTTCACTGCCTCTTAATATCTCGCCTCTCCTTTCATCTTTCCGTTTCTCTATTTCGTCTCTGGTCTCATTATCAACTCTCGAACACCTTTCATTCTCTTCATCATCTTTTAGGCGCAATCTCCAACTTCTGAAATCACTTGTAAGTTTGGGCTGTCCTGTTTCATCCATTTCAACACACCCCACACTTCTGGAATCACTTGTAAACTTTCGCCCCCTTGATGTCGTCGCTATCTCATCGAAGGGGGACGCCGAGGGAGCAATGGATGGATGATTATGAAGAGGCGTTGTAGCTTGATAACCTAGAGAGTCAGAATTCGGAATAGGTTGCAAAACGGAATGGTTCGTTGAATAGGAGTCGTATATTTCAGAGTTAGCGGTTATTCTACCAGGACGCCGCTCGAGTGGAATAAAGGACATATCGTCGCCGGTTCTCTGTCCGAGAACGCCCGCCGCCAGGGGTCGGGCTGGGTCCGACTGCTCCCTGCCGTAGTCTGCTTCTAATTGGCCTGACACCACGCTAGCGTGCCACAACTGCATGAGTCCTACTCGGGCATCCGCTCGGGCCTCGTCGTCCGCCGCGGTTGTAATTATAGTTTCCCTCTGATCCCGTGTGAATGCGTCTTCTGCTCGATCGCAGGCGGAGTTATTAATGTTCGAGTACACGTGGGCAGTATTAAGGGTTGAATCATGGGAGGAATGTTTTTGTTGGGTTGCCATTTTATCTTGCATCAGTTCACCAACAAACAACACACAAAGATTCGCAAACTTAATCACCACTCGCAGTGTATTATCATTAATGTAAAATCGCAAACAAACTGTCCGATTCAACTAAAATTACTAAAACCGGCCATATGACAACGTGTCAGCCATTACAGAACGCAACCAGAAAAGGGAAAGATCTTAATCTTAAAGCGTTAACTATCAGTCGGTCGCTATGGGTAATTAATTGGCGCCCGCTAAATCTCGGCGGTTTCCACTATACCGTTTGGCCGTATCACGTGGCACGTGAGCTAAGGGCTGGTCCTTTACACTACACTCAAAACTTAACATGTTTCGCCCTGAAATTTTTTGGCATCTGCAAAAAATAAATTACATCCCAAACACTGTTGTTCGTGTTAACTTGATTTGTAATTAATAGTTAGTTGTACTTAGTTATAATAATTGTGCTTATTGGTGTTAATGTTTTTAAAATTTACTACGAATATATACACGAATAACTTACATTGTATGCAATAAATCATAGTTGGATACTGTTATAAGATTGTTTCATTTCGTTGCTTTATATTAAGACAATGCAATTGCGTGAAAGACTAAGATTACATTTATATATATATTATTTTTATTATAGATTTTAATTACATTTATACATTAATTCTCCTGTGCATGACTGACACCCTGAATTTTTTTTTCCGTGCACCATGGATGGGGGGCCACGTCCCATGGTGATTTGAAATGGGGGGGGCCATGGCCGGATTGGCCCCCCCTGGATCCGCCCCTGCATGCAGCTATATATTGTCTATAACTTTTCACTAAATTTGAAGGCTGAATCCCTCGTCCCTAAATGAACCAAGACGTATCCAAACATGTGCAACAAAACGGTTTTCACACCTACGTCAGAAGCATGGTTGGCAAGGCAGTGCCACTTGGGCTACTTTATAATTGCACTCGCAACTACAAATTTCGTCCATTGGCTATTTGGGTTACTTTTTTGTCATGCGGTTACTGTAAACCGCGGGGCCATGGTGGGGGCGAAAAACAAAATGTTTACACATATTTGTGTGTTGTTGCTGGCATCTCCACACTTTTGCAGTTCTTGCACACTGTTTGAGCTTTTAACTCGAAACTTTCACAACAGTAGCCTACTGTCACAGTATAGATACCATTTACTACCATCTCGGCATTAAAGGGTTAAGTCGCTATCGCAGCTCAAAATGTATGGAGGACACTTGCACTCAACAACTTTACAAAAATACGACTTTTTTAAAAATTATTTATTTGTGATCTTACGTATTGCTGAGCGCTCTGAGCAGCCGTGCGTGCCTGTGAGTCACTGTCAACCACGTGACTGTTGTCATGTGATGCACAGGTAGACAATAAATAAAACGAAGAACTTTTGGGTTTAACGCATGCTTGCACAGAGTAGGCGCTTATGTTTTTATGATTTTGCAAATGCTTTTGCATGCTATAAAATAGGTTTGTGAAAAGTATTCAGCCGGTTTCATTAGATTATTTCTATGCGTTCGATCGAGTAATTTCTGGGCGGAATTTAATGTAAATTACTGTAGGGCCTAGCCTAATAGCAGGCCTATGTAGGTCTAGACTTGCTGGGAAAGGGGTGTTGACTATTGACTTGCTAAATGGGCGTTCAGACGGTCACTTGAATCGTAATGCAGTCATAATAATTATAGATTAAATGACGACTCGGTAGCGAGTAAACATTATGGCCGTCAGGCCTGTCACAGATAGGAGCAGAATAGAGCGACCTGACCTAAGGCGATTGATAGCCCAGTCTTTCCGCGAGCCTACTGACCTACGACGATCTATAGCCCAATGTTTCTGCGAGCCCACTGACCTACTGTTTACTTGCTACCGAGCCGTCATTTACCTCTACCTTAATTTGTGGCGAAAGAGCATGTTCAGTAAGTAAGTAAGTAAGTATATTCTTTACTATAATCAGCTGCAAAGCAGCACTCTGGTGGACAAGCATCACATATAAAATTTGCATGAGACATAAAAAATATATCAAGACTAAACAAAGTGATGTAATTAGCATGTAAGCAGCATTCTAGTTTAAAATGTTTTCCTCATCTGATTGTCTGCTCTTGGTAGCACCCAATCATCGTGTCTGGAGCACAAGTTATGGCCCGTTTGCTTTGCTGGGTGGAACAACTTGTGAAGTACAGGCTATAAATAAAATTTGGGTCTACATGACATTGTGGTCTCGAGTTTTTCATTGCTGGACAGAATCTTCGTAAGGAAATCTGCTAAATCAAGGCATCTTGATAAACCAGGCTCAATTTCATATCAATGCAAAAATGCTGAGGACGCCTTTGAACCTCAATTACCGCACAGATGATACATGTGGGTGTGCCAGCTGCAAATTAAGGCTACTTACTTACTTTCAAGATGACTAACGAAAGCTATAAAATTTATCAGAAGTACCGTGGACTCTACCTTGATCTTGGATACTTTAATCAAAATGTTTTGTACTCAGGGTCCTAAATAACGTTCTGATGAAACCAATAACTGTTCATGAAATCTTGACATTTTATCTAAAAACTGTTTTGTTTAGCCGTGGTTGGGCCGGGAGCGCTTCTGAGTAGCCTACCTTGAAGAGGTGCTATGTAAATTTATGAAATAAATAAAGAATGAAATTATAAAGCATTGCATTATTCAACATCTGCTTCGGTAGAATAAACTTTTCCAACATTTTTTCCCCACTTTTCCGCAGTCTTTGATATTTGTGCAGAGCAGTTTTCTGCTTTTGGCACCGTTGTCACATATGCGATGTATTATGCATATATTCAAGTAACTTGGACTCTAATGAAAACCACTTCCATTATGCTTCTCTAAAACACAGAATTAGTGTCATGTAATTGGTCTAGTTGACTCACTCCTTATCATCCTTATCTCTTGACCTTCAGTCCTTATTGTTTTTAAATTTCTGCAACTTCGTAATCTATGCTGAACCAGATGTTTTTTGAACTCACTCCAAAATGTCTCTGCCAGTTCACTTGTTGATCTCCTTCTCCTGTCAATCTCAGCACTTTCCACCTGTACTCCTGCGCAGAAATCCATCCACTCGAGGCAGATGATTGAGCTTTTCAAGCTGTCCTGTTCTTATTTGACTGTGACACCACCTCAGGTTCGGGCAATGAACAAAGACGAATGAAAGCTGCGTTTCCCTTTGTGCAGACCTTTCTAGGAAGGAATACGTAATTAAGTCTTTCAAAATGTACTTCACAGAATTTCTTATGTTTTAGGAGATTCATCTGCTCATCAGTCATGCCGTTACTGGTTACCCTCGTGATTCTTGGTCTTGTCTCGACATTTGTCGGTGCCCTCCTCCCATTTCAGAACGTTTCACTTTCATGGGATGAACGCGTCAACGACCTTGTCAGCCGGTTGACGCTCGAAGAGATCGTTGGCCAGATGGCCGGTGGAGGTGGCTCCACCTATAAACCGACGCCGGAAATACCGAGGCTTGGCGTCCGACCGTACCAGTTGGACACGGAATGCCTGCATGGTGTGATGAACATGAAGACGACGACTTTTCCACAGGCTATTGGACTGTCGGCGAGCTTTAGGTGTGACCATGAAACGATGTTTACTCTTTGTTATAAGAAAACGTTTATATTGCACCTGTGGGTGACATTTTTCCTCATGTTCTTAGCCAATTCACACATTAATCCATCCATGCATCAGTTCTTCATCTATTCATCCATGCAGCAATCCATCCATCCATTATTATCTACCAATCCATACATCCTGCTATTCATCAATCTCCACCCATCCATCGATCCACCTTCCAATTTATCCATCTGTCAATCCACCCTCTATTCCACTTTCTATTTTCATCCATCTATCCATCCATCTATCCATCTACATATTAATCTTATGATATTCTGTGAACTAATCAAGTCATATTTGTGACCCGTCATAACGAAATGAGTCACTAAGGACTTTTTGAGAATTTTGAGTTATGTATTCCACGTTATTCGATGCTAAATTACCTTCAAAATGAGCTATTATGTATCAAAATCGACCAATTGTTTATGGAGATATAACATTTTTAATCGACTGACCTGTGAATTTGTGAAATAAAAAATTCCGGGAAAATGTTATTTTCTGAATTTTTATATAGGTTTTAAATCTTATTGGCCATTTTATTTGCAAAATGACATATTAAAAACGGCAAAATAAAATAAGTTTTAATATTTTATTGATACATTATATAATGTAGATCGCAAAAATGCAAAAAATCGCAAAATCAATACATTGAAGGTTGCACACCTTTAATAGCGATTTGCAGCGTTCTGCAATGTGCGACTTCCGACTCATTTCGTCATGACGAGTCACATTTCTGTAGCTACTATTTTTATTTTATGCCTTACTGTCGTCCTAGTTTTTCTATAAGAAGATTAGGCATAAGCAATCTTCACTCTTTGTTTGCATGAAACGAAGAAATATTTTCTATAATGTTACATAAATTTGGTTTTTAGTGAGGATATCGTCTATCTTGTTGCGGAGGCAATTGGTACGGAGGCAAGAGCGCTCAACATCGATTCAGTGAAGCGAGGCGATTACCGCTTGTGCACCGGGATGAGTTGTTTGGCTCCTTTCATCAATCTCGTCCGTGATCCGCTATGGGGCAGAGTTCAGGTAAAAAAAAAAGTATTAGTAAAAAAACTCAAAATTTCTAGCATCTTGTATGCAGTGTACTGTATGGTGCGATGCTCTGTGTTAATCAGTGTGACAATGGATTTCTGCCTGAATAATTGCCGAAAATTTTTATCTATTTAGTTTATAATGCACAATTGCACATTATAAGGTTCCTCTGTGAGCGAGGATGCATGTTCTTATACAGACATTTGAATTTTTGGCTGCCATGATGAACCATATCTATGACAACTTTCGGAGTTTCTAAACCGAGTTGCATTGATGGTTGTTTTCACTTGTTCTGTGGAGTCTGCTCAGTATGCTCAAACTGGCAGTTGTTGGATTGAAAACCCAATGCACTACCGAATTACCCTTTTGTCATGCTCATTCATTCATTCATTCAGTCCTTCAAAGATTTATATAGCAACTCCTCTTCCAACTCCAGCATGTCCAAAAAGAACAGTTTTAAGATTGATATAGAATATATCAGTTGGAGGTCTGTTTATGTTTATGCATGTTTATAGTCTTGCTAAACCAAATCTTATAAGCTGGCATCTCCCTGACATACCTTCGAGGCTTTGAGTGATGTTTAAATTAGCCATCCTTAAATAGGTTGTTGAAATCATATTTTTAAAATAGCCAGAACTTGGTGTAAAGCTGTTGAAATCAACTTAGATCATTATTTGTGATACTAGTTTTAAAAAAAATTAAATTACTGTTTGGTGTAATTGCTAATTTTGAATACCAGCAATACCTAAGTTATCTGTGAGTCCATGTTTGATTACCAGTATTATTTTCATATAATTATGTGTCTAGGAGGTCTATGGTGAGGACCCCTATCTGAGTGGAGTTTTGGCAGCAGCCTACGTCAAGGGGATGCAGGGAAATCACCCACGCTACTTCAGGGCAAGCAGTGGCTGCAAAGTGGTCGGCCTTTATTCTGGACCAGAAAACATTCCAGTGTCTCGCTTCGGTTTCAATGCTGTCGTGAGTAGTTTTCTTTCTGCAAAAGGAGCACTAGAAGTACTGTACTTTGTAGGAACACTACGACAAACATCTAATGCGAACTCGCCAAAACTCCACCTCTTGTTATATCTCAACAGGTCTTTCAATCAAAACTGGAGACATTGTTTTTTCACAGATCCTATCCTGATTCCTCCACTTCCCCCTACCTCCAATGCTGTTTCAACTCTAAAAATCATCCACCCTAGCTGTCTGGGGTTGATGATGTTCCCCTGCCTATCGTCTTTGTTTTGATTGAGTGCCTGTGATTAAGCTGGTTCCCATGACTTAGCTTTTGTGGGTGCTGTAGAAATTACGAGTTTACAATTAGGATAAAGGATTTTGTCCGGTTAATTCTTAGTCGAATTCTGATAGGTCTATGAACTAGAAGTTGGGTTAGGGATAAGATGGTTGACCCCCAGCTACACAACTCCTTCTCTTGTGTTGGACACATCTTCCATGGAATTATGTACTGTTGCTCTCGAACAGCAAACATTCTCAAGCTGCTCTTGCTTAGATCGGTCAGATAAGCATGTGTGCAGCGCTTTGAGAGGTATTTAAGGGCACTGTATTTAGTATTTAGAAGCATACACACATGCATAAGTGCCATCTTTGTATCAATTCTGGCATTAAGTGATAACCGGCAAGGACTTTATTCAGCCATTTAACTTTCCATTCACTTATTCCATTCATTCAGGACATTATGTGTAAACTACACACGGTCATTATGATTCCTGGTTTCATCTCTACTGTGTTAAGTCTCTGTGCTGCAAGAGTCAACGGAAACATTGTCAGTAATTAATCTGTTTAATCGTTTTAATCTGTTTTCCAGGCTTCAGAGAGAGATCTGCGTCTGTCGTATTTTCCACAGTTCAAAGCGTGCATCGATGCGAATACACAGAATCTCATGTGCAGCTACTATCGGTAAAATTACTTTTTGCTTTCTTTAGCGGTTGACTGAGGTGGTTGGGCAAATTTCATATAAGAAGTTCCGGATTTCAGGTCGTGCGTTTTCCGACTGAATTTAACCACCTGCAATAATTAATAGGATGATAGCGTTGACATTTCTCATACCTTTTGAGTCTTCAGTCGTCTTCAGAAATCTTTCTTTTCTCGGTCTCCCTTCCTTTCCTCCTTGCTTGCTTCCTGCCCTCCTGACCTATTTTTTCTTCATCACTACACTTCATTGCAAGCATGTAGGGTTACTAGTTAAGTGTTTTGATTATTGTAGATGCACATATATATTTATGATTAGGATAAAGAATTTTGTCCGGTTAAGAACTCAAACATATATATATATATCTGCATCTGTACATCCTGCCTGCTCTGGTGAAGGCTCTGATGTATAAATTCTGTGTTGCTGTGTAGCCGTCAGGAACTATATGTGGCCAGTTACGAAACAATATACGTTCAACTCACTAGTATACCATTGCACCACATGACTTTACATTACAATTGCCTTACCTTGCATTGCATAATGACTTTCACATGCCTTTAACAAAATTGCATAATGACCTTACATTTACGTTGGATTTGAATTATTTTCATTGCATCACATTGCATTACATTTCAGCTGTTGATAGATAGCATCATTCTGCTTGAGCTGTTTCTATTGAGTCTGATCGTTCTCGTACGTCTGCTCTTTCTTCGTAGCGTCAATGGAATTCCCGGTTGTACGCACAAGTGGCTGCTGACCGATGTCATGCGTAATGAGTACGGCTTCAAAGGTTACTACATCACGGATGCTGGAGCCATCAACGTTGCTGTTGACGGCCATCATTACTTCAAGACATACCTGGAAGCAGCGGCTGCGGCAGCAAACGCAGGCGTCAATCTGGAGCTTCCAGGTGTTGCCAATCCACCATTCCAGCTGCTGGGGACGGCTGTGGAGAAGGGAATGGTCAACGCGTCGACTCTAGCAGAACTCGTCAAGCCGTTGTTCTACACGAGAATGCGACTTGGAGAGTTTGATCCGCCGGAGCTCAATCCGTACGCAAATCTGCCGATTACGGTGATTGAGAGTAAGATTCATCAGGAAATTGCGATCGTGGCTGCGACGAAGACGTACGTGCTGCTGAAGAACAAAGACGAACTTCTACCGCTGAAGGCTAAAGTGGGAACGCTTGCGGTGAGGGTTTGAGATAATTACCACCCGAAGAATCTTCCGCTGTTTGTTTGACAACCAACAGCAGGTGGCTTATCGGTGTTGTGTAGTTTTTGTGCAGATCTTTTTTGTTTCTTCCAGTGACTGGTTATAGGATTCGTTGTCTAATGTGGCTGATGCGTTGTTGTTGGATTATAGAATATTCATTCTGATTTCATTATTTTATTCTTAAGAATAATTATATTTAATATTACATAGGTGTTATTAGATTATGACGTTATCTAAAGTTATCTATTTTGTCCTAATGTTATATAATGATATTGATATAGATAATGCTGCCTAATGTTATCTGATGATAATGATTCTAATGCACCCAGTGTTTTCTAATGATAATGATATCTGATGTTGCCTAATGCTGCGTAATGTTATCTAATGATAATAACATCTGACATTTATAATGTCATCGAATGATAATGAATGATCCAAATATTATCTAGTACAGTTGTAATAGTGCCCAAGGTACAAACTGATAGCACACCAAAACGGGTGAATTTTCAGGGGTAAACGCAATAGGACAGACGGACAATCATAACGGATAAGCCAGCTAAAGGATGCACAAGGTTGGATCAAGATCAAAGACATCATGCACTTAATTTTTGAATGAACGGTATATATGCAGCTGATTATTTTGTATCATATTTGTTTCATTATTTTATTTTCATGCTTCCTTACTAAAACTCAGTGATTGCATTTGTAGCTTCTTGGTCCAATGGCAGACAATCTTGCTGACTTGTATGGTAACTACAATCCCACTGTGATGCCTGAGTATGCCAAGACGCCTCTGCAAGGACTTAAAGGCCTTGCTTCGACCGTTAAATACGCTTCTGGCTGCGACAATACCTTCTGTAAAAAATACGATTCAACGACCATCAAATCCTACGCGAATTCATCGGATGTAGTCATCGTCTGCCTTGGAACAAGTAAGTCCTTTCAATGAACAGACTCTGTTGGATTGTGTGACTCGGTCGTTAATTAATGATAATAATAATAATAATAATAATAATATATTAATATATTTTTAAAAATTTGAAACTGACTCAATGCAAAATGATTACAATTCATAGAATGAACGGACGATAAAAAGTTATTACAGGAGTCGAATTTAACTTTCAGCAGCCGTGCAAGGCGCCTATAACGTCCTGCTGCTGAATTTACTAATGCCATCGGCTGAATGGAAGGTTGAGTGGACCTTTGGGAGGGCAGTGGGAAGCAATCCTGCATCTGTGTGCTCTTCATGCCAGCGTGTTTACCATTAACCCTAGCCCCTCCAAATTTACATAGTGATATTAATTATGGAAGTGATTTTAATCGGTAACAGAAATAATTATGGTTAAGAGTAATAAAAGTAGCAATTCTGTTCACTTTTCTACTACCAGTATATCTTTTATACTTTAATAACTAGAATGTATTAGGAGTATCTGGGAAAACAATATTTACAGCTGGTACATCTAGTACAGGCTATTAGTCAAGTATTAATACTAGAGTTCTGGCTTTCTGTGCAGACTGGCACTTTGAGGGTGAGGGTGCCGATCGGTCAAATCTCAATCTTCCTGGACACCAAGCAGAGCTCCTTACTGATGCCATGAACTCTGGTAAGATATTAATGCTATTTAAAGTTCTGACTTTCTGTGCAGACTGGCATTTTGAGGGTGAAGATTCCGATCGGTCAAACCTGAATCTCCCTGGTCATCAGGCTGAACTGCTTACCGATGTCATGAACTCTGGTAAAGTATCACAAAGTTTCAGATTTCTGTCGCATCACTTCTGTTTGATTCTGCAATGCTATTGTTGCACGTGAACAGCACCTTACATAATAAATAAAATGTAAATATATAGTTAAATTAATAAATTTATGTTAAATATGATTAAATAATTAGATTTCATATCGGTAAATAAAAATTAATTCAAAATTGAAGTAAATGCATGTGAAGAAGATATGCAGGAAATGAGGAAATAAAATGTATAAATAAAAATTTAAGTGAACTATAAAGGATGTATATATAATTATTTTGACTAAAAGCAGTTATTATTCTTATCTGTTATCAAAAACCATCAGTTGCCTGGCTGATTGTATAACTTTTGTGTAAATGTTTCTTCCAGCCAAGCGGCCGGTTATTCTTCTTCTCTTCACGGGCGGGCCATTCGATATTGCTTTTGCCAGGGACAGTGACAAAGTGGGAGCCATTCTTCACGGCTTCTTCCCTGGACAAGCAGCTGGTGAATCCCTCAACCGAGTTCTGGCAGTGGGGCCTTCCGGTTCAGTGGTCAGTCCAGCTGGACGATCACCCTACACCTGGCCAAAGTCCCTTGACCAGGTCAGTTAAATTGTGCCAAGCACTAGAGTTGGCAGCTCTTCTGCAAGGTACTTAAAAGCTAGCGTAGTTGTGTCGTGATACTTACTACGCTTGTACTTCTGTGCAAAATACTAGATCTGTTGAATTCTGTAATGACAAATACCAAACCAAAGGCTGTATGGAATCTTGTCTTTAGGACCATGGGAAGCAAGGTATTTGAAAGTATTTGCTGTGGAGATACTCAAATTATGGCTCTGAGGATACTCAAGCCATGGCTCTGGAGATATTGTGGTACATGACCAGGTTGATTGTCTCTATTTAATTAAATTGCAAATATTGTGTGACGTTGATTTATTTAGATTCCGCCGATGGTGAACTACTCTATGGAAGGCCGAACGTATCGATATTTCAAGGGTCCTGGTCAGCCGCTCTATCCATTCGGATACGGTCTCTCCTATGCCAAGTTTTCCTACGCCAATCTTGTCCTGAATCCATCCACAGTGACAGCGGGCAACAATGTGACAGTTAACGTTACAGTCACTAACTCTGGACCATACAACTCGGATGAAGTAACTACACACGAATGCAAATTTTCTGCTTTATATATAATAAGACAGAGCCAATGTGAAGGGGCCAAGACAGAGCCATGAACGGGTGCTATATAAATTACGATTGATTGATTTACACAGCTGAAACTTTAAAATCATTGGCTGTTCGCTTCTTGACTCAAAAAGTGGTGTTGATGATGATGATGATGATGATGGTGGTGGTGGTGATGATGATGGTGGTGGTGGTGATGGTGGTGTTGATGGTGTTGGTGGTGGTGGTGCTGGTGGTGGTGGTGCTGGTGGTGGTGGTGGTGGTGGTGGTGGTGGTGGTGGTGGTGGTGGTGGTGGTGGTGGTGGTGGTGATGATGACGACGACAATTTGTAGCGTCGTAACAGCAATGCCGTTACAAGGGTTCCATGATGATGATGGTGATGCATCCATACTGCTTAAAAAGACACCTCACAAACAGCTAACACCATCAGGTTTGATGGCATCATTTATACGTTTCAATCAAAGCCTGTCATTAGACACTGATGCTATAGAAATGTTAAAACTGCTAGAAATAGAGTTGATGCGTAGATTTGTTTGCAAACAGGTGGTTCAGGTGTACATCAGTTGGCGTGACTGTCCAGTTGCAATGCCCCAGCTGCAGTTGGTTGCGGTCAGCAGACAACTGACCACTGTAAACCAGCCTCTTGTGGTCAGTCTGACAATCCAGGCAGAGCAGATAAGAGTCTGGGACGATAAGAAGGGATTCATTTACATTCCAGGTAAGATCTGCAAATTATTTAAGTGAGAATTTGCTTATAAGGTGTTGTCTGACTCTAATGAATCTTTAATGCAGTCACCTCACAAGTGAGACTGTTTCAATTGTCTTTGAACGTTCATGGGTTTGTGTTGCACTTTTTATATAGCACATATAATATAATTATTATGATGATGGATGGTGTTGAGGATGTGGTATGATCAGACATGTTATATTGTCTTTACTCTTTGTCCTTATTTTACAATGCCTTACCTCGTCCAGTGCAGGTTGTTCACTCAGCTTGCCTTATTCCATCTTCTTTGTATTACCTTAACTAATTCAATTTATTAACTCTCCTTATTTTTCCCGTGCTTTACAGAGAATGTGTCTTAGCCAATGCAATTCAGGAATTCACCTTTTTAATTCACCTAAGTATGATGTTTTCCTTTACCAATGCAATTGATTAACTTGTCTTCCTTATTTATGTTCCTTTTGATGTTTGATCTTCTTTGGCCTTACCTTGCCAATGTAATACACGAACTTACCTTGCTCATTTTACCTTGCTTTACCTGGCATTTTGTCACCTTAACAAATCCAATACAGAGACTTTAAGGTTTTGCTTAAAGTTTTGTTTTTATGCTTTTAGGTGTGATCGATGTGTTCGTCGGTGGACAACAACCTAACCAGGAGACGTCGATTGGTTCAAATGTCCTCCACGGACAGATCAAAGTCGTTAACTAACCGAAGAACAAGGAGTGCAATTCCAAATGATTTCACTTGCGTTCTTAGAGCACACATCTATGACACAGCTTTGGCACTTAGAAATGTTAGATAATTGTATTGCAAGACCATACTTAATTATTTGTCTCATTTTCTGCACATTATATTTGGGCTGAATTGTTGTGCCATACATGCATTGCATTGTTTCTTGTGTAGTGGAATTATATAGCATGCCAGAGTGTACTGTTTAGCTGTTTAAAGCCTTAAAGAATGCATTCCTTCAGTTGCCCATAAACTGTTTTACCTATGACGTCTTGTAGACATTCACAGCATTGCGTTTGATTCTTTGAGCCTCACGAAGCTTTTGGCAACATGTTTGTAGTAGGAGGGCCTGTTTGTGTGTGCATTCAGTTTTCTGTATACTACTCTTGTTTTGTTTAGTAGCAATACTGTTAATACAGAGATATTTGACTGTTTATGCAGAAATATTTCTTTTTTATAATTTGTTGCTGGTTTGAAATTGACGAGATGTATTCCATTGTGCCTCTTACTCTGATGGGTGTGCACTGCGAGGCACTTTATAAATTTATAAATACAATTCAAAGCAATACAAGAGACCACAGCTTAAACTGTTCATCTTGAGCTGGGCTTCAACATTGCTTTTGCTCAGTATCAGATTGCATCTTGGAGCTCCTCACATCAGTGTCCAGCTATCCTTGCTGCATTTGGTTTTCCACACCCAATTCATGGTCCTGGTACTCTCACATAACAACGTGGGCTGCATGCTGCTGGAACAGTCTGCCTTCCACAGTTCATTCTGCCAACTCTGTTGGGGTTTTCAAAACTCGTCTGAAGACATATTTGTTTTCCAAGGCGTACCTGTGACTGAATATATTATGTTTGTGTTTGTAGAGGCGCCTTTGTAACGGCATGTGCTGTGTTACGGCGCCATAGAAATTGTCGTCATTATAATTATTATTATTATGCTCCTTTTGCTCTGAACATAAGATCACGGGCATCTTTGATAGTGCATGAGACGCTTTCTGCTCAACCTAAGAAACATTTATTTGACGATTCCTAGATAGATGTGCCGAAACGCCCTTGCAAGGTATTTAATGGTACAGGTGCTCTTATACAATGCCATACATACTGTTATTGTTTTATATGATTAATGCAAATTGATAATTATTTTTAGCTGCAATATTTTCAAGCATGGGTGGATTTTGCTTTTTATTAATTCATAGTTAGGATTGATATTATGGTTGAGTGTTCATGCACATTTTATGCAGTTTACATCTTGTTTAGAGATTTTATTCAAGATGCTTTTGAATTTTGAAAACCGTCCAGACCACGAAAATCCAACTGACTGGCATTTATGATACACGAGTATGTTTATTGATCATTGTGACGCTATCTTTGAGAGCCACTAGGGAATAATCGGCAATCGTCTCCAACATTCACTTCTACCGTTTTTTGTGTACTTTCATCTCGGCTACACTATACCACAAATGGTTGCAAATAAATTTCATCCAGTTTTTTTAATCTTCGCTTATAATTAACCAGAAAGTCACAATTTAGGTGTTCATTTGATTGGTTATTTATAAAATGAGAAATGTATCATCGGCTACTTTTTAACAAGCACAAAAATTTTTATCGCTTTTTTTATTGCATGAAAATGTCAAGCCTTGCATATGAAACAAATGGTACTTGGTTCATGGCTTATTGCATGAAAATGTCAAGTCTTGCATATGAAACAAATGGTACTTGGTTCATGGCTTCATGCCTCATCCAGGAAACAAATGGTACACCCAAATACTCGGGTTCTGTATACACGGTTATTCCCTGGGAGCCATACGGGAATTGCCTTCTAATATGAGATCATTTTGAATTGATGTCTAATTTCTGAATTTGTGTTCTTATTGTGGAGGTATTACTGAAGACATTGCTGTATTAAGTCTCTTACATAGCACTAGTAACAATGAATGAACAGTCATGAAACCAAACATCTGGAAGATTCTAAACCTTGTTTCATGTGAGCATTCCTACTGCTGCAAACGTTGTTCAATGTTCTTGTATATTGGTTAAATGAAGGAATATTTGATATGTTTAAGATGCCCTTTTGAGTGGGAGTACCGTAGTATTCCCGTTTGTAACATGCACATTGTTAGGTTGTGTTAAGATTGGTTGTGTACCACTTTGCTTCTCTGATTTTGTTACGTACCTGCCAAAGTGGAGAAATGCATTTATCTCAGAAGCTACTGAATAGAGTTCTTTGTTTCGCAAAACTTGCATTAATCTATTTTAACCACAGGCTGCATCAGTTCCCAGTGGATTTTAGTATTGTTGTAAATTGTCAAAGTGTTGATAAGTTTTTCAGTGTTTTTTTTATTGATCAATAAAATTACATATAATTTGTTAAATTACAAGAATCTGCTAAATAGAGTCTTGATTTATATATGCTTTTGAATTTACAATTCACTACTGTAGTTTTTTTTAAAGAGTTTATGAGCTGAAATAAAAATCATATTCATATTAAAGCAAATTAATTTGTCATGACGTACGATGTTTTACACTTGTATTACTTATTTGAAACTCTGAATGTACAAATGGTTGTGAAAGGATGGTTGTGACTTCTTTTTGTTTTAAAGTTATTAGTTTTCTATTGTTTTAGCCATAAGTGCATTAGGAATTTAGACCCCTTCTGGGTAGGTTGTTAGTTTTGTTTGTGTAACTTGATGTGCAACGTCTGTTTCTGCACTTCTACGAACAATTTCACCAAAACATTATTTACTGATAATTGAATAATTTTTGTTGAACTGTGACATTCCAATGTTGTTTACATTCCTGCTTTTAATGAAGGGTACGTTGCGATGATGAACATTATTCTTGTTGTTATACTGCTCGGTTCTTTGGTTTCTTTTTACATTGTTCTACTGTTTTGGTCCGTTTGTAACTTGCACATTGTTAGGTTGTGTTAAGATTGGTTACCAGGTTGTGTACTACTACATGTATGCTTCTGTGATTTTGTTACGTACTTGCCAAATGAATTTGATCTAAAAATTACTGACAAGTTCTGCATTATCTTCTATTTGTCAGAGTATTTATTTAACACGTTAACAACACTTTGTGTTGCTTTTACATGTGCACATATCGTTGTGTGTATATGGAATTTAAATGGCACCATTTCAACCTTTTCATAGGTGCTCCATTCATGACCACAAAGTCTTGAGTAGTTTATAAAAATAGTTGGAAATCCCCCCCTATTGTGGGTGTGTGTGGATGTGTGCGCACGTGCGTGCACATGCATGTATGCTTTATGTTGTATGTGCAAAAATATTTATATGCGTAGGAAATACAATTAATATAGTCTTCCATACAAATTTAGAACTTTGTTGCGTCAAATACGAGTAGGTAGTGACGATATTTTCATATTATCTATGAATGGTTCTATAATATCTGCCATTTCTTAAACTAAAGTATGTTTGTGCTCAAATGCATAGATCTACGATTATTTCTTTTATACATTATGACTCCAATTCATTTTTTATTGTGGGTGATTTACACTATAATCCTATGCCTATTATATACATATCTTCGTAGTCTTAGCATTTTTATAAGAAAAGCCAATTAGGCAGCGCTGTGACTTTAATCACAATTGCTGCATCATGTCTAGAAATACAAAGTCGCTGCCAATTAAGTTGAAAGCAAAGATCGGTTGCTGAAAGATCAGAAGATAATGTATGTCAAAATGTTATGCGAGAGATTGTAGTCTGGGCATAGGCGTAGGAGACGGGAGTCCAGAGGGGGCAAATGCCCCCCCAAATTTCGGGCAAGTCTGTTTTTCGGGCAAGTAGACCCGGTAAAAAATTAACCAAACTTCTTGAAGTTCAACGTTCATTAGTATATAGTACTATATACCACATTATCTCCCAATTCCATCTTGCCCGAATCGAGTTAGATATTAGCTCACAACAACCATAGTTAGCAGAAATTCCCGAAAACGTTCTGAGTTCACGGTGGCATTTTATAAATAAGCTTAATGGCGAGAATCGAAACAAATTCAAGAGCCGAAATTTGCCGAAAATCTTGCCCGAATCGGGTTAGATATTAACTCACAACCATTGATAGCAGAAATTCCCAAAAAATTTCAATTCACGGTAGCATTTTGTAAATAATGATGAGAATCGAAACAAATTCAAGAGCCGAAATTTGCCCGAAAATCTTGCCCGAATCGAGTTAGATATTAGCTCATGCACAACAACTAGGCTATGGATGGCAGAAATTCCCGAAAAGTTCTGAAATCATGGTAAATAATGGCTAGAGTCGCAGCAAATTCAAGAGCCGAAATTTGACCGAAAATTGCGACTATTCGTGGCATTTGGTGAAATTCACAGCGTTCAAACCAGGTGCAATGGAACACGGAATTCACTGCCTGAATGACATCGAAATTTCTACTGGTCATGAGGCAAAGTAGACACGATAATCTTGCGATCATCAACATTGAACGTGCAGATCTTGGTCTGCTCTCCGAAAATTTGCAATCTTTTCCTTCTTGTAAAGTGTTCGGGATCAGGGTGTTGCACTTGATAGCTCACCTATATTAA
The DNA here is from genome assembly GCA_949752735.1 of Lumbricus terrestris. Taxonomy (NCBI): domain Eukaryota; kingdom Metazoa; phylum Annelida; class Clitellata; order Crassiclitellata; family Lumbricidae; genus Lumbricus; species Lumbricus terrestris. The sequence continues at coordinate 72,339,081 of OX457038.1, read as the reverse complement.
GGGAAGGATAATACCTTAACTGAGCACATTTCCAAAAGCACACGTTCCTCTTATTTTCGTTTAAGGTGTCTCAGCTATCAGGATCTTTCGCTGTTCTGTCCCCACCCATTGGCTTCCTCTCCGTGCTCACATACAATCTAAATTCCTCACTCTGATCTTCAAGGCTCAGCAGGGTTTTACCCCAAATATCTGACCGGCGTTATACTTCGGCCTCACTCAGCTTCTTCCAACCGTCCACTTCGTTCATCCAACAGACTTGACTCTTGCTTCCGCCTTCTAGAACTGCAATGGCTCAGTCTTGATCATTTGCCTCAATTGGTCCTTCTCTTTTAAATGAGCTTTCACCTTGCGTTCGCACTATACACTTTCTGTGGCAGTCTCTCTTCTTCGTTCTCTCATCTTAAAACCTGCCTCTTCGAGCGCGGTTTTGCGCACTAGAAGCGCCTCTGAACGGTTCACCCAACTAGAGGCGCTTTGTAGATGATCAGATACAATACAAAACAATGTACAATTATGAATTTAATAAGTTGCTCGTGTGAAGTTTGAACTGCATGGTTAAGCGTCAGGAATATATACATAGGCTACATAATCAATTTGCATATATTTTATGCCTAAAATTACACAGCCTGGTCCCTATAATATGGCCGGGCCCCGGTGTATTTGCCCCTTGTCCCCGCGGGTGTGGGTGCAAGAACAGAGATGGCCATGTGTGCACGACGTCAATTATGCCGGGTTTAATTTTTCGGGCAAAAGTAAAATTTGTGCCCCCCACTAATGAAATGTCCCCTACGCCTATGAGTCTGGGTCTTACTACCTTACAGCATCATTGTAGGAATGTAGGCATACATGTACAATTGTCCTTTAGCAAATGCATTTAGCCAGAATTAATGGTATTATTAAGGAAGTGATTATGTAGGTCTAGACAAATCTAGAAGCTATATGTTCGCCAGATAGGCCCATTCCAACTTTTAAAGGAAATATGCTTGGATTCTGTAGCGATTTAAGTCTTAGAAAATAATATGACATTCAATTTCCAATTTTAGAATGTTTATTGGTTACACATTTAACCTGACAATGTAGCCTTCCATGCATTCAAAACTATGCTGGGTAGCTGTGACTGAAGTCGTAGACTATAAGGTCTTTGCTCCAAGTTTAAAAGAATAGGTACCACCGTACCAGGTAAGCTCAGTGCTTAAAGTGTAAGAAAATACCTGGGTGGCCCTTACCTTGCCAGGTTGTGGTGGCCTAATAAGTGGTTAGACCAGTAAAACTCTAATATCTTTGGTTAGACGGCGTTGAAATTTAAAAGTAAGTGCCTAGACGCGGTCTTTGGCCATCCAGCACCATATATAAAGCCCTGGGTAAGTTAAGGTCAACGTCAAAGGCAGCCATCAGTTGTCATTTCTTGCTTACTTACTAACTAACTATGTAGGCCTAGGCTTATTAGCCTCGGGTCTTCTTAGTGTGATGTAAACCTTTTGACATTAATATCAATAATATTCTCAGCGCCACACAAAAGCTCGGCGAGGAGACCAGTGATTATTCCTGTAATCCTAGGCTTCTAAGCTTACTTGGCTAAGAAAGGAAATCAATCTGGTAGCTTGCATTAAATTTCGGGCTCCTGTAAACAGAAGGTCCATTCCTAATCGTTTTAGGCAGCTGCCAGATAATAAGATTGAAGACAATGACCTCATGATAGATTTTTAAAAAATTATTTGAGTTGAAGCATTGGTCTACGAATGCGTAGTGCACCTGCGGATCTTTCTGTATTCAGGTAAACCTATAAATAGCCACAAATATGAATTTTAGCGTCACATGCTTTGCCCTGGATACGGTTGATGTGGTTTCGGAAAAAGTTCTCGTCTATTTTTTCATTATATACACATTGGTCGATTTTGTTGAAATCGGATTTAGTATAATATTAGGTAAACTATTATATGCGAATTGGGCAATTTGACCCCTGTGAAATCTAACAACTGCGTAAACTTGAAGTGAATTAATTTTATGTGCAGGCGTACTCTGTTCATTTAGTAGTTGTATTTTTGATAATTTTCGTTTATTCAACAATCCGGTTGACAGAATATATATATAAGGTCGTTGGACAGAACTATACGAATATGCTTTGAAGGCTGCTGTTCGCGCCTTGTATTGCAGGCTGTCTGTTCTGTTAGTAGTTTAGTTTGATGTTAATTAAAATTACTGCGTAACTTGTAAATGTAAACCCCAGTGCGTTTGCGGGCGTTTAATTTTTAAAAATATATTTATTATTCCAGAAGACGATGCTTATTTGATATCCACAATGCATACGATGAGAGCTCTGCATGATTCAAGTAGCCACAGAACAAAATTCCACGTTTATTTATTACTTTATGACAGTAGCCTAATAATGACACTATATGGCTTTTGAAGAATGAAAATTTTGTGCGGTTTCACTCTGTATTTCAGACAGCTGCAATGTATCTCGTGTTCATCGTTGCCTGCACCGTTTTCTTCTCTCGAGCAAATGCAGATTTGCCTTTCCGCAACATTTCTCTTTCTTGGGACGAGAGAGTCAATGACCTTGTGAACAGACTCACACTTCAGGAAATGGTTGACAATATGGCGTTTGGTGGTGGGGGCTCTAGCAGACCAGTGCCCGCCATTCAGCGTCTTGGCATCAAACCCTACCAGTTCGACACGGAATGCCTTCATGGAGTTATGGACATGAAGACAACGGCTTTCCCACAAGCAATTGGACTGTCAGCTAGCTTCAGGTTGAGTCTTGCGAATTTCATTGAACATTTCTCACTATTTATTGACCGTGGCATCAACTGATGGAGCTGTGAATTAGGTGAAGGACTTGCTCAAGGTCCCTACTCAATAACCATATCAGGGACCCTCTCCAAGTGAGCTAGAGCTATAGCAAGTTGAATACTCTCTGTCCCACTAGGTCGATTTTGTTAAGTGTGATTTCATGCTAGTGATAATAATTACAAATTACAAAGTATTGATCTGTTCAGAGACTTTTGAACACATTCTGCTTGTTAAAGTTTGGATCAAGGAAGATTTCGACAGATTTCATCTGTGGCCAAAGACCTTTAATCCAGTCTCAGTTGAAGGCTAAAGGCTATTACTATTTTATGCCTTAGCAGCCTTGCCCTAGTTTCCAGTGAATGAATATATAAATACCTTTAAAGAGCAGTGTAGAAATTAAGCTGTCAAACTCTGCACCATGTGTATGTGTAATCAAAAGTTATAACTACTGTTCAAGAATGAATCAAATCTACTTCTCAATCTGTTTCAGCTTCTTCCCCGAATGCCTTTTCCGACTTTCATCTGGACTCCCTGGAAGATTCCATGCACAGTGATTTCACTGAGTAGAAAGGTTTTCAGGCGTCATGCAGTGGAGTAGACATTGGTGTTTTAACACAAAGTTGGAGTGGCTCGGACAAGGGCTGTAATAAATGGTATACCTGGGTACATGTGTGTAGTATATGGGGAAAATGACCTGTGGCAGACAGGCCTAGGCAACTGTCGCCTCTAATTTTGCCAGTGCAACCCTGACTATTTACAGTTCTGCTATATACAAATTTTTCTCGCTCCTCATTTCTTTTGGCTGTGAATGTTTTAGTGCGAATCTTGTGTACTTGGTGGCTGAGGCAATAGCAACTGAGGCTCGGGCCATCAACAATGATGCGACAAGCCATGGCCATTACTCGCTGCAGATGGGTCTCAGCTGCTTTGCTCCCTTCGTTAACATCGTTCGACATCCACTGTGGGGCAGAGTTCAGGTAAATGATGACCCCTCACCTCACTCAACCTAATGCATTTGGATGGCATTGCTTGCATATATATTTACATATGTTTATCAATCAGACATGTAAGTTTTTCTTATACAGACACTTGCATAAATGCACAGTGTTATCATTCGCAGGGCCACATTAAGGCTAATATGAGTTAGTAGCCATGGAACAAAAACTCCCATGTTTATTTAATAATTGATGACACTATATAAGGTTTATAACAGGTGAAATATCTTGTTCAGTGTTACGCTTTACTCTTGAATCGGATCTTATGACACATTGATTTGGAGTATATTGAATTAGATTAGAACTCGACTGGAATTATGATTTATGTATGGATAAGACTTATGCCATTACTAACATGAAGTATATTGTGGACTAAAGAAAATAATTAGGAGTAAAGATTTAGGAAGCTGTTGGAAATCTGTTGTTTATTGTGTTTGGCATATAGCTCTATCGGTTGCATGTGCTTTGGATCTTGTCACAGGAAGTGTATGGTGAAGACCCGTACCTGAGTGGAGTCCTGGCAGCTGCCTACGTCAAGGGCTTGCAGGGACCTCATCCACGATACTTCAGGGCCAGTAGCGGATGCAAAGTGGTTGGCCTCTATTCCGGGCCGGAAGATCTTCCAGTGGATCGAATCAGGTTCAACGGAGTGGTTGGTTGCTTCACCATCTTCTAAACCAGTTGTCTTAAACACTCAGCCCGTGGGCCAAAAGCGGCCCGTGATGTCTTTTTATGTGGCCCACGGGAGCCTTCAGAATTTCTTGAGCTTTTGATAATGAAAATATATGATTTACTTTTTTTATTAGAATGAAAAAACTCTGTGTTTACTTATTCCAAAATCTTTGCACCATTTTATTACAGGTAGTTACCGTAACTCGGTGAATTGTTTTGCTTGGTTTCAGGCGTCGGAGCGAGATCTGAGGCTGTCCTACTTTCCACAGTTCAAGGCCTGCATTGATGCCGGAACTCAGAATCTCATGTGCAGCTATTACAGGTAATATGTACTTCATGCTCCTAGATGGCTTGGCATGATTTCATGTGGTATGGTATGATGTGCTGTCGTATGGTATTATGTGGAATGTTACGCGATTGATCATTGTCTTATTAGTTTCTTATAATTTTGTTTGATTGCACAGCAGCCCTTACTTCAACAGTCATTATTTACTATTTTTATTGTTATCATTTGTTATTATCGTTATTGTTTTTGTTGTCATTGGTGGAAGGCAGAGAATTGAGCAGCTTACCGCCTTTCTAAGCGGTAAATATATATTGCATTTATGTATATAGCATGTATAGCACTTTTTGAGTGCAGTGTGAGCTCTTTGATGCAAGGACATCCAGAGATTTGCGTCACAATGCAATGTGCTAACCTTGGCTAAGGTGGTAATGCTGACAATATTTAGTGTTGCACTGCAGTTCCTATGTGGTGTATTAACGACTACCATGTGGTGAGTTATTGTTTTGAGACATACCACTTTACGTTAAACAGAATGTAGAAAAGCAGGATCTTGTAATCGAGTCCTTGCTGTTCTTTTATCTTGACATTTTAGCGCATTTACTCTAAGTCCATTCAGCCTTTTTTATACAACAACTTTTCATTGTTTTGTTTGGCCAAAACACCTCCTTTAAATGGTGAATGTTCTATTTCAGTCTTAACGGGATTCCTGGCTGTACACATAAATGGTTACTAACAGACGTGATGCGCAAGGAGTATGGCTTCAAGGGCTACTATGTCACCGACTGGGGCGCTATTGACTTTGCATACACTGCCCACCATTACTACAATTCGACACTGGAGGCAGCAGCTGGAGCAGCCAATTCTGGCGTGAACTTAGAACTTCCGCAGAGCCCCACTCCGGCATTCGTGCATCTAGTGGAGGCAGTGGAAAAGGGATTAGTCAACAAGTCCACAATTGTGGAGCTCGTCAAACCGTTGTTCTACACACGAATGCGACTTGGAGAGTTTGATCCGCCAGCGCTCAATCCGTATGCAAACATATCCATGTCTGTGATAGAGAATGAGATTCATCAGGAAATTGCGATTGTGGCTGCGACGAAGACGTACGTGCTGCTGAAGAATAAAGACGGACTTCTGCCACTGAAGGCTAAAGTGGGAACGCTTGCGGTGAGTTGTTTAGATGTTAAATACTTTGTTATTGTGAGTTGTTTAGATGTTAAATACTTTGTTATTGTGAGTTGTTTAGATGTTAAATACTTTGTTATTGATTTGTTATTACTATTTATTTCAGCACTTTTGGATGCATTGAATGTCCTATACATTTGATGTCTAGATATGTAATTCGACGTGATGTGTAGAATTTGTGGAGCTGTGAAGTGTTGTAGTTGCAGAGCTATTTTTAAGAATCTTAACTAAACTGACTCATATCTTACAGTTTTTTCGTTTCCACATTTATTTCTTAATTCAATGGAAAGTAGCCACAAACACTCAGTTACAATAAGATCATGACAACCATGAATAGGGTTGACATTGTAAAGCACCCTGAAGTTGTTGTTTATTTATTTGTAATGTTGGTTGTCGTTACTTCCTAATTTCAGTGCTCGCTAGTCTACAGTTTAATACCAATTGCTCTTGATGTGTAACTTAATGAAAAGTTGGATCTGATTGCTTATAAAATTTATATTATCATCATTTGCTTGACTTCAGAGATTCAACGATTTTGATTTACATTTTGATCGTATATTTTCCAAACCACACATTGACTTTTTAAAATTGTTATATGGTCCTTTGTTTACATTTTCATGATTTGCATTACCATATTTCCCCCCATAATTTGATTTATCTTCGTTCTTCCTTCCCTCCTTATCCTATTGACTGAATTTGTAGATTGTAGGTCCGATGGCAGACAACCTTGCAGACTTGTATGGTAACTACAATCCCGTTGTGATGCCCCAGTATGCCAAGACCCCACTGCAAGGACTTCGGGGCCTTGCATCAACTGTTAAATATGCTCCTGGCTGCAATGACCCTTTCTGCAAGAAGTACAATTCAACCGATATAAAGTCCTTTGCTGCCTCATCAGATCTCGTCATCGTCTGCCTTGGTTCAAGTGAGATTTTCTTTGAACAACTTTAATGTTTTTCTCCGCTCTTCATGGTATTTATCTTGGATTTTTAGCTTCGGTTCGTTAGAATCTCATTTGCATTGTTAGAGATTCTAAATATTTTGCTTTATATAAAGTACTGGTACGCTTATTTTATTTTGAGTCAAATGTTGTTTTTTCTGTTGTAGATTTAAGGATTGAAGGCGAAGACTATGATCGTCCAGATCTGAATCTCCCTGGTCAACAGACAACGCTCTTGAATGATGTTATCGCAGCAGGTGACTGTTCAGAAAAGCTATTTGTATATGTATATAAATTATATAATTATATATATACAGGGTGGCTCAAAAAAAAACGTACCACCGGGGAAAATGCGATATCTTCGCCGCCGATTGAACTTTTTCTGCGAAAATATCCCAATTTGTAGGAGAATGAATTTCCAACAATCCCTGAAAGTTTCATTTGAAACTTTTCATGTTTGCAAAAGTTACAGCTGTTCAAACTTAAAATTTCGTTTTTTCAAATATCCGCGGAAAATTTACGTCACTTGTAGATTTCCATGTCATATGATATCACTTTTCCCTACGACCTCAGCATTCGGTTTTGCAGTTTATTGTAAGGTATAATGAGAGTGTCCACTCTCTGCCTTAACACAAGCTCAAATTCTTTTTGTGAAGCTTAGTATGGCCTTGTTGGTCGGGTCCTGCGGCAACGGACCCCACATTAGCAGCAAGACTTGCTTCAGCTGGCCAATGTTCTCCAACTTGGGATTAAATGTCTTGCAGCGTTCCAGCATAGCTCCCCAGACGTGATAATCAAGAGGGCTGAGGTCGAGTTTGTTAGTCATCTTTGCCAATGCATTTACTTCAGTTGATGTCAATAAGGTAGCGCCATCATAATCAACCTTGCCGTGCGAGCAAGCAGGCGCACTGTCCTGCTGCATAATAAAACCAGATGTTAGAGCATACCTGGTCTTCAATGAGTCTGGGTAAGCGAGTTCAATGATGAGTTTGACATCTAACCTACTGAATGGGATTAATTGCAGTCTTTTCTTGCAGCCGCAACACACGCCGGCATATCTGATGCCGAAACCACGATTTGCTTTGCAAACTTGACCTTTCGATTACCAAGCGAATTTCGTGAAAATCGCGCTTTTTCCGTCAGATCAAGCGACCACTTCCTGCCTCTCTTCTGACATCTGATCTTCGTTACATAAACACGTTTGCAGATAGTCTTCAATGTGCTCAGGCTCCACTTTTCACTGGGTATTTTGCTATGATCACGCGATGTCTCAGTCTCTGTTCATGCAAAGTCCGAGTTCCCATTTTATCTTTTGCAGAAACTTTGCCCATGACGTTCATTGTTTGGGTTCACCAATTGAGACCTTAATCTATAAAATATCACCAAATACCAGCAGATTGCTTCATAAACAGCTTCTTTACAGCTCATAGTGAGGTCGTATGACATCATCATCAATGTGTGTGTGTTGTAATTTGCCAAACATCCTAATGAAATCACTTGTATTGGAGCATGATTCTCCGGATAATTGAAAAAACGAAATTTTAAGTTTGAACAGCTGTAACTTTTGCAAACATGAAAAGTTTCAAATGAAACTTTCAGGGATTGTTGTATATTCATTCCCCTTCAAATTGTGAAATTTTCGCAGAAAAACACCAATCGGCTGCGAAGATATCGCATTTTCCCCGGTGGTACGTTTTTTTTTGAGCCACCCTGTATATATTATATAATTAAATATATGAAGATGTATGGTTTATTTGGTCATATTGACTTTAACATCCAATAGCTGAGTAGAAATCTTGAAGGGGCGCTTTTATAAATTTTCGTGATAAATAAATGATATATATATAAATAGATATATTCGATATTATTTACAAGATTTTTCACAGGTCAGCATGCACACATACATTATATTATTGAAAGTGAAGAGCAGTTCTTAGGCAACCAAGGAGTGCTGTTAGTGATTTCGTTTCCTTAGCTTTGGCATATGGAGGCGAATAACCAATCCTCTCCCGCTCTCTTATCTTTCCACTGATAATATATGGTCAGTGAACTGATTAATGCTGAATTGGCTGTAGGGGTGCAGATGGCACAGAAATCTCAAGCCAAATTTCTGCCATGGATGACCTCCAGCATGCTAGCTCCCAATAGATATTGAATGTGGACTTGAACCAAGTCCTTATCGTGCAACAGCAGTGATTGCTTAGTGTCTTTCAGTGTGGACACCTTTTTGTTTCTGCAGCAATTTATATAAATTTTGATTTTGCTGATTATTAATGAGCTCCTTACGATTTATAAGATGACATTAAGGATGTTACAAAGTGCCGTTTAAATTGTTTTTCTGATAAAATTGTGCTTATTTGCTTGTTAACCTTTTCGTTACTGCTGCCAAGGCAACCGCCGTACTGCGTAATAATAATATTATAGTTGAAATGATGTCCAATATTTTCTACATTTTGCGTAAAAAATCACATGTATATATGTATGTATGTATGTATATATGTATGCATGTATGTATGTATGTATGTATGTATGTATGTATGTATGTATGTATATATATGTATGTATATATGTATATATATACGCATGTATTGCATCATTAGATTTATATATAATATCGTCACTCGCAGAATGTATGTTGTATGTATGTATGCATGTATATATGTATGTATGCATATATGTATGTATGTATATATGTACGTATGTATGTATACATTGTATATATGTATGCTACGTATGTATCACATCATTAGATTTAAATAAATCGTCTCTCGCAGAATGTATGTTGTATGTATGTGTGTATGTATATACATGTGTATGCATGTATGTATGTATATATGTATGTATGTATATATATATATATTTATGTATGTATACATTGTATATATGTACGTATGTATCACATCATTTGATTTAAATATATCATCTCTCCCAGAATATATGTTGTATGTATATGTGTGTATACGTATTACGTATATATATATATGTATGCACGTATGTATGTATATATTATGTATGTATGTATGTATGTATGTATGTATGTATGTATGTATGTATATATATGAATGTATACATTGTATATATGTGCGTATGTATCACATCATTAGATTTATATATATCATCTCTCGCAGAATGTATGTTGTATGTATGTATATGCATGTATATATGTATGTATGTATGTATGTATATATGTATGTATTTGTGTATATATGTATGCATAAGGTGCACTTGTTGACAACCAACGACATCTCTGCACACTGCTAAGGTTCTTCAAGCAGTACTGGAGAATCTATAAATCATTCTTTGTATCCCGGCCCCGCGTCGGTATACGTACGGCAGCATGGTCAAAAATCCCGGCGCGGCGCGGGTATACGTGTCGAAAAGGTTAAATAAAAAAAGCCATTGAGAGTGTGCTTAGTGAAATGGATTGCTATTAATTTCTGTCAGCCAAACAACCGGTTATCTTGCTGCTGTTCACTGGTGGACCGTACGACATTGCGTTTGCAAAGAACAATGACAAAGTGGGTGCAATAATCGAATGCTTCTTCCCAAGTCAGGCAACTGGAGAATCTCTTTTCCGCGTCCTGGCCATTGGAAAAGCTGGTTCAGCGACCAGCCCAGCTGGACGTATGCCGTACACTTGGCCAGAATCAGTTGACCAGGTAGCATCTGCTATTTGGTTCATCTAGATATGCAGTAATGCTGAAATACCTCGTGTAAGGAGCACATTTCCGTTAATAATCATATAGTGGTCAGGTAAAGTCTAAGAGTTGCCACTGATGGGTTCCAGCCCATGCTTAGAGTCCAACCAATCACCAATCAATTCCCATCCACAATTGATATAGCTGAGATGAGAACTGTCAGATTGTGATAACCCTGATTACAAGTTTGCGTACAACACATTTGTTGTATTTCTGTTGCTGTACATTTGACCGATTACTTATAATATCACAGTTGGGTAATCTTTACTCTTTATCACTGAAAGCTTTGGCTAAAATTTTATGATTCGTGATGGTTTTCTTTTCTAATCCACTCCTGCTATGAGGGGATTTTTGAGGAGCATCATAAATGTTTGTTCATCCTAATGATTTCTTTAAAGGCACCATATATAAGTGATCATAAAATAAGTTGAAATTTTAAAAAAAATTGTGTGTTGATTTATTTAGATTCCGCCGATGGTGAACTACTCTATGGAAGGCCGAACGTATCGATATTTCAAGGGCCCTGGTCAGCCGCTCTATCCATTCGGATATGGTCTCTCCTATGCCAAGTTTTCCTACGCCAATCTTGTCCTGAATCCAGCTGTAGTGACGGCAGGCAGCAACGTTGCAGTTAACATCACAGTCACTAACGCTGGACCATACGACTCAGATGAGGTGAATGTTGTTATAGCCACTTAAAAGCATTCACCACATAAATGTATAGTATGTGAGGCGCACTTGTAATGGCGTGGCTGTGTTACGGTGCCATATAAATCGTTATTGCTATTATTATTATTATTATTATTACTATTATTAAATGTTACTTCAGATTTATATAGGACCACTTCAATGGTAATTTTCAGAGGCGCTACCAACATAGTGCAGTATGCAGGGGTGTCAAACCACTTAATGGCAGACCAACCAATGGCAATATTCCCAGAACTTGCTTGAAAATTTTCCATCAAATGGTAGGACAGAGTGTCAAAACCGCCTGAACAAAATAGATACTAGGATCTGGAGAGGCTCTCGGTAAACCCACCCACAGACATTTTTTGCAGAACTAAATCTTGAATAGTGCATTTTTTGCATACAAAGAGTGAAATTGAGTCTTCAAATCTTAATCTTCATACTTAAGACACATTGAGCCTTGAAAATGACAGATTTAAACTTTCTCAAATTGTGTATTGTTGAGGTTATGCTTTGCACTTCAGTAAAACATCATCAATTGGTCTCAGGGCCGACTCCTTGACGCCCCTTACATAATGCAACCATGATCAATCAGAATGATCTTTAGGGGCTTGTGAAAAGGAGGCAGAGAGGCTGAGCAGTTTATGTTGCAGGATGTTAGGCAGCTTATTTCGTAATGATGTGATTTCTTGGGATTGGGATTTCTTGGGGACTTGGGTATTTCATTGCCCGACACTTTCACGGTCCAGCGTAGAAGTTTTGTTCTCGTTAGCCCATCCTCACAAAATAAGCTGCCTAACAACATGCAATATGAACTGCTCAACCTCTCTGCCTCCTTTTCACAAGCCCCTAAGAACCATTCTGTAAACTGTAGACTTGATGCTGGTAACTCTAATTGATGCTCTCAATTTTTTTCATTTTGCATTGTTGACACAAGGCCTCATTGACACAGTTCAAGTCTGGTAGTCACCAATAATCCCTGTATTGTTCGATGTTAGTGACTACCAGACCTGAATTAACGCACAGTGTGTGAGTGGCTATGGGTCATGTAAACATTGACCAATGAATGATTTTGTGATGATCAGGTGGTTCAGGTGTACATCAGTTGGCGTGACTGTCCAGTTGCAATGCCCCAGCTGCAGTTGGTTGCGGTCAGCAGACAACTGACCACTGTAAACCAGCCTCTTGTGGTCAGTCTGACAATCCATGCGGAGCAGATGAGAGTCTGGGACGATAAGAAAGGATTCATTTACATTCCAGGTAAGCCTCAGTTCATAAAATACCTGGAAAAGATCTATAGCCACATGGTTATGCATAGCATCTGATCGCTAGTAACCAGTTCTCTCGCTTACAACCTCATCTGTTAGTTATCTACCCGTAATACGTTTAAGCCAAATTACCATCCATGTAGCAAGGTTTACTTTACCTGTTATGCTATGGTCTTAAGTTTAAAGAGTATTGATGTGATTATTAACCTGTACATTGTTTTGAATTTCGAATATTGTGTAATAATATTGTGAGTTCATAATTTCTAAAGCACAACTTGAAAGTTAAGTGCAGGGCACCAGCTTATTCACGAGTGCTGCGGCATGTTCAGACTCCAGATATGACAAGTGGAGGTCCAACTCTGGTTGCTATCGACCAGGGAGTGGAGGCAGAGGAGCTGCTGATGCAGATTCAGTCTGACAAAGGATTGGAAGTTAGAGGACAGTATGGATCAGAGGTAGACATTCTTGAAGAGAAGACGTTCGTTTGAAGTTGAAAGCCTGAGGTGATAGAGGATTGTTAATTAGACGGTGGTGGATGAATACCAAATTATGTGAGTTTTAATCCAAAACTTGACAGATAACAGTGTATCCTTGAACTTAAGAATTTATATTAGATGCATGTCACTTAAAAGTGTGTTGTTCGTCCATGCAAGAAAATTGCAGGTTTCATGCCCCACGTTGTGTTGCTTGTTCATGCGTGAAGTCTTTTGCTTTAGGTCTGATTGACGTATATGTTGGTGGACAGCAACCGAACCAGGAAACAACGACTGGATCAAATGTCCTACAAGGACAGATCAAGGTCGTTCACTAACTGAATGAGCAGATGAAGCCATTGGTTGTAGGGAAGCTAATGAAGCTTTCTCGGTTGTAGGGCTGTCCATCTGGAATGACCTCCCTTCAAAGCTGCATTTATTACATCTGTGACAGACAAATTTTGTTTCATGTTTCATATATCTCGCACGTCTTTTTCTTTCACCGTTGAATTGTTAATTTGTTTAATTAATTGAATTGTTATTTTTTTGAATTAATTGAATTATTAAGTGAATTGGTAAATGTGAAATTCAAGGGAATTGTTAAATGTGAATATGAAGTGAATTGGTAGATTTTAAACTTAGTAAACATTAACCTTAATTGAATTGGTAAATGAGTTCTCTGTTCATTGATTGGCTTTTACGCCACCCAGCGATTAGAAGAGTGAGGGGACTGGATTCCCAATGCCTTCCTAACAGACAATTGTTGGTGAACAAATTGTCCAGGTCGTTATGCAGTGATTTGAGGTGGATTAAAACTTGTAGCCCAGAACATTCCGCTTCACCACTGGCTCCCACAAACTGAACAAGTAATTGATAAATGTGCAATTTAAGTGAGTTGATAAGTTTGCAAAATTTAGGTTAATCTGTAAGCGTGAAATGGTCTTCTTTTTGCAGAAGGACTGCTTTCATGAGCTAAAAAGGTATATAAGCTTACAGAGCTTTATTATAAGTGATCTGTATTTTATGGTTTTTGGTGGGAACTAATTCTTAGCAAAAGGTGATGCAACAGTTTTTGTTTAAGCACGTTGATTTGACTTTGTTGCATTGATGTAATGAAATTTTCCAATCGTTTATCTCCCAAAATTACTGTAACAAAGACGCGGGAAGGTTACGGTTATTAGTCTCCGCAATGAACTTCTTTGTATTTCTTTGCCCCTTTTCCGCAAGCGTTTGAAAACCATTCTCTTTGATTGTGGTTAGGTGTCAGGTCGGGAGCGCCTCTGAGGAGTTCTCTTGAAGTGGCGCTATATAAATGTACAATTACGGTCAACGTACGGATAGTGATATTTTTAATATCTTGTTGAATTCCATGATCATTTCAGTTTGTGATATTTTCATAAATTCCTATTTTATGGAGCACTGCAATTTTCTGTGAAGGAAAAAGATACTTGGTACTGACTACAGCGGTACTTGCTCGTGTTTAGAGTTTCACGATTATTGATTTGTAGGCTTTAGGTCTGATTGACGTATATGGGTAGGCTGTTAGTTTTGTTTGTGTAACTTGATGTGCAACATCTGTTTCTGCACTTCTATGAACAATTTCACCAAAACATTATTTACCGATAATTGAATAATTTTTGTTGAACTGTGACATTCCAATGTTGTTTACATTCCTGCTTTTAATGAAGGTTACGAATGATTATGAACATTATTCTTGTTGTTATATTGCTTGGTTCTTTGGTTTCTTTTTATATTGTTCGACTATTTTTGGTCCATTTGTAACATGCACATTGTGAGCTAATTTTGTATAACGTATAGTGATCAGCTAATTGTTGAGCGTACGGACAGGCCAGCTGACTGAGTGGCGGGAAAGCGCCGCTGCGCGTCGTCGCCAGAGAGAGAGAGAGAGAGAGAGAGAGAGAGAGAGAGAGAGAGAGAGACAGACAGACAGACAGCGAGACGGACAGAGAGAGGCAGAGAGAAGGACAGTGCGACCGAAGAGAGAGTGTACGCTAAGAGTGAGATAAGTTATAGAAGGAGTGCTAGTCGTGTGTAGAAGACGTTAGAGTAGTAATATAATAAGATAGCGTTTCTGTCGTGCAATTGAATTGTTTTGTCGTCGTTGATGCATTGTTGTGTTGTTTGTGAATGTTGGAAATCGAAGAAGAAAATACAAGAAACTGATCTTTGTTGTAAGTGAACAAGTTTAAGAACTTTAGACACTTATAACCTAGCCATAGCTACCGCAGTACAGTGAGTAGGTTAGGCCTAGGCTGCGCTGCAGAACAAAGAAGAGACTGTAAAATCGTGGGTGATTGTGGAAGATCACACACATTGTTAGGTTGTGTTAAGATTGGTTGTGTACCACTTTGCTTCTGTGATCTTGTTACATACTTGCCAAATGAATTTGATCTAAAAATTGCTGACAAGTTCTGCATTATCTTCCATTTGTCAGAGTATTTATTTAACACGTTAGCAACACTCTGTGTTGCTTGTAGTGCACATTGTGACGGTAGCTAGGCTATTGGTCATCGTACGCCAATAGGCCACGCCCATCGCCACCCGTCCGAGTGCGAACTGGACAGTGGACACGAACACTACGCATTCGGTACCTGGACACTGAGACCTACAGTCATGATTAACTTACTATGTTATCCATATCTTGTGCCATAGCTTATCTTATAGTTTAGTAATAAACGTAACAGTAACAGTACATTACGCGTCTACTACACACTCCGTTACATGGTGTCAGAGACTGAACCTACGCGCTCGAGTAGATAAGCTAAGATAAATTAAAGATATGGCGATAAGCGAAGTTTAAAATTCTGTTTCGAAAAGAACAAGCAACCGAATGGCCATTTCAATTCGGCGCAGTTTTCGAGGATGGACATCCCAACTGCCGAATGAGGAGACTGCGGCCAGCAGCCAAGCCAGTCGTTGTAAGTGCTGTGGCCAGTCAACGATCTACCGGATAACCAGCTCAGTCGACGCCAAGAGATACGCCCAGCAGCGGTATTGTACTCTTCGTGTTGTCGACCGACCGGTACGGGAAATCAACGCTCTATATCTTAGCCAGCAGCGGCCTACTCCAGCTCAGTCGACGCCAAGAGATACGCCCAGCAGCGGTATTGTACTCTTCGTGTTGTCGACCGATCGGAACTGCAGACGTAGGCCTTCGGAAAAAATCAACGTTCTAACTTAGCCAGCAGCGGCCACTCCTTTCACGATCAGATCTTCGCAGCGTATCGAATCCTGGAATTCGAGGAATCCCAGAAACTTTGAGGTAGGCCTTATGTGCAGGTAGATGCCATAAGAAGAGAGACAATTATCACCAGCGAAAGGCTGATGATAGATTATTTGTATCCAGCGAAAGGCTGATGATAGATTATTTGTATCCAGCGAAAGGCTGATGATAGATTATTTGTATCCAGCGAAAGGCTGATGATAGATTATTATAGTATCCAGCGAAGGCTGTAGAGAGATTATTGTAGGGTGTAAACCTACGGAGATTATTGCTAACCAGCTTAAGGCTGAAGACATATTATTATAGACTTATAGTATCCAGCGAAAGGCTGATGAGATTATTGTACAGGTAGGGTGTAAACCTACTGATGGCTGGATGCCAGTTAAGATGATTGTACAATGTACATGTATAGGATGTAAACCTATATAGAAGGCTTGACGCCACAAGATTACTGTGAGAATGTATAGGGTGTAAACCTATATAGATGGCAGGACGCCACAAGATTATTGTGAGAAGGTATAGGGTGCAAGCCTATATAAAAGGCTAAATGCCTAGTAAGATATTATGTAGGGTATATACCTACGGACAGTTACTGTAAGCCAGTAGAAGCTTGTATAGTCACAAGCCAGTACAATTGCGGTAATAAAGTGGACTGCTTGTTGACGAGTACGCTAGAGATTGCTGTTACCCAGCTACGGAATGCTACGGACGTCCATCTTGCCAACAAGGAAATCTGTCTTCTCGTCCAGCTACCATCCAAGCGGAGTCCTTTAAAGACTCCCCCTCCTGCCAATCCCTCTCGAGTCCACCTCGACATAAAGACAGAGAGACACCTGATAACCGGCAGCCATCAGATGCACGATTCTGAGAAAGCCATTAACTGCGACTGACCACCCTCATCTCCTCCCCACCACCGTCGCGCCGACACCTATGCATCGCTACCCCTGGCCTGCCGATACCCAAGAGATAAAGTCATCGGTCTACAAAGAACGCTCTGTTTGGAGATTCTGAAAGTCGACGGTCAAAGCTTTGAACGGGCGAAGTTCACTGGGTTCACCGACCAGCGCATGAGAAAGTCATTAACTCCACGAAGGATGCGACTGTCCCTCGCCCCTTACCCCACCACCGTCGGGCCGACCCCATGCAGCGCTACGCTTGGCTAGCCGAGGCCATGAACTCCTATATTCATCCAGACATCCTTGCCGAGGCCCAGGAGATAAAGTTATCTGGCTTCACAAGACGCTGACCAGACCGTTGAGCCATTGAGTCGACAGCTGCACCCATTGAAGTCGACAACCGAAACACCCTCCTCCGCCGTCACTCGTAAACACCTCCAGCAGCTGCGAAGACCGTTGAGCCCGGTCAGCCAAAACCACCGACCGCCCGTTGGGGTACACCATCTTCATCTACACCATCTTCGTCACCCACATGCAACACCGCCCGTCACGTTTCACTCCAACTGCTGTACGGCCGTTAAACTCAGTCATCCACACATCACCGTTCACCGACCGACCGTTGGGCTCCCACCGTCTATTCATTCTACGCTCCGGTCGGTTGACCGCCAACCGAAATCACCCTCCTCCAGCACCCTCGCTGCCAGTCATTAAAACTATCTGTTCATCATCTGTTCCTCTCTCATCACCCTCCTATGGCGAAAAGCAAGGAAGCCTTTTCGAGAGACTTTGACTAGAATCTTCAACGGACTTTGTAGATTAAATAAAAACATGGAGTAGGCATAGGTTTTATTGACGTTTAAAAAAGGAAGATGTGAGTATAGGATTAGGCTAGTGGGTGGGGTGACAATGCGTGACATTGCATAAGTGACTGGGAATAGTGACAGTATAGATATTTCTGATTATGACATAATATATAACATATAGACATACAGATTGGGGATTAACAAAATAGATATAAAATGGACTCTTCGTAAAGAAAGGGAGATGTGACGGTAGCTAGGCTATTGGTCATCGTACGCCAATAGGCCACGCCCATCGCCACCCGTCCGAGTGCGAACTGGACAGTGGACACGAACACTACGCATTCGGTACCTGGACACTGAGACCTACAGTCATGATTAACTTACTATGTTATCCATATCTTGTGCCATAGCTTATCTTATAGTTTAGTAATAAACGTAACAGTAACAGTACATTACGCGTCTACTACACACTCCGTTACACACATATCGTTGTGTGTATATGGAATTTAAATGGCTCCATTCATGACCACAGCGGAAAATCTTGAGCAGTCTATAAAAAATAGTTGGAAATCCTTACTATTGTGGGTGTGTTTGCGTGCGTGCGCATGATGTATGCTTTATGTTGGATGCGCAAAAATATTTCTATGCGTAGAGGATACAATTAATTATAGTCTTCCATACAAATTTAGAATTTTGTTGCCTCGAATAGGTAGCGACCATATTTTCATGTTATCTGTTAATGGTTCTATATCTGCAATTTCTTAACCCTTTAATGCCGAGATGGTAGTAAATGATATGGAAATTCCTATACCCTCCGGCATTTTAAACCAAAGTATGTAGTGTTCAAATGCATAGATATGCATGATTATCTTTTGATACATTATGATTCCAATTCATTTTTTAATTGTGGGTGATTTACACTATAGGTCTATGCCTATTATAGACACCTCTTCATAGTCTCAGAATTTCTAAGAAAAACCAAGGCAGCGCTGCGATTTAATCACAATTGCTGCATCATGTCTAGAAATACAAAGTTGCTGCCAATTAAGTTGAAAGCGAAGATTAGTTGCTGATGGATCAGAAGATAATATATGTCAAAATATTATGCGAGAGATTGGAGTCTGGGTACTGTCTTATAATAATAATCTTCGTTTATTGACATTCAATCTGACAAACCGCAGAACGATTACATGTACAAGGTTATACGAAATACGGCCTGCTTCGCACGACACGCAGTTCGGCTACAACAGGTTCGGTAACTTAACACTAATGGCCTAAGTAGGCTACTGGAACGCTCCTGATTCGGCCAAACCAGGAGTGGGAGGGGCTATCTTTATTTTTTAGCAGAACCCAAGTCAAGCAACACAACAGCAAAGCGCCAATGGCAGCTAACATAAATTTTAATAAATTAATGCCCTGAGCGAGGCTTGAACCTGGGTTGCGCGGATCGACTCTCAGTTTAACGGCCAGCGCTCTCTCCACTGAGCTACGGGACCCCCAATCTTACAACCTTACAGCATCATTGTACGCATACAATATTGTCCTTCAGCAAGTGCATTTAGCCAAATAAATCAGAATTAATGGTATTACTAAGGAATTGATTATGTAGACCAAGACAAATCTAGAAGCTATATGTTCGCCAGTTAGGCCCCGTCCAACTTTTAAACGAAATATGCTTGGATTCTGTAGCGCTTTAAGTCCAAGACCATATGATGTTCAATTTCCAATTTTAGAAGTTTGGTAGCCTTCCACGCGTTCAAAACCACGCTAGGTAGCAGTGACTGAAGGCAATGGGCTAAGGCTATCGTGCTCCAAGTTTAAAAGAATAGGTAAGCTCAGTGCTTCAAGTGTAAAAAATACCTGGGTGCCCCTTACGTTTCCAGGTGACCTAATAAGTGGTTAGACGACGTTGAGATTTAAAAAGTGCCTAGACGACGTCTTTTACCGTCACACAACAGTATAAATAACATAACTTTATACTGTGGTCACACCTTAAAGCCCTGGGAAATTAAGTTAAGGTCAACGCCAAAGACAGCCATCAGTTGTCATTTCTTGCTTGCTTACTTACTAACTATGTAGGCCTATTAGCCTCGGGTCTTCTTAGTGTGATGTAAATCTTTTGACGGTAATATCATTCTCAGCGCCACACAAAAGCTCAGCGATGAGACCGGAGGATTATTCCCGATAATCCTAGGCCTCTAAGCTTACTTCGTTAAGAAAGAAAATCAATCTGGACCGGGAGTAGCTCAATTGCATTACATTTCGGGCTCCTGTAAACAGAAGGTTCATTCCTAATCGTTTTACGCAGTTGCCAGATAATAATGTGAAGCAATAACCTCATAATAGATTAAAATTTTATTTGAGTTGAAGCATACATAGGCCTAAAAGCAGCTTGGCAGAAATGGAGAGATCTGACATGCGTATTATGGTCCCTCCCTATCAGTGGTGTAGTCCTAAAAAATGAAGTGGGGGGACGCCTGGAAATTGAAGTGGGGGGACGCCATGGAAATTGAAGTAGAAACTGTAGCAAAAAGTGCAATCTTGCAAGAATTTTGCAAAAAAGTGGGGGGACGGCGTCCCCCCGCGTCCCCGCCCCACTACACCACTGCTCCCTATGGAATGGGCTTCCTCCATCAGTTCGCCCTACCATCCTCTCTGGTGGTGTGTCCTCGTCTTTCTCTCGTCTAAAAACTTCTCTTTTTTCTCGGAGTTAAACGCACTGGGAGCGCTTCTGAAAGGCTCTTGCTGCGAGAAGCGCTTTATAAATGGTCAGATAAGATAAGATAAGATAAGATAAGATATGTCACAGACAGAACAACATGGAGACAAAGGATCCGAGTGGCTGACCCCTCCACAGCGAGGGTTTAATCGCAGCCAGAAGGACAAGAAGAAGAATAGGCCTACGAATGCGTAGCGCACCTGCGGACCTTTCTGTATTCAGGTAAACCTGTTTCTATAAATAGCCACAAATATCGATTTAATTTTAGCGTC
Source organism: Lumbricus terrestris (assembly GCA_949752735.1). Taxonomy (NCBI): domain Eukaryota; kingdom Metazoa; phylum Annelida; class Clitellata; order Crassiclitellata; family Lumbricidae; genus Lumbricus; species Lumbricus terrestris. The sequence continues at coordinate 72,318,150 of OX457038.1, read as the reverse complement.
ACATGCTTTGCCCTGGATACGGTTGATGCGGTTTCGGAAAAAGTTCTTGTCTATTTTTTTCATTATAAGCTTACACATTGGTCGATTTTGTTGAAATCGGATTTAGTATAATATTATATGCGAACTGAGGAATTTGACCCATGTGAAATCTAACAACTGCGTAAACTTGAAGTTAATTAATTTTATGTGCAGGCGTAGCCTACTCTGCTCGTTGCTTTAAATTGGGATCTCGTTCATTTAGTAGTTGTATTTTTTTATTTTTTTTTCGTTTATTCAACAATCCAGTTAACAGAATATTATAAAAGGTCGTTGGACAGAACTATACGGACATGCTTTGTAGGCTGCTATTAGCGCCTTGCATTGCAGGCTGTCTATAGTAGGCCTAGTTTAGTTTGATTTAGTTTAAGATTACTGCGTATATAACTTGTAAATGTAAAGCCCAGTGCGTTTACGGGCGTTTAATTTTTAAAAATATATTTATTATTCCAAAAACGATGCTTGTTTGATATCCACAATGATATACGATGAGAGCTCTGCATGATTTAAGTAGCCACCGAAGAAAATTCCACGTTTATTTATTACTTTATGACACTATAAGGCTTTTGAGGAATGAAAATTTTGTGCGGTTTCACTCTGTATTTCAGACAGCTGCAATGTATCTCGTGTTCATCGTTGCCTGCACCGTTTTCTTATCTCGAGCAAATGCAGATTTACCTTTCCGCAACATTTCTCTTTCTTGGGACGAGAGAGTCAATGACCTTGTGAATAGACTCACACTTCAGGAAATGGTTGACAATATGGCATTTGGTGGTGGGGGCTCAAGTAGACCAGTGCCCGCCATTCAGCGTCTTGGCATCAAACCCTACCAGTTCGACACGGAATGCCTTCATGGAGTTATGGGCATGAAGACAACGGCTTTCCCACAAGCAATTGGACTGTCAGCTAGCTTCAGGTTGAGTCTTGCGAATTTCATTGAACATTTCTCACTATTTATTGACCGTGGCATCAACTGATGGAGCTGTGAATTAGGTGAAGGACTTGCTCAAGGTCCCTACTCAACCATCTCAGGGACCCTCTCCAAGTGAGCTAGAGCTATAGCAAGTTGGATACTCTCTGTCCCACTAGGTCGATTTTGTTAAGTGTGATTTCATGCTAGTGATAATAATTACAAATTACAATGTATTGATAATTGATCTGTTCAGAAACTCTTGAACACATTCTGCTTGTTAAAGTTTGGATCAAGGAAGATTTCGACAGATTTCATCTGTGGCCAAAGACCTTTAATCCAGTCTCAGTTGAAGGCTAAAGGCTATTACTATTTTATGCCTTACCCTAGTTTCCAGTGAACGAATATATAAATACCTTTAAAGAGCAGTGTAGAAATTAATCTGTCAAACTCTGCGCCATGTGTATGTGTAATCAAGAATTATTTATACTGTTCAAGAATGAATCAAAGATACTTCTCAATCTGTTTCAGCTTCTTCTCCGAATGCCTTCTCCGACTTTCATCTGGACTCCTTGGATTGCTTGGAATATTCCATGCACAGTGATTTCACTGAGTAGAAAGGTTTTCAGGTTTCATGCAGTGGAGTAGACATTGGTGTTTTAACACAAAGTTGGATCGAGGGACAATGACTGTAATAGATGGTATACCTGGGTACATATGGGGAAAATGACCTGTGGCAGATAGGCCTAGGCAACTGTAGCATGTACTCACCTCAAATTTTGCCAGTGCAGCATTTACAGGTCTGCTATAGATAAAAAAATTCGCTCCTCATTTCTGTTGGCTGTGAATGTTTTAGTGCGAATCTTGTGTACTTGGTGGCTGAGGCAATAGCAACTGAGGCTCGAGCCATCAACAATGATGCCACAAGCCATGGCCATTACTCGCCCCAGACGGGTCTCAGCTGCTTTGCTCCCTTCGTTAACATCGTTCGACATCCACTCTGGGGCAGAGTTCAGGTAAATGATGACCCCTCCCCTCACTCAACCTAATACATTGGGATGGCATTGCTTGCATATATATATTTACATATATTTATCAATCAGACATGTAAGTTTTTCTTATACAGACACTTGCATAAATGCACCGTGTTATGATTCGCAGGGCCACATTAATGCTAATATGAGTTAGTAGCCATGGAACAAAATATCCCATGTTGATTTGATAATAATTTGATGACACTATATAAGGTTTTTGACAGATGAGAAATCTTGTTGATTGATTGATTGTTCAGTGTTACGCTGTACTCTTGAATTGGATCTTATGACACATTGATTTGGAGTATATTGAATTAGATTAGAACTCGACTGGAATTATGATTTATGTATGGATAAGACTTATTGTATTACTAACGTAAAGTATACTGTGGACTAAATAAAATAATTAGGAGTAAAGATTTAGGAAGCTGTAGGAAATCTGTTGTTTATTGTGTTGGGGCATATAGCTCTATCGATTGCATGTGCTTTGGATCTTGTCACAGGAAGTGTATGGTGAAGACCCGTACCTGAGTGGAGTCCTGGCAGCTGCCTACGTCAAGGGCATGCAGGGACCTCATCCACGATACTTCAGGGCCAGTAGCGGATGCAAAGTGGTCGGCCTCTATTCCGGGCCGGAAGATCTTCCGGTGGAGCGCTACAGTTTCAACGGAGTGGTTGGTTGCTTCACCATCTTCTAAACCAGTTGTCTTAAACACTCAGCCCGTGAGCCGAAAGCAGTCTTTTTATGTGGCCCATGGCAGCCATTAGAATTTCTTAAGCTTTTGACCATGAAAATGTATTATTTACTTTTTTTTATTAGAATGAAAAAACTCTGTTTTTATTTATTCCAAAATCCTTGCTCCATTTTATTACCGGAAGTTACCGTAACTCTGTGCCTTGTTTTGCTTGGTTTCAGGCGTCGGAACGAGATCTGAGGCTGTCCTACTTTCCACAGTTCAAGGCCTGCATTGATGCTGGAACTCAGAATCTCATGTGCAGCTTTTACAGGTATGTACTTCATGCTGCCAAATGGCTTGTCATGATTTCGTGTGGTATGGTATGATGTGGAATGTTATCCAATTGATCACTGTCTTATTAGTTTCTTATAATTTTGTTTGATTGCACATGAGCACTTACTTTAACAGTCATTATTTATTACTTTTATTGTTGTTATCATTCATTGTTATCATTATTGTTGTCATTGGTGCAAGGCAGAGAATTGAGCAGCTTACCACCATTCTGAGACATACACTATATTGCATTTATGTATAGCACTCTTTGAGTGCAGTGTGAGCTCTTTGACGTAAGGTCATCCAGCGATTTGCCTCACAATGCAATGTGCTAACCTTGGCTTAGGTGGTAATGCTGACAATATTTAGTGTTGCACTGCAGTTCCTATGTGGTGTATTAACGACTACCATGTGTTAAGTTAATGTTTTTGAGACTTACCAATATATGTTAAACAGAATGTAAAGCAGGATCTTGTAATCGAGTCCTTGCTGTTCTTTTCTCTCGACATTTTAGCAGACTAAATCGATTCACATTTCTAATACAACACCCTTTCATTGTGTCGTTTGGCCAAAACACCTCCTCTAAATGGTGAATGTTCTATTTTAGTCTTAACGGGATTCCTGGCTGTACGCATAAATGGTTACTAACAGACGTGATGCGCAAGGAGTATGGCTTCAAAGGCTACTATGTCACCGACTGGGGCGCTATTGACTTGGCGTACACTGCCCACCATTACTACAATTCGACGCTGGAAGCAGCAGCTGGAGCAGCCAATTCTGGCGTGAACTTAGAACTTCCGCAGAGCCCCACTCCGGCATTCGTGCATCTAGTGGAGGCAGTGGAAAAGGGGTTAGTCAACAAGTCCACAATTGTGGAGCTCGTCAAACCGTTGTTCTACACACGAATGCGACTTGGAGAATTTGATCCGCCAGCACTCAATCCGTATGCAAACATATCGATGTCTGTGATAGAGAATGAGATTCATCAGGAAATTGCGATTGTGGCTGCGACGAAGACGTATGTGCTACTGAAGAATAAAGACGGACTTCTGCCACTGAAGGCTAAAGTGGGAACGCTTGCAGTGAGTTGTTTAGATGTTAAATACTTTGTTATTGTGAGTTGTTTAGATGTTAAATGCTTTGTTATTGATTTGTTATTATTATTTATTTCCGCATTTTTGGATGTGTTGATGTCTAGATATGTAATTCGACGTGATGTGTAGAATTTGTAGAGCTGTGATGTGTTGTAATTGCAGAGCTATTTTTAAGAGTCTTAACTAAACTGACTCATATCTGACAGTTTTCTCGTTTCCACAGTTATTTCTTAATTCAATGGAGCAGAGTCACAAACACTCATTTACAATAAGATCATGGCAACCATGAATGTGGTTGACATTTTAAAGCACCTGAAGTTGTGTTTTTTTATATTTGTAATTTTGGTTGTCGTCATTACTTCTTAATTCCAGTTCTCAACAGTCTACATAGTTACCAGTACTTGTCTGGCTATGATGCATTTGCTCTTGATGCATGACTTAATGATGCATTTGCTCTTGATGCATGACTTAATGAAAAGTTGGATCTGATTGCTTATAAAATTTATATTATCATCATTTGCTTGACTTCAGAGATTCAACGATTTTGATTTTCATTTTGATCGTATATTTTCCAAACCACACATTGACTTTTTAAAAGTGTTATAATGGTCCTTTGTTTACCATTTCATGGTTTGTATTAATTACCATGTTTTTCTGTAAATTGATTTATTTTCATCCTTCCTTCCTTTCTTATCCTATTGACTGAATTTGTAGATCGTAGGTCCGATGGCAGACAACCTTGCCGACTTGTATGGTAACTACAATCCCATTGTGATGCCCCAGTATGCCAAGACTCCACTGCAAGGACTTCGGGGCCTTGCATCAACTGTTAAATATGCTCCTGGTTGCAATGACCCTTTCTGCAAGAAGTACAATTCAACCGATATAAAGTCCTTTGCTGCCTCGTCGGATCTCGTCATCGTCTGCCTTGGTTCAAGTGAGATTTTCTTAAAAAACTGTTATATATTTCTCCGCTCTTCGTGGTATTCATCTTGAATATTTAGCTTTGGTTGGTTACAATCTCATTTGCCTTGCTAGAGATTCTAAATATTTTGCTTTAAATTACCGGTATGTTTATTTTATTTTGAGTCAAATGTTGTTTTTCTGTTGTAGATTTAAGGATTGAAGGGGAAGACTATGATCGTCCAGATCTGAATCTCCCTGGTCAACAGAAAACGCTCTTGAATGATGTTATCGCAGCAGGTGACTGTTCAGAAAAGCTATTTGTATATGTATATAAATTATATAATTATATATATATTATATAATTAAATATATGAAGATGTATGGTTTATTTGGTCATATTGACTTTAACATCCATTAGCTGAGTAGAAATCTTGAAGGGGCGCTTTTATAAATTTTCGTAATAAATAAATGATATATATATATAAATAGATATATTCGATATTATTTACAAGATTTTTCACAGGTCAGCATGCACACATACATTATATTATTGAAAGTGAAGAGCAGTTCTTAGGCAACCAAGGAGTGCTGTTAGTGATTTCGTTTCCTTAGCTTTGGCATATGGGGGCGAATAACCAATCCTCTCCCGCTCTCTTATCTTTCCACCGATAATGTATGGTCAGTGAACTGATTAATGCTGAATTGACTATAATAGGGGTACAGGTGGCACAGAAATCTCAAGCCAAATTTCTGCCATGGATGACCTCCAGCATGCTAGCTCCCATAGATATTGAATGTGAACTTGAACCAAGTCATTATCGTGCAACAGCAGTGATTGCTTAGTGTCTTTCAGTGTGGACACCTTTTTGTTTCTGCAGCAATTTATATAAAACTTAGATGATTTTGCTGATTATTAATGAGCTCCTTAGGATTTATAAGACGACACTAAGGATGTTACAAAGTGCCGTTTAAATTGTTTTTCTGATAAAATTGTGCTTATTTGCTTGTTAAATGAAAAAAGCTGTTGAGAGTGTGCTTAGTGAAATATATTGCTATTAATTTCTGTCAGCCAAACAACCGGTTATCTTGCTGCTGTTCACTGGTGGACCGTACGACATTGCGTTTGCAAAGAACAATGACAAAGTGGGTGCAATAATCGAATGCTTCTTCCCAAGTCAGGCAACTGGAGAATCTCTTTTCCGCATCCTGGCCATTGGGAAAGCGGGTTCAGCGACCAGCCCAGCTGGACGTATGCCGTACACTTGGCCAGAATCAGTTGACCAGGTAGCATATCTGCTATTTGGTTCATCTAGATACGCAGCAATCCTGAAATACCTCGTGTAAGGAGCACATTTCCGTTAATAATCATATAGTGGTCAGGTGAAGTCTAAGAGTTGCCACTGATGAGTTCCAGCCCATGCTTCGAGTATATTCAATCAGTTCCCATCCACAATTGATAGCTGAGATGAGAACTGTCAGATTGTGAACCCTGATTACAAGTTTGCATACAACACATTTCGTGTATTTCTGTTACTGTACATTTGACTGATTAATTATAATATCACAGTTGGGTAATCTTTGCTCTTTATCACTGAAAGCTTTGGATAAAATTTTATGAATGATTTGTGATGGTTTTCTTTTCTAGTCAACTCCTGCTATGAGGGGCTTTTTGAGGAGCATCATCAATGTTTGTTCATGCTAATGATTTCTTTAAAGGCACCATATTTAAGTGATCTTAAATTAAGTTAAATTTTTTTAAAGTCGTTTCTTGTATGTTGATTTATTTAGATTCCGCCGATGGTGAACTACTCTATGGAAGGCCGAACGTATCGATATTTCAAGGGTCCTGGTCAGCCGCTCTATCCATTCGGATATGGTCTCTCCTATGCCAAGTTTTCCTACGCCAATCTTGTCCTGAATCCAGCTGTAGTGACGGCAGGCAACAACGTTGCAGTTAACATCACAGTCACTAACGCTGGACCATACAACTCAGATGAGGTGAATGTTGTTATAGACACTTAAAAGCATTCACCAGGTAAATGTATAGTATGTGCACGGCGTGGCTGTGTTACAGTGCCATATAAATCATCATTGTTATTATTATTAAATGTAACCAGATTTATGTAGGACCACTTGTGGGGCGCGGTGGTGTAGTGGTGGCGTCGTTGCCTTGAAGCCAGAAGGTTCGAGGTTCGAATCCACCTCGCCGCGTAAGGACCTTGGGCAAATCCTTCACTCAAAATTGCTAAGCGCTTCGGCGTGAAACTCCGATGCAGTGTCCGCTCTGCATTCGGGAGCGCCTCTGAGTAGCGAGAGCTTGAAGGGGCGCTATAACAAGTGCACATACAAACTTCGTGGACGGACAAAATGTCCCCGGACAAAATGTCCCGGACAAAATGTCCCGGACAAAATGTCCCTGGACAAAAAGTCCCCGGACAAAATGTCCCCGGACAAAATGTCCCCGGATAAAATGTCCCCGGACAAAATGTCCCCGGACAAAAAGTCCCCGGACAAAAAGTCCCCGGACAAAATGTCCCCGGACAAAATGTCCCCGGACAAAAAGTCCCCGGACAAAAAGTCCCCGGACAAAATGTCCCCGGACAAAAAGTCTCCGGACAAAATGTCCCGGACAAAATGTCCCGGACAAAATGTCCCGGACAAAAAGTCCCAGGATAAAAGTAATGCCCCTACCCTACCTAAACACAGCGCATGGGCGCCTAGCAGTAGGCGCACCTACATTGAGAAAAAGAGTCCTTCTGTCAGAGAACCATCTTCTCTAAATGCATGAAAACGAGTCATGTTGAATATAACAGAACATTCTTAGCAAATCAACCAATTGCAAGCTGCATTTGGTTCACTATTTTAGAAGAATTCCGATTTTTGCGTCAGAAATGTACAAATTTGCCAAGGGCTCATCTATTTTTCATAGTATCTGCGTTTGTTCTACATACAGGCAGCCTTGAAGGTGTGTCCGGACCGCTCATTATTTTGATAGTTTATAAATTATCCTAATTATAAGATTTTTTGTGAGACAATCGATCAGTCGAGAAATTATTTCTCGATCGTTAGCGTGAGGATGAAACTATGCAGTGGCATGACAACCTCAGGCCCCTGGACACTCTAAAACATTGGGGCTCTTAAACATTAACTGCACCACACTACAATGTTGCAAGACTGTTCTCTTTAGCCGTGGTTGGGTCGGGAGCGCTTCTGAGTAGATAGGCGCGTGAAGAGGCGCTATATAAATCCCTGATATGAATGAATGAAATGAATACACTAATATACTTTTTGCTGTCCATATGTTGCATCCTTTTGCATGTAATGTGGCACATCTGAGCAACAAAATTAGACCTAACCTACATTTACATCAGTGATGACGGGGTTAACATAAGAAAATTATTATATTTCTACAGTTGCGTTTCGGAGTAGGCCTACACTTATAAATGTGGAGGCCCCCTACAAAATTGAAGCCAGGCGCATCTTAATGACATCTGGACCTACCGAGGTATTGTGTTGAAGGCCCCACGCATGTCTTATTATGGGCCCACCCTATTAGGAATTACAATTTGTTATAAACGCTGTGCTTAAGAAAGTAGGCTTACAAACTCCATGTACTGACCTGAGTCAGTTTAAGTGGCGTTACTTATGCACAAAATCAATAATATTATTTTGTATTGGGTTTGCTTAAGCTGTGGGCCTACCTGACTTTTGAGGCACTCGATCCGACTCCGATTTGGGGCCTTCAGTTTGCAAGTTGTAAATACATGAGTTTCAGAAATAAACAGACACAATAGGCATAATGAGCAGCTAAATTTCATTTGGAAACCCCTTCAACTTCAGGCCCGACCTACCGAAAGGTTCGGAGGGCCATAGCGGCACTATCCCGACCATGGACTGGGCCCAAGACGAACAAAACTCGATTCTGCACAGTCATGGCTATAGTTCGAGCGGCTGGAAATGCCATTTCTGGGGGACACAACAACCACTGAACGTCAAGTCCCAATTGGGTCTTGCCCCGAAATATCTTTGTGATCCAGTACTCACCCCATTTTTGCCACTTCGTTGCGTCCTCTTAGGTCTCTGATTGACTTGACGTCTTTGTTCCCCGCGCCATGGCACAATCCTTATCATTTGCCTGCATAGGTCCATCCTTATGGAATGGACACCCACCGCCCTATCACTTCGCTCTGTCATCCTCTCTATAGTATAGTAGTCTTTCGTCATCTTTCTCTCGTAGTTTAGGTGGAGAACGGACATTTCCTCTGGATATATTCCCCGGACTTATTCCCCGACAATTACCCCCGGACGTCACCCCCATTTTGACAAGGAAATTTTCACCCCTCCCCTGGGCAACTGTGCATATGGCACGTTAAGTTTAAAAACGGATGCCTTTGAAGTAAACGATCACTCAGTATTCGTTAAAAACTTAAATTCATATGAAACGATAAATGTATACAATAAACAAAGGCCTTATGCGACGTAGTGTAGGGACATCACTTTTACCCTGCGACTTTCTGTCCAGGGACATTTTGTCCGGGACATTTTGTCCGGGGACATTTTATCCGGGGATTTTTTGTCCGGGGACTTTTTGTCCGGGGACTTTTTGTCCGGGGACATTTTATCCGGGGACTTTTTGTCCGGGGACTTTTTGTCCGGGGACTTTTTGTCCAGGGACATTTTATCCGGGGACTTTTTGTCCGGGGACATTTTATCCGGGGACTTTTTGTCCGGGGACATTTTGTCCGGGGACTTTTTGTCCAGGGACATTTTGTCCGGGACATTTTGTCCGGGGACATTTTGTCCTAGCACCACAAACTTCAATGGTAATTTTCAGAGGTGCTACCAACATAGTGCAATATGTGGGGTGTCAAACCACTCTTAATGGCAGACCAACCAACGGCAATATTCCCAGAATTTACCTGAAAATGTTTCCGTCAAATGGTAGGTCAGTGTGCCAAAAAAGCCTGAACAAAATGGATATTGGGATCTGGAGAGACTCCCGATAAATCCACCTACAGAAATATTTTGCAAAACTAAATCTTGAATAGTGGATTTTTTAGCATACAAAGAGTGAAATTGGGTCTTCAAATGTTAATCTTGATCTTCATACTTAAGACTCATTGAACCTTGAAAATGACAGATTTAAACTTTCTCAAATTGTGTATTGTTGAGGTCAAGGGCGGATACAGAAATTTTCGAAGGGGGGGCCAAAATTTTTGGTGTTGCCGGCGAAAATTTTTTTTTTGACCGCTGAAAAAACTGATGACCTTTTTTTTTTTTTTTTTTTTTTAGTCGTCGGTTAATTTTCCGGGGAAGACATACCATTTCAACCGCCGAAAAAACTGATGACCTTTTTTTTTTTTTTTTTTTTTTTTTAGTCATCGGCCAATTTTTGTGGAAAAAAAGTACTTGTTGAAACCAAATGGGGGGGCCACGTCCCATGCAATTTTTAAATGGGGGGGGCCATGGCCGGATTGGCCCCCCCTGGATCCGCCCTTGGTTGAGGTAATGCATTGCACTCCAGTAAAACATCGTCAATTAGCCCCAGGGCCGGCTCCTTGCAGTGGCGGCGCCAGACACTTTTTGTAGCCAGGGCATAGCCAGGGCAGTCATACAAGTAACCATGCAGGGCAGAGGTCGAGTCGCGTGCTCGGTAGTATACGGGCTTTCATAGGTCTATAATTTGGCGATACCGTGCTCGCCATAAATCACCATTGATGTCACAGCTGGTTTTTCCACTTGATCTGGGTCTTTTGCCTTCGTCTGGGTTTCTGGTTTGTTTTTAGACCAAATATGGTTTTATTTAAAAAATTTAATTACTCGACCATTTTTATTTACAACGCATGAATATTCTGTGCACTGCAGCAATACAAATTGTATTTATAGTGAAATTCAATGTAAACTGGTTGTACTACATAATTTTTCCACGACTCATTTGACGATCATTTTATTAATTTTCTCCCAAAATATCTTAAATCCAACATACATGTAATTTGAATAAAGGGGGTCTAAAATTGCTGATATAAATATTCCGGACTTTTCTGGGTTTTTTCATAACGAAATCTGTGTTTATTTCTGAAACCTCATTGGCAACACTGTAAACCACCCACCGTACACTATTAGGGAATTAGGGACCTAGGGTTGACTGGTCAGAGGATCAGATGGGCAAAGTAATAAAACTGAGGACTTTTTGACATTTTGGAAAGCAAATCTTATAAATCTTATAGACTAATCTCAGTGAATTAGTGAAGTATTGCAAATTTTCTTTAGAGTAGCATTTCGAAAGCAAAAAGTTAAGCAAACAAAGTTACTGAGTTAGGCATAGGCCTAGGCTAGGTCAACTGCTTACGCAAATGCTTATGCTTCATTTGAAAAACGATAAAAGCGACAGTTGGGCTTATGCTGTTAGTTATACGGTAATGTGGATAAACAGCCACAGAATTTTTGCCCAAGGCCTACCAGAACCTTTGCCCTGCCAAGGCTGCCATAACTTTTGTCACGCCAGAATTTTGACTTGCCAGAAATTTTTCTCTGCCAGAATTTTTCCCTATCATAACTTTTGCCAAAATTCTGACCAACAACAATTTCTGTCCTGCCAGAATTTTTCCCTGCCAGAACAGTTGCCCTGTCAGAATTTTGCCCTGGCAGAACTTTTGCACTGCCAATATTTTTGCCATGCCAATATTTTTGCCATGTTAGAGAGCGGACTGACGGACGTGAACAGCAAGAAACAATATGCCCGAACAAATTGTGGCAATGCAAATATTCTGGCAGGGCAACGACCAGGGCAACAGCCAGGGCAAAGGCTTTTTTACCAGGACATTTGCCCTGCCATGCCCTGGCGTAGCGCTGCCACTGGCTCCTTGATGCCCCTTACTTCTACGCTGGCAGCTGGACAGTGAAAGTGTCGGGCAATGAAATACCAAGGTCTTGTGTGGCAGAGCGGAGAATTATGCGACTATCGATGAAAAAGACTGAGACACAAGAATCATTATGATTAGATGGAGTGCAATCTGCTAGACAATTGTGCCTGAGAATCAAGATGTACAAGGTTGCTTTGCTCTTTCTCCACTTTCTTGCACTGACTTCTGAATTTGTAATTTTTTAGTTTCAACCTTGTTCTGATTCAAGATGTTCATGTAGGAACTGTAGACTTGATGCTGGTCACTAACATAGACTCTAATTGACGCTCTCTATTTTTTTCATTTTGTACTGTTGACACAAGGCCTCATCGACACAGTTCAGGTCTGGTAGTCACCAACAATCCCTGTATTGCTTCGATGTTAGTGACTACCAGACCTGAATTAACGCACAGTTTGCGAGTGGCTATGATTCATGTAAACATTGACAAATGAATGAATGGTTTTGTGATGATCAGGTGGTTCAGGTGTACATCAGTTGGCGTGACTGTCCAGTTGCAATGCCCCAGCTGCAGTTGGTTGCGGTCAGCAGACCACTGACCACTGTAAACCAACCTCTTGTGGTCAGTCTGACAATCCAGGCAGAGCAGATGAGAATCTGGGACGATAAGAAGGGATTCATTTACATTCCAGGTAAGCCTCAGTTCATAAAATACCTGGAAAAGATATATAGCCATGGTATACATATATATATATCTATAGCATGGCATATGATATATATATATATAACTATATGGTATATAACTATATATGGTTATGATGCACGAGCAAATCATCTGATCGCTGTTAACCAGTTCTCTCGCTTACAACCTGATTTGTTAGTAATCTACCCATTACTTTTAAGCCAAATTACCATTTATAGCAAGGTTTACTTTACCTGTTATGCTACATGGTCTTAAGTTTAAAGAGTATTGACGTGATTATTAATCTATACATTGTTTTGAATTTCGCATATTGTGTAGTAATATTTTGAGTTCAGAATTATTGTGTAATGATATTGTGAGTTCAGAATTATTGTGTAATAATATTGAGAGTTCATAATTTCTAAAGTACAGTGTAAAAGCTAAGTGCAGGGCACCAGCTTATTCACGAGTGCTGCAGACTCCAGATATGACAAGTGGAGGTCCAACTCTGGTTGCTATCGACCAGGGAGTGGAGGCAGAGGAGCTGCTGATGCAGATTCAGTCTGACAAAGGATTGGAAGTTAGAGGACAGTATGGATCAGAGGTAGACATTCTTGAAGAGAAGACGTTCGTTTGAAGTTGAAAGCCTGAGGTGATAGAGGATTGTTAATTACACGGTGGTGGATGAATACCAAATTATGTGAGTTTTAATCCAAAACTTGACAGATAACAGTGTATCCTTGAACTTAAGAATTTATATTAGATGCATGTCACTTAAAAGTGTGTTGTTCGTCCATGCAAGAAAATTGCAGGTTTCATGCCCCACGTTGTGTTGCTTGTTCATGCGTGAAGTCTTTTGCTTTAGGTCTGATTGACGTATATGTTGGTGGACAGCAACCGAACCAGGAAACAACGACTGGATCAAATGTCCTACAAGGACAGATCAAGGTCGTTCACTAACTGAATGAGCAGATGAAGCTTGCCATTGGTTGTAGGGAAGCTAATGAAGCTTTCTCGGTTGTAGGGCTGTCCATCTGGAATGACCTCCCTTCAAAGCTGCATTTATTACATCTGTGACAGACAAATTTTGTTTCATGTTTCGTATATCTCGCACGTCTTTTTCTTTCACCGTTGAATTGTTAATTTGTTTAATTAATTGAATTGTTAATTTTTTTGAATTAATTGAATTACTAAGTGAATTGGTAAATGTGAAATTCAAGGGAATTGTTAAATGTGAATATGAAGTGAATTGGTAGATTTTAAACTTAGTAAACATTAACCTTAATTGAATTGGTAAATGAGTTCTCTGTACATTGATTGGCTTTTACGCCACCCAGGGATGAGAAGAGTGAGGGGACTGGATTTCCGTTGCCTTCCTAACAGACAATTGCCGGTGAACAAATTGTCCAGGTCGTTATGCAGTGATTTGAGGTGGATTAAAACTTGTAGCCCAGAACATTCCGCTTCACCACTGGCTCCCACAAACTGAACAAGTAATTGATAAATGTGCAGTTTAAGTGAGTTGATAAGTTTGCAAAATTTAGGTTAATCTGTATGCGTGAAATGGTCTTCTTTTGACAGAAGGACTGCTTTCATGAGCTCAAAAGGTATATAAGCTTACAGAGCTTTATTATAAGTGATCTGTATTTTATCGTTTTTGGTGGGAACTAATTCTTAGCAAAAGGTGATGCGACAGTTTTTGTTTAAGCACGTTGATTTGACTTTTTTGCATTGATGTAATGAAATTTTCCAATCGTTTATCTCCCAAAATTACTGTAACAAAGACGCGGGAAGGTTACGGTCAACGTACGGATAGTGATATTTTTAATATCTTGTTGAATTCCATGATCATTTAAGTTTGTGATATTTTCGTAAATTCCTATTTTATGGAGCACTGCAATTTTCTGTGGAGAAGATACTTGGTGCTGACTACAGCGTTACTTGCTCGTGTTTAGAGTTTCACGATTATCGGATTGTAATTTGTTTTCGTAGATCGTTGATTTGCACATTCCATATTATCGGTAGATATTTTGACTAGTACTTTTGGTTTTGTGTGGATATGATATACCTGTGAGATTGCATTTGTAACCAGTTGTTATAGCTCATTTTAGAGCAGACATATATTTTTTCTTTCAGTACTGACTGCTGATTATTGATTTCAGCCTTGTGTCATTTATTTTCATTGCACGTTGCTTTTGCAGTGACGAAAACTTGACTTTGGCATCTGCGACAGAAGGCAATTTTCACTTAAACTGTTTCAGCTGTTTCATCAAAACAAATGGGAATATTTTTACACTTTATTTTTTACTGCATAATATTTTTTTACTGATCTACTTTCTTTGAAGAAAAGAAAGTTTGCCAATGCCAGCTTGGATTGATAAAAAAGTTTAGAAAAACATCTAGCTTATTCTATATACTGAACTGATCTCAGTATTGCTAGCAGACATCTTCATAATAATTATGTAACTCTGATGACTGGTGTGCTTGTACCAATATTTAACGGTTCATCTTCAGCTATGTGTCAAGTTCCCCTCTTTAGATGGCTACAATATTATTGTGTGTTGAATTAATTTCTGTGGCATTTCTTGTGATCTCGTATATTGGCTATAGGGAATGTAATCCCGGGATCCCGATTACCGGGAATCCCGGGCATTTTACAATCCCGTAATCCCGGGATTGACAAACATGGAATCCCGTTTTTCGGGAAAACCGAAAAATCGGATTTTTTATTAAATTACTTGACCAATTTTGCAACAATTCCTTGGTCAATAGACGCCAAAACGACAGATAAGCACACACCCTAATGAAGGTAAGCTGGCGACCAGCAGAAAACCCAGAGGGGTGACTGGAGGTAGGCGTTTCTCAGTGATCAGGCATGAGATTTAGCTTTCCGATCTCCCATTCCTTGCTTGGTTCATGTATACAGACTATGGATTCCTCCATAACAATGACCACACGCCATTCAGTTGACTGATAGAACATAAACAGATGTAAGATGCCAGCCGTGCTGGCCGACTAGGCACTCATCGCCCAACTCCGATTCACTCGTGTTGATGACGCCCCCACCCCGAAATTGCGCCTGAACTTGACAGCATACAAACGGGCTGTTGCTGCCTTAATATCAGATGACTCACTGGTTAACCTTGGCTAGCCTGCTACCTTGTTGTGTTCCTCGCGCTGTGGTCAGTCGGTGCATTGGTCACCTCGTATCGTCTGACCTAATTCCGGGTCATCATATGCAGAGGGCAATTACCCTACTCAGAGTGATCGCAACTTACGCCCAGTTAAAGACCGGGGAATCTGAAATGAGCTAAACTCACGGCAATCTAGGTCAAAGGAGAGACAAGAGAGGGCAGGCTAGGGCGGGGGAGGAGATGGGTCTAACTTGTTTGTTTAGTGGGGATCGAAGCCACTGGTTGTAGGCCTATCACTCAAGTTTCAAACAAACCCCCACTGCTGCCAGGGACCACCGACTAAAGCCCTTGCCGTGAGTCATAATATTGATCGCGGTTGAAGTGCTTGATGCAAAGAGAAAGCTTTACTGTATTTGGCCTACTACTAAACTATGTCTAGGAATTTTTTAAATTGCCATTATAAGCCAATCCCGGGATCCCGGTATCCCGGGATTGACTTATTTATAATCCCGGAATCCCGGGATTGAGCAAGTGCCCCGGGATTGCATTCCCTAATTGGCTAGATATGGCAAATTAGTCTGTTGTGTGAATCTTAATTTAATTTCACCAAAAATGTGGTGATTCTGTCAACATCTTGCATAATAATTGTTTATGACCAAGATCTAGATTATTTCTCTGTTATTATGTGAAATTGACAGATGTCGCTGACGAATCAACAGTTGAAAAATTAATATCCAATTGCAAGACTTTTTTGTTTGAAACAGTTTACCTGCAGCCTGAGTGAGTTTCATTTAAAAAATGAGCAATTACCAAATCTCCCATTACCATACTTCAATCACAGGGATATTTATATAGCACCTCTTCAAGAAACCTTTCCGAGGATCTCCCGATTCCAGCACAGCCAAAACGAAAAGGTTTCAAAATTGTACTTATAGAATGTGTCAGTGACCTAGGAAACGGGCACAGATCAAGAGGGAGGCTATTTCATACTGCTGGGTCAGTCAAGGAAAAGCACGGCAAATAGGACTGACAGCACTCCCCTAGGAATATCTTGAATGGGACCCAGCTGTTTGTCGGCTTCAGTAGGCTTATCTGTGAAAGTAGTTAGTCTACACTATAGACTGCACTACATTACTGCATTTCGTTTATGTATTGTGTGAAAATAAAATGTCTGTATTGGTTTGTATGATGTCTGGCACATATGAAGTCACACCTTTGGATATGTCCTATGTGATTTCCAGGAATTCGTTTTGAGTATTCTGTGATAGCTGACACAGTCACACTTATTAGTATGAGAACGAGTTAGTATTTCTTGGTACTTCTGCTTTTTTCCTAGAAAAAAGGTTCCAGAATTGAACAAATTCAGAACAATAATGGAAGGTTCCAAAGGATGCATTGACAGACCACGGAGGCTTATTTTATGCTAATATTTTTATTATATAAAAATATAAAGAAACAGTGACACCAAACTAAACAATTTCGTTAGAATTTCAATTAACTACATTATTTTTTATAAGCTAAATAAGTCCCAGAACACTGTTGTGAAGCATTCCATCTGAAAGCAAGGCACTGATTTTTGGCACTAAATAAAATTTTAAATCTGCTTTGTATGCATGCAGTGTCTGCGAATTGGTGGCTGATCGGTAACGTGCTTGCTCACGAAACGGGCTGTTGCGGGGTCGACTCCAAGTAACAACCCTGGGCAAGTTGTTTATGCACACGTGCCTCTGTCACCAAGCAATATGATTTGGTACCAGCGTAAGCTGAGAAGTAAACGGCAAGTCCTGTGATACACTGGCTCATGTCCTGGACCTTGGGATTCCTCCATTGGCGGCTCAAGGGCCTAGAAAAGGAGATGAGCGCCTCACCAACAGGCCTTCGGCCTAGGGACGACTTTACTTTTTTTACTTATGCATGCTGGGTATGGCATCATTACAAATAATTATGCACAATTTATCACAGTACTGTAAAAAAATAACCTACTTTTCTTGGTGTCACACCAAAAGTCACCTCTGGCTTAACTGATCACAATCATAAAAAGTTAGTGACTTCTAAATACAACACAACTATTTGATGTTGTCCTTATAAAGTTCTGAAAGCATCAATGGTGATGAACAACTGTGTGCTCATGGTTCTTACACAACGATGGCATGATTAGAGATTAAACTGCACTGTTGTAGGTCCAACCTCTCTGCTGTAAACAAGTGTCAACCATGATCGTAAATTTTACACAATTCTGTCACCAGAAACTGGCATGCCTGATTTTACGTGTCCAGCACCGATGTGTGTATATGTCGTGTCAACGATGTGAAACGTTTGTTTCATAATTGTTGCCAGTTGTACGTGCTTCCATCTTGAACCTTCAGATCAGAATCGACTTAGTCAGATGTTCGTCACGAAAAACACATCGCAAACGGTGTTGTTTGATCCTCAATTATGCCGCAGTCCAAATAGTTGCGTAACCGATCCTCTGAGGCTCTGTCGAATCGGTTATGCTTTTCATTTTAACGTTTTCATCTGAAAAAATAAAATTACTATATTGACTTTCTTTGAACAGTTGTCTCTTTAACGTTTATAAATTCTTTTTAAAACCAAAACACGCTAAAATGTGGTGGAATGAACTTTGAATGTCTGTGGAATAACGGAGGTTCCCAAAACATGGTCCATGGACAAAGGGGAACCGAAAAGGTTATGGCGGGGTCCATATGTGCCGTCTAAAAATTGTTTTGTTTAAATTTTAAGTAATAAATTTTTCTTCTTAAATACTTGGTTCCCTGGGTTATGCCTATAAAAATAGAAAACGTAATGGGAACCTTGTCCAAACACTTTGGACACCTCTGGATTAGACCAACATTCACTATAAGAATGGGTCTACATAAGCCTCTATAAGGAAACAGACAAAAAAATTCAAAAAATAAAATAATAAATTGGTTCAAATATTGGTATTAATAAATTATATATATATTCATAATTTTTTATGTATGCAAACTAGGTGAACTCATTTATAAATATGAATTTGTTTTGTACACAGAATTTTCTATACTAACTGCCTGCTTGAAGCATTTGTTGAAGCGTTGAAATTCCTGCACGCAGTCGTCTTTTTTCAGGTTTTCTTTAGCGACAACACACTTGGCATATTCCGAGGCCTGAAGAAAAAAGAGAAGTAACACACAGAAGAAGTTTTTTAGAGAAATAGCCTTTTATGTACGACAAAATTAACTTGCAGTATCACATTTCAGAAGATAAAATATTAACAATGGTTTTTATCTGTGCATGTACTAAACACTGCTTTGCAACATATCCAACAAAGCAAGCTCTCAAAGCAATCGGTCAAAGAAACAGATTGGTAATGAGGTTTTCGTGCATAGTTTGCAATATATTTCTGAACCACCAAAAGCTATTTAGTCATTGTCACAATCGCTGACTATCTTGTCGATACTTTCGTAATCTCAAGATTTCTAAAGTGCCCACAAAGCGAAGTCGCGGGAAGCAGCTCATTCACAGGCGCTTAGTCAAAACAAAATCGATAAACAGATGGTCAAGATCCGAAGAGTCGGGCAGGCTTCAAGTAGAGTTGACAAAATTCTTCTGTCAATATAATCAAATATTCAGTGTAGGAAGACTGATTTTTTGCTCATAGCTGTACAGAACTTCTGTTTTTCCTGGTTCAATTAGGGTTGTTTAGATAAAGTCAATTTGTTAATTTATTAAGAAATTAAGGTATTCTGTATTGAATTGATTGCAAAAGATTTGCACTCTGGTGCAGAGGCAACCAAGCAATAGGAAATTTGAAATCATTCAATGCAACATTCGTCCAACATTGATTATTTCCTTATGGTCCTTATGGTATTGTCTAGCGGGACGAGCACTCAAAAAGCGTTTTATATAATGGTCTTTGAGATTGAACGGAAAACTATCATAATAGAGCTGGAAAACCTTATCCTCTTTATGAGTTACCTAGCTAGATTACTAGTTTGCACATTTTACATAATGGCTACAATTTGAATTTCTAATAAATCATACACTCCTAAGACAGATAGATAGCTTTTGACAGATTAGTCTGGGCTGTTATCAAAACATCTACCTCAGCAGAGCACATTGCTATAGCTTTTGGGTAGTGTGCCAGTTTCGCTCTCGCCGACTGGACAGCCTTCATTCCTTTCTCCATATGCAAAACCGCTATCTGCAAACAAAGTAAGCACCTCACTCAAAAATGATCGCAGGACATAAATTATCTCAAGCGTTGGTTATCCATGTAATGTGTGAACAACCGTGAAGTGATTACCAAAGTTCCATCTCGGTAATACAACTTAAAAAGCACTCCCTTGAGGTGATGCTAAATAATGGCAATTGTAATCTCCAAACTTCAAAAGCACCACTCGAAAGCTAAGCGCGGGGCACCAGCTTATTCACGAGTCAAAAAGGGGAGTAAAAGTGCATTTTAGTGTATTTAATCGTTCGCCATTGCATGGGTTTCAGTGTTTGCCAGATACAAGTCAGATTAACAAAAAGAATTCTTGCAAAACAGAAGTCGGATTAATCAAAACAATTTTTACTGAAATAGAAGTGGGATTTATTAAAACAATCTTGCTGAATTGAGTAAACGAATTTTTGCCGAATTCTTCCCTAAGCGGAAGCTGGATCAATGAATAGGATTCTTGCAAGACTAGAAGTTGGATTAATTAAGAATAATACTGATGCAACGAGCTAAAATACACTTTTACCAAAAGGGGTGTCCGTAAGAGCAGCCCAAATGTGGTCCGGGTCGGTTGCCATAGGATCAGAGGGGCGGAACAGCTACTAAGGCGGGTGTCGTGTGGGCCGGGAATTGGAAGGTGGTGGATCGGATGAGACAGGGTAAGAGTTCTTGAAGAAAGTGTCTTCAATTTCGAATTCAAAGCCCTTGGTGTGATTGATAGAGAAGCCTGAGGAAGGTGATGTGAGTGATTAGTGATGGTGGAGGAACTGAAAATTAGCGGAAATCAGAAGGCAGATTGTTCCAAGTGTGGTGCAGTTTTAGATATCGCTCGGTTGGATAACTTGAGTTTCACCTGTGCTAGCCCCCCGTAAAGAACGGGGAATACGAGCCGCTCTGATTTATCCTATAACATCGCACGCATATTTCATTGTCATTAATCGACTTCGCATTTGCCAGCAAATAGTCAGATAAACACACAGGAATAATTCACAAGGTCATGCACGTTTCAACACAGAGCGTAATTACCAGCACCTACACTCTATTATCGTTTGGTCAATAAAAGATCCTTGTGAGAAGATCTTTATCAACGACCTTTTATAGCATGGTGTTATAGCGCATCTCAATTTTGCAAAAGATAAAAATCTATGAATCGGTCGATAAGGCAAATAAAAGGTCTTATACTAAGATCTTTGGCTTAGGCCTACTAAGATACTCATAGACATCATATATTATTAAATGTAAGATGTCTATGAGCCTGTTATATACAGGGGGGTCCCGTAGCTCTCACTGGTCGTTAAATTGAGTCATCCGCGCGACCCGGGCTCAAGCCTCGCTCAGGGCATTAATTTATTTTTTAAAATATTCTGTTAGCTGCCATTGGCGCTTTGCTGTTGCGTTGCTTGACTCGGGTTCTGCTAAAAATAAAGATAGCCCCTCTCACTTCTGGCTTGGCCGATCAGAAGTGATCCAGTACTTATAGGCCATCAAAGTGTGATAGGCCATTAGTTAAGTTACCGAACCCACTGCTGTAAAGCCGACCTAGCTGCGTGTCGTGCTACAGTGGGCCGTATTTCGTATAACATGTACTTGTAATCATTCTGCGGTGTGTCAGATTGAAGCATTAAAGAAGATATTATTATTATTATTGGTGTCGTTGGAATACTAGGCCTAGCTATATATATTTTTATTTACTTGGTCCTGACTTAGGCCTAATTGGCCTATATTTTAAATTTAAACACGCCCATATTATTTTAGACCTAGAGAGACTCTGACGGTGATATGATGGGAAATCGAATTTTTAGAATTATTACACCTCGCAAAAATTAGGAATTATGCCTACCATTTGAGCAGTGGCGGATCCAGAACGTTTCGAAGTGGGGGGCCAAAATTTTCGGCCTTGTTGGTGGAACAGGGGAAAAATTTGGTGTGATTTTCGTCGCCGAGAAAACTGATGACCTTTTTTTAGTCGTCCGTCCAAATTTTCCGGAAAAAGATACCAACTCATCCGCCAAAAAACTGATGACCTTTTTTTAGTCGTCGGTCGTGTCATAGTCGGGAACAGGCCTATACACTAAATCAAATGGGGGGTCACGTCTCGTGCGATTTCTTTAGTGGGGGGCCTGGTATCCTGTTTTCTCTCCCGCTGCATTATATTAATGGCTTCTTGAAACCAAATGGGGGGCAACGTCCCATGCAATTTTATTTTGGAGGGGCATGGCCATTTTGGCCCCCCCTGGATCCGCCCCTGCATTTGAGCTCATTAGGGCTTAAAAATTAGCACATGTAGGTATTACAATACTTCAATGATTATAGATTTGTTTAGGTCTGGCTAGCTATAGGCTAAATATAGACATGGTTTTCGTTTTAAATGTTCGCCTAGCCACACAACAGTTACTGTGACAACTCACAACTTTGCAGAGCTCGAGATCTGCACCGACTTGAGAGTGTCGGAGGCCGCACGCCGGTCATTTTTGGTCGGCGACGCGCCGACATGCAAAAATCGGCGGCGGTGCCCTTGAAATGACGGCGTCGTCGGCGCGGCGTCGTGGGATTAGTGCTCCAACGTCGCATATATACTTATTTTAAAATTTGTTACACAAGCAACCCAAGGATTCGATAATCCTAGCAACTAGTAGCAAGAAACCTGTGTTATAAAGATATGCGTAGGCCTACTCAGCAACTATTTTTGGCAATCATCTGGTCTTAAATTAATAGTCATGAGAATAATAATTCTCAGAATAGAAGTTCAATTAAAAAATTTCGTCAAAAAACTGTGGGTGGCCTTACTAGAATTGATATAGCTTTTGTTCTGTTTGAAATATTTTGATGAAATCTGGCCATCATGTGTAAATATGAACTGACTTTAAGACTGTTAAATTTCATTTCGAAATTCTTACATCTGGCCAAGATTTTTCCAAAAACAGTAGGGTGGTTTTTGGACCACCGTGTAGGCTCACAAAACGTAAAAAACACACACGCTCGCACGCACGCATGCCCACCCCCTCGCACACCTGTTGACAAATATCAATCAATGGTGCTAAACTGCAACCAGTAGGCCTAACATGAAAAATTTGGCCAAGGAACCTGCAGCATGCACAGTATAATCGTCGGATATAGAAGTTTTGGAAATTCTCTATTTAACATAATATAATTGTCATTAAGTAAACGTAGAAACATGCAATGAAATTCACATAATATTGAGATTAGATACCTAATCCCATAACCCACACTCTTCGCTTCTGGCCAGCTGATGATGCTGGACTGCAAAGCCTAGCTATATAAAGACTACACAATATGAGATAAAGTTCACATTTGCATATTCCAGGTTATTTAAGGCGTGTCTTAGTCTAAGACATGATGTCTAAAGTGATGTTCGTGACGGATAACGAAGATCAAAAGTAAGATATTTAATTTCTGAATTGTATGTTTTTGAAAATTGTATGTTCGTATGCTGAAACTCACCATTATCAGTTTAGATTTGCAAAATTTTATAGGGATTGGCTCATTGGGCTTGCTGAACCCTCTCTTTGATCCCTTCACTGAAAAAACATTGCCATATGCTCACCATCAATAAAGGTTTTTGACACACCTGGTGTAATGACTCCTACATGGTTGGGAAATAAACGTGACCGCCATCACTGTATACATCAGTACCCAAAAAACAGTATAGATGCAACGTATCTACACTACGTCTAGGCCTACTATCTTTCACAATATCTCGCCAGAAATCTCATACTAGTGCAGATGATAAAACAGACACTATCATCTCATAACATGTCAAAATATGGTATCACCCTAATTATGTGCCATGGGTGGTTAAACCGAGTAAAACAAATGAAATTAAATTATTTCACACCACACTAGTGTGGCTTATTTACACTGTGCTCTGCAACCTTCAATAAAATGTCTTTCCACTTCTCTAAGAGGTCCGCTTTGGCTTTGAGATTGTATTCCTTCATTAGGTTGCTGACCTTCCGTAGTTCAGCCAAATTGTTGTTCTGCAACATCTGAATAAGATCTGGAATCGAATCGTAGTAAAGAATATGCGGAAACTGATAGAAGTCCGAGAATTCGATCCAGTGTCGAATTGCCATTTCGTCCTGCTCGTTGTTCGGGTCCGGGATTGAAAACTGAGATGGGTGTGGACCGATGTCAGACTTATTTGGCCGACCACCAAAAACACCGCTCCATGTTCTCTCTTTCATGATCATGTGCATAAGCTGCCAGGCGGTAAGAAGGTCTCTCGAGGGAAAGAACAACGGAATGTTCATGCGGTACTGCTCAAACAGACTCATTACGGATACCTGGTAAGGCACGTGTACCATTCCCATATGAGCCGGAAGATCGGAGTACTTGTAATGTGGATATATCCGTCGAAGTGGAATCACATCAACTGTGCATTTCACAGCTCTACATGCCTTAGAAAATTCCTCGAGAAAGATGGTTTCAAATTCGCCATCGTGGATAGGGGCAACTAGGAACCCTTTTCTCGTTGGCTTGTACGACAGGTTATTGTAATCACAGAAACTGGGAAGCAGCTGTCCCTGAATGCCAGTGAAATATTTTATGTATTCCACATCATACAAGTTGTTTCCACCGACCACATTCCAAGGAAGAGATGCATACTGAATGAGGTTTTCATTCCACCCTGTCCAGCGATCCTTCCCGAATCGGCCGAGTTCATACCGCGTCGAGGCAATTATGATAAGGCTTTTGTTAAATGGCGCAAACAGTTCGCACATTGAAGTTGGATGAAAGCAGACAAAAGCATCGACTGACTTCATCTCAGCATCATCCTTGTAGGCATTGTAGAACTTTGGTATCAGCGAGTGATTGAGATTCATTGCATTTCTAACGCCTATGACCTTGAGAGTCTTTTTACCTTCGCAAGTGTTCGTAATGTGGCAATGGCCAGAGAGACTCTTGTCGATGAACTTGACGCCGAATGGACGTAGAAGATGTTTCAAGTCATTTATTGGAGATATGTGGTAGTCATTACTCCAGATTATCAACTGCCTTTCCTTGAATAGAGTCCCAGGTTGTCCATTTTCTTGAGTTTGGTACACATTCTCATTGACTTCCTTAACAATATCCTTCCTTGGAATGAGGACCAGATACACGGCAAACATGATGACCTTGAAAACTAACAGCAACACAAAAACCTTGAATTTTTTCATTTTGCGTTTATTGTACGAAGAAAATACGATGTCAATCCATGTAAAACTTCGTCCGCCGTTCTATAAAGCAAAGCAACATTATACTTACAAAAGAATAGGTTATTCCTATTTTTTTATTGCATTATAATCTATAACTGCCATTAGGGGGAATTTAGGCCAACGCCGGCGTTTAATGCACAAAGGCTTCAACCATGGGCATGCCAAAAACGAAACATGATCAGGCGTAGGAAGCTTATGAGAGCAGGTGACCCTACCCAATTTTCGTGTGTTTCTATTTTTCCGGACAAGTAGGTCCCGGGAAAATATTAAACATTACTTGAAGTCCAACACTCATTAGCACACCACATTATCTCCCGGTTCCAGTTTGCCAAATCGAGTTAGTATTATTATAGCTAGGCTGTATACCAGCTCGAGATCATAAATCGCCACGAATAGGCCTAGAGATAGAAGAAAATCGCGAAAAAAATTCTGAATTCGCGGAATTTCGTAAAAAAGAAGAAAATCATAGCAAATTCATCGGCTGAAATTTGACACAAAATCGCGGCAAATTGTGGCATTTCAGGAAATTCACGACATTCAAGTCAAGTGACAAATATCACGGAATTTACGCTTTTAAAAATCATAGGCTACCAGTACTCGCGAAATCCGCTGTAGCCTATACTAGGGTGACCATACGTCCCGGTTTTACGGGACATGTCCCGGTTTTTCGTGGTGCGTCCCGGTGTCCCGAAGACTTATGGGAAAAGGCCAAATTGTCCCGGTTTTTGGCAAGAAAGAAATTTGAATATTGAAAACGTCAGTTTTTTGTAAACCACAGAACAAAGTGTACGGTAGTTTGTAACCTTAAAAAGTCGTAACGTAAGAGAAGTTGTCAATTTATATGAAATATTTATTATATTACATCTTTAGTAGGCTAGTGAGTTCAGTTGATAAATTCAAAGAACTATCAAGGAGTAACGAACAAGATTTTATAATAGGCCTTAAAGGCCTAAGACAGGGTTGTTTTTAAGGAATGTCTAGAAATGCACAGCCCCTTCTTTTCCTTCCCATTCTCCATAGTAAATTACTTCCAATCGAGGAACAATAACCATTTTTTGCTAGTTTTAACTGTACAGAAGTGCTTCTACAACTGCACAAATCCATTTAGAACTGCACATTTTGTGTACAACTGCAAGTTAAAAAGGTCCTGGCCTAAGATTTAAATAGCGGCTCAAGAACTATATCGACCGCCAGGTCGCGCTAGGGTCCTAATGGTCGTTCGACCGCTCATGCTAGCACTGAAATAGACCAATTTCCTTCGACAACTTAAATTGCTCTCAGTGTAATGTGGAAATTCAAACAAAAATTTGGATAATCATTGATCAGGGATACATTCCCTACCCAAACCCCGTTCCACTCCTCGGCGCTGAACGCCTCGATCGGCGATCGTCCACCGGACGCTCCTGTGTGCTCCAGAAACATTAAATCTTCCTCTGGACTAAATTATAGGCCTACTCACTGGGCACTACGGCGCTCCGTTCGGGCCATCGGGTAAAAATAAATAAAAAGTCGTTATAACGACTTTAATCTCGTTATAACGACTTTAATCTCGTTATAACGACTTTAATCTCGTTATAACGACTTTTTCGTTTATACGACTTTTTGTTGCTAAAAATAGAATGGAAAATTGCAATTTGTTCTATAAATAAACACGTGTTTATTTGCTTCTTCTTTCGTCTTTATCAAGCGTACATACAATCTTTGTGCTTCACGTTCAATAGCAAGGACTCAAAATAGTAATAAATTAATAATAATATATAAATAATAATAGTAGGCCTAAGAGTGGTAAACATATTACAGTAGCTTAGCGTCGTAAATTATTCACCATTGCATGCATTTCAGCGATGGGTCGAATACAAGTGGTCGAATAATGGTGAATAAGTTGCGGCGCTAAACTACATTAATTAATCAATTCATTCATTCAATGGATGCATTTATATAGCACCTCTTAGAGGGGCTACTCAGAGGCGCTCCCAACCTCAGCGTGTTCAAATAAAACTGTTTTAAGATGTTCGAAATCGTCCGAACGGCGGTCCCAAATTCTGATCACTTGCAAAAACTGGTAGAGTAGGCCTACTATATGTCGGGCAGTGTTTATTCTAGACGTCTCTGGGAGGGGAACTTTCTCCCCCCCCCACAGGATTGACATCCCCCCCTCAGAAAAATTGACGAAATGATAATAGTTTTTAGTTGCTGTTAAAATCATTATTTTACCAGAAGTATTATAACATACCGTGATATTATTTACTGTTATATGATTATATAGGGCTATTATTTACTAATACAGTATATGATGCTATCATATTGCAATGAGTATAATTTACTGTATAATTGTACAAATAGGTCTACTATTTTTGTCCAACTAAGAACAGAGATGACATCCCTCCAGAAACATTAAAAAAAATTTGATAATTTTTAGTTACTGTTTACATCATTGTATTACATGAACTGTTATATATAATATACTGCGATATTATTTACTATTTATATGATAACAATATATTTAATAGTTTATATTATTATTATGTTATTATTAGGCCTAACTATTATAATTATATAGGCCTAATACCATGGGCGGAGACTTTTGGTCGTTGCATAATTTGTTCGAAGGTCTCTTGTTCTTCTAACGTTATAACCTCACACAAATGCATGGCTTCCCCCCCACCACACCCATTGAGGGGGCTGTCCCCTCAGTCCACCCTAAGTCTACAAATCACACAGTCTCGTTGCAATGAGTATAACTTACTGAAAATATTTGTACAAATACTATTTTTGTACAACAAAATGGCTTCTCTCCAGTGCTTTCTTTCAAATTTCTAACTGCCAAATTTCAAATGTTTTGGTATTTGAACACCTAGTAAAACAACATCATTACTGCAAGACTTCCAGATTATGATACCTGTAGTTTATTAGTTCTTGGTTGGTTTGTGTACCATTTGAATTCTGCAGTGTTCTGGTCCGCAATTCAGGTCCATCTTGGGAAACAGCGATAAGCTGCTTCAGTGCTGAAAAGTCAGCTTAAATAGTCTAATATTATTATACTCTGAAGGTCTGTAGTCATTCGGTATAATAACCAAGCAACAGCAGAACTGAGCCTTTGAAGGAAATTATTATTGTAGTTATTGTGTGTGTGTGTGTGTGTGTGTCTGTGTGTGTGTGTGTGTGTGTGTGTGTGTGTTGAGCGGGCCTAAATGATGCTTGAGCAATATTGAGTCTGTTTGACCTTCATGGTTCTGCACTTTGCAATCAGCTCTCCCCCATTGACACGTTCTTCGCTACTAACTTGTACCCAAAGTGCATCTTTCCGCTGTACGAAAATCATTTTCTGTTCTCTGGGTCTTAGACACTGGGAGCGCCACTGATTCGTGTGCACTAGGAGGGCTATATAAATGTATAGATCCATTACAATTGAAAGGATAGGCCTACCAATTTGAGTTAGACAATTTCTCGTTTATTTAGAATTGAAATGTTTTATTAATCAGTTATTTTGATTGATAGGACATTTGACCAAGAGATTTCGCCATTTTGGCGGATAATATAAAAGTGGGAATAAAAAGGAGCACAATTTTAAAAGAAAAATTTATTTAAGCCTGCCTCAGTAGGGCTTACTGTAGGCCTATTGGCAGGAAGTCAACTCCGCAAAGTCATGCTTAGGGGCCCGCTAATCGCTTGCTGCCTTGGGCCTCGCACATGGAAGGGCCGGGCCTGCCTATATATACACTGTAATCGGTTGCGGCCGGTCAACAGGATTGTTCAATAAAATAAATATTAGGCCTAAAGGCCTACTGAGATCCCCCGCCAGGTATCCTCTCGCCAACCTTCGAATGCGCGGAACACAGTTTGGAGACATCCGGATTCCGTAGGCCTATAAATAACGTACGCTAACAATTGCATAAATTCTATAATTAGGCCTACATGTATGTGTAAGTTTACTTTATAATAAAATTACTATAAATGTGACGGCAGAGGTCTATACTCGTAAATAATTATAGCCTTGGATATTTCAATAAAAGCCTATAATCAATCAGCCCTATGTAATTATAGGTAGCCGTTCCATATAGGCCTAGATTGTAAATACGTATGTTACTGTGGGTTCTTTCACTAAAATACAAAAGCAATAACAGCCGTCTAGCAACTAGAACCTCTTTTGTAAGTTGTACCTGGGACTGGGAGTGGTTGTAGGCCTACTCTGCAATCAAATATTTAGTACAAATATTTCACAAATGATGTCTAAGCAGGCTACTTACTAACCGATATAAACAAGGCCTAATCATAATATTATAACCACCTAAAACGTAGCCAGTTTATTCATAGATGGAATTGGGAAATTTTATTTGCTATTTTTAGCACCGAAAAGTCGTACAAACGAAAAAGTCGTTATAACGAGATTAAAGTCGTTATAACGAGATTAAAGTCGTTATAACGACTTTTTTATTTAATTTTACCCGATGGCCCGAACGGAGCGCCGTAGGGCACCGATTGAGAGATGGTTCTCTATTGCAAATGAGCAGGGGCGGATCAAGGGGAAGGGCAAATCCGGCCATGGCCCCCATTTGACCAGCTATTCTAGCTCGGAAAGTTGACGTGCCCCCTCCCATGAGTAGTTTTGCATGCAGGCCCTCCCCACGCCCCACGAGGTCCGTACAGGGGTTTAAGAAGACTGTACGACTAAACAAACCAATGGTCATCAGTTATTTTTGCGAAGAAATGGTATCTTTTTCTTGGGAATTCGATAAATGACTCAAAAAGTCATAAGATTTTTTGGTGACCAAGACGAAATTTTTCCGTCCAAGACCGAAAATTTTGCTCCCTCGAAAATTTCTGTATCCGCCCCTGTAAAAGAGTACTGCACTAAGTGCACTGACGACAGGAGCAGGTTGTAGATTTCTACACTGAAATCTTTGTTCAGCATTAAATTTAATTGAGCCTATAAGACTAGGCCTTGGATCGTAAGCCTGTGTCCCTGTAGTTAAGGAATTAGGCCTACAATTGATATTTTTCAAAAAGTGTCCCGGTTTTTGATGGCCAGAAAATGGTCACCCTAGCCTATACTTAAATGAAATTGTAATATGAAAGCATTGGCTAGCCTATGAGCCTATGATTTTATATTCTACACAAGTTTCAAACCAAATTTAATACTAAAGATATAGTATAAAAATTAATTACTTTTCCTTCGTTGCGATTTGTTTTCGATTTCAATAATTACGATTAAATTGTTATTAGCGTCTCATCTTGCAACATGGAGTGAGTGAACGATAATACGGTTGTATCATTTACAAAGAACTGACGTTTCCAAGATTCAAGATCACAATATTAATTCTTTTCATTCCTAACTCAGGCTAACTGTCAGAAACGAGGACAATTTTTCTCTTTCGCACAAGTCACCGGAACACACTACAATAAACTGAGACATATCCCGGGAAAATAGGACTGTATCATAAAGCATTTGTCATAGCCTGTATACACGTTTCTCTTCTTTAAAATACTTTTTGTTTTTTGTTTCATGTAATAAGTTGCGGTATGTCAACTTAGTTTTTCTTGAATAAACGAAGTATATAGGTTATAATATTATTCTATAATATGATATATATTATATTATAGTGCCTAATGGTATAGGGAGGGCGGTGACGCATTGGATAACACACTGGCTGGAGGTTGCGGTCTGTCAACCAGACTATTCAATAACAGAAATTATTACTAGGCTTTTGGGCCGTTGATAACCTGGGACCCAGGACCTCGTCCAAACTAGCTATATGCGGCTGTTGCGCCAATGAGCACACACAGATTCTCTTTAAAAGTCTGTCTATAGAGAAATACATCTTGTGAATAACGTCAATTGCAAACAGGTAACCGTACATAGGAACCGGTAGACCTATAGACCTAGGCTACATTAAAATCCTTCATAACATCCTATAATAATTGACTGTCTGCTTTTGTTTGTCTGCGTTGTAGCGGATTTTTAATAAACGAAGATATACAGGGTGGGCCAAAAAAGCAATCCTCTAGGTTTTTTT
Organism: Lumbricus terrestris; assembly: GCA_949752735.1. NCBI lineage: Eukaryota > Metazoa > Annelida > Clitellata > Crassiclitellata > Lumbricidae > Lumbricus > Lumbricus terrestris. The sequence continues at coordinate 72,287,055 of OX457038.1, read as the reverse complement.
GGACCAATATCGTATCCAGAGGTAAAAAAATTTAAATCATGTTTCATAGGCCTGATTCATATCCAGCCTGCGTACAACAGCCAAATTTCACCAAAATATTTAAAACAGAGCAAAATTAAGTTATATCACTTTTAAGTAAGTATATATAAGTCCACCCACTGTTGTTGACGATAAAAAAACACAACGCAACAAAAACGAATTTATTAGGCTATGTTACATCCAGGCCCGCATTAAGGTAGGTGCTAAGGGTGCTGCAGCGCCCGGGCCCGCAGCTTCGAGGGGCCCGCATTTTCGGAAGTGATGAAATTTCTTAGCGAGAATGCTGCAGCCTTAATAAATATGAAATTATAGTCGACAAAATTTTGACAAAGTTCTCCGACACTTGAGATTTATTAACTCGAACTGTTTAATGTTTATGAATTGGTTGAAATCGCAGGAACTCATTATTAATGAAATATTTTATCTTTGGGAAGTGTGACTTTTCAACAGTGGTTTAATAAAGTAACCTAGGCCTACAATGTATATTTTCGCAGACCGCCTTCAATTAAGTCATTGACAAATCAGTATTCTGCTCGTAGCCTGTATGAAAGTTCGCAAGGCTTCGCTGTAGGTTTAATGCGAATCCTAACTTTCTAAGTCTAAACTCGTAATGACGAATTAATGATTGTTAATTATGCTTAAACATGGAGGAATTCAATAAAATTAAACTTAGCCAAGTGATACAATAATTTTAAAAATTGATTTGAATTATTAATTTCTAATTATTGCTTGCCGACTCTGAAGCTTTTTCTTGGTAATAAATACGCCTTAAGAAATCCATTCTTAGGTATGGTTCATACGCATTAGTAAACATCGTAGGCATATTAGTCCTTAGTTTATGTGCCTGGTGGACCGGTGTTTGACAGAAGGGACCCAAGAGGTTGTCACAGCAATCGATTGGACCCGAACTAGCCTTAACGCGACCCTGGTTACATCCCAAGCAATTGTTTTCAAAAATTAATGAACTAAGGCCTAATGCTTCGCAACTTGTGTTCAATATGTCCACCACCAGCGCCCATAGCCTACTTGTTCTGAGTCTCTCTGAAAAGTTCTTGATTACCGTGGTACCTTGCTGATGTGATCCAGAGGTAAATCTTCCAATTTTAATTCCAATGCGACCATTAATTCTCTTAATTATCGCTCTTGGCTATGTACGCATGCAGATTGTAGTATTTCACCATCATAGAGCTCTCCACACTTTATAGGGTAATCCAAAAGGTTCAAATCCGGAGGTTTTGCGGGGAGGGGCATCGATTCTTCTCAGTAAAACCAGAACAACAATATTGACGTTTAGCCGATCTCCTTTCATCATCGGCATACATATTATTTCTTAACTCTCAATCTCTTAATTTATGCGCTCTTAATGTTTATTAGAGTTAGCGGCGAGTATAGCTTTAGCTCCAGTACCTTCAGGAAGTTCAGGTGTATTCATTCCCGACTGATCCCGAGGCATGCTCAGCGTGAGAATTGTGGAAAAATAACGGACTATCATCCACTTGTAATTGGGGTGTGAAAAACATACTTTACTATGGAGTGCTAAAACTGGGGGTAGAAACCCCAACCCTCCGCAATTATCAACCTGGGCATGCCCTCCTGCTGGGGCGTTGCATGTATGTCTACATAATAATATTATTCTTCTTCACCGGTCACAGGAAGGCCCTGCCCCATGTGGATCCACGCGACGGGCGATGTGGCATGTGAACTGTGTTGTAGGTTTGCTGACTGCCATGGGTGGCACCACGGAGAGGAGCAAAGCTGGACCATGAAGTCCTCTGCAAAACAGCAAAACAGCATTTCCTGGAATTTTGTAGGACCCCTCCCCTTGCCAATTATGGGGAGTCCACTGAGACCAGTCACACATTTTGCCACCAAATTCAGCTGCAGTATTGGTAATATTTGGTAAGCTTTTGATAAATTTGTTAAACAGCGACAGTCTGCACAGTGGCGGCGCTAGGGGAGGGGCTGGGGGGCTAAGCCCCCCCCTACAAGAGGTTAAGTCCCCCTTAAAAAAGGGCCATCCGAGTTTTTTTACATTGAAATATCCAAGATTTTCGGTCGATGACTAAAAAAAAAGTCGTCAGAAATTTTGGCGGCGAAAATGGAAATGGCTCAGCCCCCCGGAAACTGAAATCCTGGCGCCGCCACTGAGTCTGCAAAAACACAACAATTTTTTTACGAAAAACAATAATTAATTAATACAAAACACACTGAAAAAAGACATTTCACACACACACACACACACACACACACACACACACACACACACACACGCACGCACGCAAATTTACGTACTCGGATAACTGCATGTCTCACATTGAACGTGTGAGTGTATACTAAATAAGGCTCTCAGATGAGATTAAATGCGTACTCACACACACGCGCACGCACACACACATACGCACGCGCCACACACATACACACGCGCACATACGCCTACACAGTACACACACCTACACAGTACTACACACACCCACACACCTACACTTCCACACGTGTTCACGTAATAATTGCAAACGAATAACAATATGTAGGCCATAAATCCAATAACAAAGCGACGTGGAGTAACCTAATTCTCGTTCTACTCTCGCGTCATATGTTCTAGTCTCGCGACTGTTCTGTCAAGATATTGACGATACACCGTGGTCCAATATAAATGGCATATCTCATTATCGACTTCAAACGTAAGCTGACGAAATCACACAGACTAGGTTTAACGATTTTTTCACGACGCTAAACGCCTCCGAATATTATAGGCTTTGATTGGGACATGGACGTGAAGTGAGTCATGACACAACAAGCGTGCTTCAACCTATATGGAGCGTGTCACTGCTTTTGAATGCGAGAATTATCATTCACATGCATGGCATCGATAGCTCAATAAAGAAACAGGTAGGAACCTATACGGTAAATGTAGGCTACACCAATTCATTCTATTTAGTTCCTCCGTGAGTTTGCAAACATTTGCAACTATATTATGAACGTACAACTCACTAATTTCCGTAACATTATATAGGCCTATATGGCTATATTATTATGGTAGGCCATTTAAATTTCCTTTCCTCCTGCCCCAAAATCATTACTCATTTTTTGCTATCAACTTAAAATATAAACTGAACTTGCTGCAGTTAAACCTGTCTGTCCATCGTGTCCATTCTTCCCAAGCAGTTCACGAATGGCATGCAATTACTATCTGCGTCTTTCCAATCTATATAGGCACGTACATATTTTATTAGATCGGACAATCCATCTCCGATTATTCTCGCACGTTTCTGTATGTAATTATAGAGGTTCGGGGTAAATCCAGCTGTCCATTCGTCATGCATCACAACTGCTGGCAATGGCCATTCTTCCGAAACGATTAAAGTATGCCATGTTATGCCTTAACTGTGTGCATGTCGGTATATTTCGGGCCAAAAACGATTACTAAATCGACAGATATCCGTGAAGCCTATCTTTGGAATTGAAACAGTAATGGAAATCTTTGCACGTGTACATATACCGGGCCTCAGCCTCTCAATGCAAGTAATTAGGTCTCACATCTGTTAGAGAATCCTAATAATTTTGATCTCTCCAGTTTTCCAGCCTTCATGACAAAGCAAATCTTAGCAGTTCATCTGCGGCGGGACACTTACCGGTGTCCCAGTATCTTTAAACAACCCCGCAGACTTACTGCTGCTACTGCTACAGCTATACTGCTACTGCCACTACTACTACTACTACTACTACTACTACTACTACTACTACTACTACTACTACTACTACTACTACTACTACTACTACCACTACCACTACCACTACCACTACCACCACCACCACCACCACCACCACCACATTTTGCGCCGTATGTGGCAGCAGTCAGTCGTATTTGCATAGCTCGTGTGTTTCTTCAAATTTCAGTAGTTCCGTAGATCATTAGTTAGTCGTTCTCTGCATAGATGTTAGAATTCTGACGCTCGTTCTTCTGGATTACTTTTTGTCTAATTTTGTACATTATTTAGTGCTTTTTATTGTAATTTAAAATGGAAATGTACGCGGAGTCGAGACGTACAACGTACCCACGTGACCAGCTGCTGAGCCTGCGCTGGGCAGGGCCGCCATTGACCCCTTCTATCTGCGTACGCATGAACTCAATAATTACCACCAGAGTATGCGCACGCGGGTGCAGGGGTGGCAGACGGCGCCGCCCGGCTCCGACGTACGCTGAGATCGAGGGCACTGGCATTGCCGTTATCTCTGGCAATCGCCCCGTACAACCATCTGTACACCGTCCACCCGTGTGCACAGAGCAGACGCCAAACATCTCTCCGTCTGCCAGGGCACTGACCCAAATAAGACCACAGCGGCATGTCCATCAGCCAGCGAAACAACTCAACTGTGGCACATTCAATGTCCGTTCCTTGCCAAAGAAGCTGGAGGCGCTGAAACAACTGGCTTCAGACCTGGATATCCCTGTTCTGTGCTTGACTGAGACCTGGCTCGACGACGACTCGGTCGATCTCAGAAGACTACGGACACAGGGCTACCAGGTGCTGGAGCGCGCTCGGCCTAGACAGCCTGAGAAGACCATATCGGCAAAGAGCACAAATCACGGCGGGGTTGCCATCATTGCTCCCAATGAGATCCGTCTGACAAAGCTAAGCGTTGGCAACCCCCGGTCTTTTGAGCATCTGTGCGCGCGCGTCACCAGTAAGGGTTCGTCTTTTATCATCCTGCTGCTATACCGTCCTGGGTCTACATCTGCCTCCCAGGAATTCTTCCATGAATTTTCCTCTATGCTGGAAAGTCTGGCGGTATTGACGGACCCTGTTGTCGTGACGGGCGATATCAACATCCGCTTCGATCGCTCATCCAACTCTCTGTGTACCCAGTTCATCAACGTCATAGAATCGTTTGGCTTCACTAGCCATGTCAATCAACCAACGCATGACCGGGGAGGCATCCTGGATGCTGTCATCACCAGGAGCGACCTCCCTGCTCCAACTATCGACGTGATCGACACCGGTCTGTCCGACCATCGACTCATCAAATGGTCCACAGACCTACGACGACCACCACCAATCTATGTCACCGAAACTCGTCGGTCTTGGAAGCACTTTCAAGTCGATGAGTTCCGCTCGGCTCTTCAAGAGTCACCATTATGCGACACAGACTATCTAAGATCTTTTGATGCCGACCAACTGGCAACTATCTACAACAGCGTCATCACCGGTATCCTTGACAGACAGGTCCCTTTTCGTGAGGTGACCATCCGCAAGAGACCATCCGATCCATGGTTCGATGACGTCTGCCGAGACCAGAAGAAGCGAGCACGACGCCTAGAGCGCCGTGTTCACAGTGCTAAGACTGAGATGGCCAGATCTTTGCGTCGCGCAGAATGGCTAAAGGGGCTTCGGGAGTATCGCCAAACCTTAAACAACAGACGCTCGGATTTCTGGCTACAGACGATCAAACTCCACCGTACTGCGCCTCGCAAACTATGGCAAACCATCGACAAGGTGCTTGGTCGGGGACGAACTCCAGCGGACAATCTCATTTCAGCCGATGAATTCCACCAGTTCTTCGACAAGAAAGTGGCTGACGTGAGAGAGTCCACTGCTGATGCTGCTGACCCAACCTACGTGCCTACATCTCACTGTCTACCGTCATTCGCGTCAGTTTCAGTTGGTGACATTCTGGGGCTCATCCAGTGCACTCCAAACAAGCAGTCAACGGCCGATCCACTGCCCACGTGGCTGCTGAAGGAGTGCGCTGGAACGATCGCCCCATTTATCACTCAACTGGTAAACAACTCTATAGCAACTGGCAAAGTTCCAACGGCCTTCAAAGTAGCAACCATCACTCCGCTACCAAAGAAACCTGGCTTAGATACTGCGGACGTCAAAAACTATCGGCCAATCTCCAACTTGTCCGTTATGTCAAAAATTCTGGAAAGGGTCGTATCCAGGCAACTTGTTCACTATCTCAACATCAACCAGTTATTCCCAGACAGGCAGTCGGCCTACCGTGCTTTCCACTCCACCGAGACGGCTCTCGCAGATATTCTGTCTGACATTCTTCTTGCGATTGACTCTGGAAACTTCTCTCTTCTTTCACTCCTGGATCTGTCTGCCGCATTTGACACTGTCGATCACACCATCCTGCTCCAGCGACTGCATCTTTCTTTTGGTTTGTCTTCCACTGCTTTACAGTGGATGGCCTCCTACCTTACTGACAGACAGCAATGTGTCCGCCATGCCGGCTCCTCTTCAAAATCCACCTTCATTACCTGTGGCGTTCCTCAAGGCTCAGTCCTGGGACCCATTCTCTTTCTCCTCTATACCGCCGACATCTTAACTCTAATATCCAACCATGGTCTGCAAGGTCATCTCTACGCTGATGACTCGCAGATCTATGGCTTCTGTCGTCCTTGTCCAACCGAAGTCCAGAATCTGCGATCCATCTCAACGAGCTGCATCAGTGACATCGCTGACTGGATGAAATGCAACAGACTGCAACTTAATTCATCCAAGTCGGAATTTCTCTGGTGCTCGTCTTCGCGCAGAGTGGGAAAACTAGACCGCAGCCCATTCGTCATTGGTGGGAATGCTGTCGTGCCAAAGAATGAGGTCCGCGATCTCGGTCTTCTACTCGACAGTAACCTGTCAATGACATCGCATATCACTGCAGTTGTACGAACCAGCTTCGGAATACTGAGACAGCTGAGATCTGTGTCTCGGTCACTCACACAGGAAGCGACACGCCACCTGATACAAAGTTTGATTTTGGGCCGAATCGATTACTGCAATGTCGCCTTTGCTGGCTTGCCGCAGCGCAGTATCATTCGGCTTCAGGCGGTCATCAATGCTGCTGCTCGTCTGGTCCTGCGATTGAAAAAATTCGACCACATTTCTAACGCGATTCGGGACCAGCTTCAGTGGCTTCGCATAGGTGACCGCATCAATTTCAAACTTTGTATCCTAATGTACAAATGCCTCAACAATTGCGCACCAGCCTACCTCGCGGACAACATCAAACCGTTAGCAGACGATCCAAGGAGGTCCCGGCTGCGATCGTCCAAGACCGCCGACGTGTTCATTCCTGCGACGAAAACAAAAATGGGCGATCGCGCCTTTCGCGTCGCAGGCCCACGCGCCTGGAACAGTCTTCCATCAACTCTCCAGGGAATCAAAACTGAAGCAACTTTTAAAAAACAATTGAAGCTACACTTGCTCTCGAGCTCATGACATTTACTCTGACATTTGACATTATGCGTGTAAAGCATCCTAGAAGTGGCTTGCCTCTGACGATGCTATACAAATTGTCTGAATTACATTACATTACATTACATTACTACTACTACTACTACTGCGCTGTAAAATTAGCGGCCAAGAAATCTGAAAATCTGGAGATCTCGGTTATGATTTTTGGTCTGGACCCTACACCTTCGCTTTTTTCAACACAGACTGAGGAATATACATGTACTACAGTCACTTCTTTGAGCTTTGTTTTGATAAGCACTTACGGAGTCGGTATCAATCCTGCACAATAGCAGGTTGAATGGTGACTCCTATTGGTAACACGCAGGCCTACCAATAATCAGGGGATCTGTCTGTCTGTCTGTCTGTCTCAGACTGTCTGTCTGCCTGCCTTTCTGTCTGTCTGTCTGCTTGTCTGTGTCTGTCGGTGTCTGTCTGCCTGCCTTTCTGTCTGTCTGTGTCTGTCTGTCTGTCTGTCGTACATGTATACCTTCGTCTTTGACGCTTTGAATGTCTACGCCGTCTTAGTCTCCGATTAGGAACCCTGTCCAGCTGTATCTCCCCCTTATATGTATATCTTTCACCGGCTGAATATCATTAGCAAGGAATAAAACTGCAGACATCCGCAGTTTCACACAACCTTACAACCATTTATCTTCTCACTATCTATATAGTGCAGAGAATACTTCCCACGACCTTGCAACGATGTACTACTACAACTGCTGCTACTGATGCTGCTGATGCTAATGCTACTACTATAGCCTACTATCACTGCTGCTACTGCTACAGCTATACTGCTACTGCCACTACCACTACCGCTACCGCTACCTACTACTACTCCTACTAACTACTACTGCTGCTGCTGCTGCTACTGCTAGTCTGCTGCTACTACTACTACTACTACTACTACTACTACTACTACTACTACTACTACTACTACTACTACTACTACTACTACTACTACTACTACTACTACTACTACTACTACTACTACTACAACTACTACTGCTGCTGCTGCTGCTGCTGCTACTACTACTGCTACTGCTACTGCTACTGCTACTACACGGTGACTACAGATGGCGTGGCATCCTCCTCTTCCCATGACCTCCCTTCTGCTCTGCCCCACACTCCACCCTCCTCTTCCTTTAACCTCCACTCTGTTTGATCTCTAAACACCATCTCCACCTTTGTTGTCTTATACGATCTCCGTGCAGCCTGATCCATTTCGATCTTTACTCGCGGAACCGATTTTCATCCACCCGTCTTCAATCGATCCTGTCTTCACAAAGCGTCTGCTGTGACTAAGCAGTCTAAATATATTCTACGCTGGTTCTCTGCACTTCGATTTTCGACCGCTGTCGAAATCTCAAGATGACATGCATCAACACATTCATCGGCTCAGTTTCTTGAAGACTGAACACTGTCAAATGCCATAACAGAAAGAAACGCACCCATTTATAGACTGCAGCCATACAGCCATCTAATGAATGCAGGTGAGTAAGCAGGTGATAGGGCTATGCGAAATCTACGTTTATAAGATCCTTCATGATGTACGTAACGGCGACAGAAGATACTAGTAATATTTTTACTGTGCTTTGTGGAGAGAAATTTCCTAGGCTCTTGGCAGGACAGTCACTATCTTAAGGCTCAATGAGGAAATTTTTAGACAAAAAAACCAGAAAAAAGTGCAGGTAGTCTACAACCTAAAGTTACCTACGATTTTATATTTCTATACAATACGATTTTCTTCAGTTGTTGATCTGAAGTCTGTACTGATTGAAGATAATTCTCTGTAATAATATTATATTTAAACTTTGCATTTAAACGTAGGCCTAGCTACACCTATCCCAGGTTCCTAAAATCGCCGGGCCCCTGGGTGTATGCCTCCTTGCCCCATATCGACGGCCCTTGGTCTAGTCACAGTCACAAGGCCGTAGCTGGGGTGGGGTGTTTTGGGTGTTTGAACACCCCCGAAATGAGACAATGTAAGAAATGAAATAATGCATTTACAAACGCACTATGTGAGAAATCAGGGATTTCATTTTGAGACACTTATTTCTATGTGATATTAAATTTTTACAGTCGATTTAGGGGGGAATTAGGGCTGTACACGAGAGTGTACGCGGTATACAACGTATAGGCTACTCATCTCACAAAGAATAAATCTTAAAAAATTGCGAGAAATAAAATTTCGAGCAGACTACAGTCGAAGTAGTCGAAAATCACAGAAAATAGTGGTTTTTGCAGCGCCGTGAACGTGTTACGCGCCAAAAAGTATGATAAGCAGACGATAACTAAAAAAGAGGTCAGAAATTTTGCCCCTCAAAAATTGATTTTTTAATAAACACCCCCCCCCAACAACATCCTGGCTACGCCCTTGCACATGCAGTAATTATGACCGCTTGGCTGGACGGCTGCAACAGATACATGCATGTATACCGAATGTGCTGCCACTGCTTCAAACAGAGCGGGAAGGCGTTTGGAAGCATAGAGCGACACACGACGTGTAAGTGCGATGTTAGTACTACAGCTGCTAACGATATTGTGTCATAGAAAAGACGACCGGTGTCGCCCTCCTCCAGTCTATGTGCTTGGGACTGGCACTGGCACGAATGGGAAAGTGGCGGAGTTAGCGTACGTATAACAATTAATCCAATAGCTTAGTTTTAATTCTGTCGATGTTTTTGCTTGCATTTTAGCTTTAGGTATATGGTTGGGGTTTGTTGTTACTGTTATTATCATCGTCGTCGTCGTCATCGTCGTCGCCGTTGTCGTCGTCGTTGTCGGCATCGTCGTCGTCGTTGTCGGCATCGATGTCGTCGAAGCTGAAAGGCTTGTAAGTCGAAACAAATTACTTAGGGCCTACTTATTCACTCGCTCACATTGCGATTAGCCATTAATAAATTCTGGGCATTGTGACAATATCGCTATAATAAATAAACCCTGCGACTACCTTATAGATTAGTAGATTAGATTAGATTATTATTAGATTAGCTTAGATTAGATTAGATATAGGCCTAGTGATCAATGTAACGAGGATTTAAGAAGACTGGAGGCCTTTGACATAATGCGAATCTGGCGCAGGATGGAAAGATTCAGATGGAGGGAACAGAGGACGAATGAAGAAATTCTACAGATGATGGGAGAGGAAAGGTCAATGCTGGAGGACAGTATGAGGACGACAGAGAAACTGGATTGGTCACATCACGAGGGGTGACATAATAATAGGAGACGTCATCGAAGGGAGAATGGAGGGCCCTTCCTTTCAGGAGGGGAGAAGACACATGAGGAAGACCATGAACGATGCTATACTGGACTGGATGATGTCAAAGGACGGCTACACAGGACTGAAGAGAGAGATGAAAGAGAGATGAGTGGCGTCATTGGACGTATACTATATAATATTATACGAACCTGCATGCCTGAGTGCAGAGAACGAAAGCATAATAATTGGATTGGATAATAAAAAAGAGAGAATAGGTTCATTTGATTATAATATAACATCAGTAATGATCAGTTATACGAAAGCCAATAAAGTACTATAGATAGATTAACTATAGTAGTCGTTGGATCATATAATAATTATATCTGTGAGCTTATTCCCACACGCCTTTCCAGTCTCTTCAAATGTTCAGTGCTGCCTAAACGAGATGTACTGTGGTAGCTAATTGATAGTTATAAGTGTCTACTGTTCTTTAACTTCATTACACAAATCAACGATAAGTTTCTCGTATTTTTGTTCTTCACAATCCAGCACTAGCAAACAAACACAAGTGTACCGTAACGACTATTTTACATGTATCAAACAACTCAATGTTAATGACTACATCGTCATTTTATTAACTCTCTCTACTGTAACACTCCTTATACACACGACTGGCACTCCTACCCAAGCATATATCTCACTCTTAGCGTACACCCCTCTTTCAGCCGCTCTGTCCCTCTCTTTGTCTGTCTCTCTGTCTCTGTCTCTCTTGCTCTCAGGCGTGCGGCCGCACAGCATGCAGCAACTTTCCCGCCACTCAGCCACCTTACGTATACCTTACCTGTACGCTCTTTCATAATAATTTGCTGACCACTAGGCCTATATGGTATACAAAATTAGCTTACAATATCACTTGTTCACTGCTTTTCCACAGATTCCCTCGTTCTTCCTTCTCATGTGTCAGCCCTTTCCTCTGGACGCATCCCTGCTGCTTTTTCCTTCCTCGTATACCAGCTCCTACCCCTCTTGCTTCCTACTCGTATTCTCATTTCTCCACTTATTCGCTCGCTCCATTCCCGCTCTTCCTCCTTCCTTCTTTCCTCCGCTTCTCCTTCCTAGTCTTCCGGTATCGCTTGCTTCCTTCCTCATGCGCTTCCTTCAGCTATTTCCTTCATCCTCCTCTTTCTCTTTCCGCCCATTCTACCTTTATCTTCTTCCGCCTTCTTTCTCCTCAATCCTTCCTCGTTCTTCCCCTCCTCTTCTTTCTCCTTGCTTATATTTTCCCCATTCTCTTCTTCCTCCTTCATCCTCTTCTTTCTTCTTCCTCCTCCTTCTACTCTTCCTTCTTTCTATTTTCTCCCTCCTTCTTCCTCCCAATCCTCCTTCTTCCGTCCCTTCCTTCTCTTCCCCTTCCTCTTCTTTCCCGGCCTCCTCTTCCACCTACCCATCCCTCTCCTCCTCCTACCTACTCCTCCTCCGCCGTCTCCTCCCTCTTCCGCTTCATCGAAAGCAAACACGTGAGTGGCTGCTGCTGCAGCTGCTGCGGCGATGTTTGTCATCGGGGTCGTGCTGCTGCTGCTGCTGTTGCTGCAGCTGTTGCTGTTGCTGTTGCTGCTGCAGCTGCTGGTGCCATCAGCGTTGACAGACTCACGGCCTCTTCACAGTCGTTCTGTCGGTCGCCTACAGCTGAGGCCGAGACCGCCTCCGCCGCTGCTGCTGCCTCTGCTGCCCAACTTCACTTCGATCCCTGTCTCTGCAGCTGTGTTTGGAAACCATGGAAACCTGTCTTTCCCTCCATATGGCTGCGTTTGTTGAGACTCACCTGTTGTTGTTGCACAGGTATAGGGTGAGGTAAGGAATGGAAGGTTAGAAAGCAAGCAGTGGCGTAACAACTGAGCCGGGGGCCCGTGGACATTCTCATCTTGGGGGCCCCTATCCATGAACGTAACTAACCAGTGAAAACAATGAGATGGCTATTGTAAAACAAAAGCGCCTATTATATCTGAAGTAATTTTGGTAGCGCAATAGTATAGGCCTACTTTCATAAAGTTTCGCTTTATGAATGTCAGTAGGCTATTAAACGCTGCCATCGATAATCCATTGTTAAGGCACATTAATGGTGATCAATGCAAAACAAGAAAACAACCGAAATGTATTGGCCAAATATTATTAGCCTGTCGCTTATAAACTAGTTTCGTACGTAGGGTACGCTGTAGATAAGAGCATTTTAACAGGTATGAAGAATGGTCTACTCCATCATCACTTTATAATTACAAAGGCCTAATTATAGTCAATATAGGTGTCTATAGATTACCTGGTGAGTGTATCCACTATCCAGTGATTGATAATTCAAGAGAAATTTACAATTCAAGCTTAATTGACCTGATTTTATAGAAAATGAAATGAATTGGTCTACACTTAAACACGCAAATGCAACACAGTATAATACACCCACGCACGCACACACCCACAAACACACCAGATATATATATATATATATATATATATATATATACATACACCATACAAAGGTCTATACATACACACACGTGCCTGTTATAATGTAGACTCAGTGTGGTCTGTAGTTCTTCGTAGAATTAGACCTGCTTCGTTTGGCTATTCTAGCCTTACCGGTGCTGTTTGCAAAAGTGTCTATCAAGTCATCGATATTCAATTGTTTTGCACTCTAGTTTTCGATTGCAAGGAGAGAAAGACCATCAAGCCTTTCCTGTGAAATAGTTGACCAAAGAGAAGTCTTTATTGTTTTTAATTTTGAGACGGAGTGGAGCGCTCTGCACATGGCGACGGTGACTGAGAGGGTGACAAAGAGCACACATGTATACATATAGGCAGTGCCCAATTCAGGCATTGAGTCATTGACGACGTGATGTGATAGCTAAATATGATTTTCAGTATGTCCAAGACAGTTTTTGCTTCTTTAAGTTCCTCACAAAGAACTCAAGTCTGAACGACCGCACCTCTTGCACATTAAATTCGTGGCCTATATCCGATGATGGCGATGAATCTATCCGCTGCAGTTTTGCTGCTGTTAATTCCTATAGTAATGTCTTCTTTTCTCATTGGAAGTTGTCGGCACTTCGGAACCAACTGGACTAACATCGACTTCGTCCTCTGCGGCGTCTGCAATATCTGCAGCTGCAGGAATATCGGGACTTAATTGGAATTTGCATCTTAAAAAACGAATTGATAGAGGAGACTCAGTGCCGACCACAACAGCCTCAATTTGTCGACTTTCTCAGCCCGTTTCTGACTGTCAGAACTGTACGTGCGTTTCATGACATTCATCTTATATGATGATGATTATTTTCGTTTAGGCACCGCAATAGATGATCCAGTTAAAAGTAAATGAATGAATGCAGTGACTATTATTATGAGCGCGAAGGAATGAACAATCAGTCACCTCAACGCTTGGCTCGTATAGAGATACTGACAGAGACAGAGACAAAGACAGGTACACACAATGCACACAGAGAGAGTGAGAGAGAGACAGAGAGAGAGACAGACAGACAGACCTATCTCTCTGTCTGTCAGACAGACAGAGAGAGAGAGACAGATAGACACACACAGACAGTTAGAATTACAGGGAGCGGAAAAGAAAGCAGATACTATTTCAAGCATCATTCCTTAACGCTGGATTTGACTGATCGGATAAGGACGATTAAGTGATGTATGCACCTCTGGTCGGGCACTAGGATGAACCTAGACCTCCATGGATGAACGCATACCATAACGTACAACTAATGTTGATGTCTACTACGGGTCAAATGCTCTCACATCCGATGACCCATACAGTCCCGACAGACACGACACATGCGAATCATTTATCATATCCGTCGTATCCAGGCTCCGCCTACATATGGTCAGACTACAATCTGACACTAACTTTAAAACGGAAAAGTATGGGCTACATAAAACTTTTTTCCTAATAAGCTTGTGGGCCCTTTGGATCTCGCCGGGCCCGTGGATTTTGTCCACCTTCGTTACATGGTTGTTACGCCACTGAAAGCAAGGCAGCAGGGTTAGGCATGGCAATGTCAAACAAATGAGAGTAAGGCAAAGCGAGATTAAACAGTTTGATTGGTCAATCAATCAGTCAATCAGTGTGTCAATCAATCAGTCAACGAATCAGTCAATCAATCAATCAATCAATTAATCTCTAAAGTTTGCCTTTGTCTGGTTGCTTGAACCAATCAATCAATCAGTCAGTCAGTCAATCAATCAGTCAATCATAAAAGCAATCAATTATAGAATACACCACAGCTTGATAGATCAAAAATGAAACAAAAGCACCGCGTAGTCGTGTGTAGTTTCAGCATCCTGTAACTACGGATGCTGGTCCTAATGGATCGGCATCTTATGTTGCTCGGACGGGTTTCAAAGATGATGCTGCTGCTGCTAATGGAGGATGGTTGATGGATGATGATGATGATGATGATGATGATGATGATGATGACGACGACGATGATGATGATGATGACGACGACGACGACGACGATGATGATGATGATGATGATGATGATGATGATGATGATGATGATGATGATGATGATGATGACGATGACGACGACGACGACGACGACGACGATGATGACGATGACGATGATGGTGACGACGACGACGACGACGATGATGATGATGATGATGACGACGATGATGATGACGATGACGATGATGACGATGATGGGTGAAGCTGGATGGTAGAGCAGCAACAGCAGCAGCTGAGTACAAACGGATGGAGATGATTCTGCCGCTGCAGCATCCTGCACATGTCCTAGAGTCCTAGACAGACGGTCCAATGTATCGTTTACATCATCAGCATCATCAGCATCAACATCATCAGCATCATCACCACCATTTCGACCGGTGGCACTTTGCCAACCTCGCAGCCGTTTACATCACTTATCACCGAAGCACTCACAAATACTAGTGCACACTTCGATATATATGTGTGTGTGTGTGTGTGTGTGTGTGTGTGTGTGTGTGTGTGTGTGTGTGTTTGTGTGTGTGTGTGTGTGTTGTGTGTGTGTGTGTGTGTGTGTGTGTGTGTGTGTGTGTGTGTGTGTGTGTGTGTGTGTGTGTGTGTGTGTGTGTGTGTGTGTGTGTGTGTGTGTGTGTGTGTGTGTGTGTGTGTGTGTCTGTGTGTGTGTGATGCGTATGCGTGTGTTTGTGTGTGCGGGCTTTTAATTATGTCTGTGTAGATTTTATATGGACCGACAAACTATCTTGTTTATATACACACATCATATCATAATGACATGTCACTATATATATATTTTGAGTGCTATACATAAATAAGATATTGTATTATAATGTATGTATGTATGTATATATATGCATGTATACATGTATATGCATGTATGTATGTATGTATGTATGTACTGTATGTATGTATGTATGTATGTATGTATGTATGTATGTATGTATGTATGTATGTATGTATGTATGTATGTATGTATGTATGTATGTATGTATGTATGTATGTACTGTATGTATGTATGTATGTATGTATGTATGTATGTATGTATGTATGTATGTATGTATGTATGTATGTATGTATGTATGTATGTATGTATGTATGTATGTATGTATGTATGTATGTATGTATGTATGTATGTATGTATGTATGTATGTATGTATGTATGTATGTATGTATGTATGTATGTATGTATGTATGTATGTATGTATGTATGTATGTATTATATGTATGTATATGCATGTATGAGCCTTCGTATATGTGGCATTTACGATTCATATGTGTGTTTAATCTATTACTTGTCGGTGATTGTTATACTTGTGGCTTGTATGAGGTTTCAACATATTATAGCAATTAGCGCGGGTTCGCAAACATCAGGGAAAAGGTTTCATCAATGTTTGTGTCTCTGTGTGTATCTGTCTGTCTGTTTTTGTTGGCGTGTGTTTGCGTCCGTTTTTGTCTGTTTATGTATCTGTCTGTCTGTCTGTCTGTCCGTCCGTCCGTCCGTCCGTCTGTCTGTCTGTCTGTCTGTCTGTCTGTCCGTCCGTCCGTCCGTCCGTCCGTCCGTCCGTCTGTCCGTCCGTCCGTCCGTCCGTCTGTCTGTCTGTCTGTCTGTCTGTCCGTCCGTCCGTCCGTCCGTCCGTCCGTCCGTCCGTCCGTCCGTCCGTCCGTCCGTCCGTCCGTCCGTCCGTCCGTCCGTCCGTCCGTCCGTCCGTCCGTCCGTCCGTCCGTCCGTCCGTCCGTCCGTCCGTCCGTCCGTCTGTCTGTCTGTCTGTCTGTCTATGGTACCTGGACCATTATGTGCACTCAGTCCTTTGATGGTTCGTGCGTATATACAATACTTCGTGGCTGCTGCTGCAGCTGATTGAGATGAGATGATGTTGCGCTGGTGTCGTATTTCTAGGCATTCGATCGTGCACGACGTACACATGATGCACATTGCTCTGTTTGTCTATCTGTCATTGTCTGTACGCATACACGTATGTGCCTCTGTACTCTTTCGTATGGCTGTTCGTTCATCTGCGTGTAGACTGTAGAGTGTGGACCAATATCTAGTGCCCTAGAGTACGTGTATAAATATGCAATACAATATGTGATACGACTTGTATTTATAGCACGCATTAAATAAGCAAATTACTCAAAGGATGAGTTATAAGTAATAACGATTGTGCAGAGGATCGTGGGATTGGTTTTTTGAGAGTTCCATTCAGCTGGACCAGCCTCTTCAAATATTCGGTTTTCAAAATGTAGATTTGCTGTTTTTATTAGTAAAGTTTTCTTTTGAAGTTGATAGCAATCCACGTATCAACTCAAGAGCATCACATGGTGCAAACAAAGAAGACAAGGATTAAGCATATAGAGGCAGAACATATAAACATTTCGAACATCATAAGACATGTTTAGATCCTAGCCAGGGCGCCCTGTGGGGGCACTAATTTTGACTTTGACCCAGGGTTTCTAGTGTTTCTACAGAAAACCATTTGAGAGCGGTTATAGAGGTAAGACCGAAGCCAGAGACTGCCAATGCCTGCTTTCATTGTACTTTTTAGAGCCTATCCTCTTTGTTGACCATAACTCAAGTTCCAATGTCTAAACTTCATTTCATCCGAATACAGATTGGAATCAACGACCCGACCCCCTACCCTCTATTTCAAAGGAAACCCTAGAAAAGAAATTACACAGATCTTTGGAATGTATATAAAGAGCATTGCATTGATTTCTGTGAAGTCTCATGGGGTCTATTAAATATTTATTCTCTATATCAATAGGTGGAGAGCTGTAGCACAGTAGCAGCGCCTGGAATTAATTTCCGACTGAATACATGTGGGAGAATTAAGGGCATACGTGACCCTGGGCACGGACGAAGCACTTCTGAATTGTGGCAAAACCATGGACACACAGAAGATTAGATGCAAGCTGAACTTCAAAGAGATGAATCGACGGTGAAAAAGTACAAAAGATAAACCTCAGTAAATCTCAAAATGATATGAACTTCCGGCTACTACTACTACTACTACTACTACTACTACTACTACTACTACTACTACTACTACTACTACTACTACTACTACTACTACTACTACTACTACTACTACTACTACTACTACTACTACTACTACTACCACTGCCACTGCCACTGCCACTGCCACTGCCACTGCCACTGCCACTGCTACTGCTACTGCTGCTGCTGCTGCTGCTGCAGAAGCTGCTTCTACTGCTACAACTAGTATAAATGTTCACACTATTTTTTCAAGTTCATTACAGACTGCTTACAATTGGATGGTACATCAACTGCATTTCGCGTCCATCTGCCGTAAAAAGAAGTCCACGATCAACGCCAAACAATTAAACCGAATTCGCGGTAAACGCGCAAATAATTGCCCCTAATTTCCGGTCGTCATAACAACGGCGGAGGTTGCTACGGCAACCAATTCACCTGGGAGGGGTTTGGGGAGTGGGGGAAGACACCCTGCAGTCGTCTGCCATGGTCATCACTCCCTCCGTCTGTTATCCTTCAACCCCTCTTCCCCCATCCATTCGTTACACCCTCGTCTACACGTATCTCTACATGGATGGATGGATGGATGGATGGCTGAAGGAGAGCAGCGTGCAGGGCTTTTGACGTCAAGACTTGACATCTTCTCGAGAGGCGCTATATGAATTTCGTTTTCATATCAATGACGTCTTATCAGACCAATGACGCACATCATGAAGGGCTCACAAGTACCTCGAAAGAGACGTTGTTAGCTTTAAAGGCGCTATATGAGGAATCAGATACCTGCAGGATGGGTCTCGTTCAGTATGCAAGCAGTCTATGCATCGCTGCTGGCTATAATTATTATATTACCCCATAATATTGCTATATTATAACTATAGCTGCTATCATTATTATTGTTATTATTTTATTTTATTTTTTAAATATCATTATTGTTATTATTATTATTATCATCATCATCATCATCATCATTATCATCATCGTCGTCATCATCATCGTCGTCGTCGTCGTCATCATCATCATCATCATCATTAGTATTATTATTTTTGTTATAATAATAATAATAATAATAATAATAATAATAATAATAATAATAATAATAATAATAATAATAACAATAATAACAACAACAACAATAATAGTAGTAGTAGTAATATTGTTATCATCATCATCATCATCATCATCATTATTATTACTATTGTTATTAGTATCGTTCTTCTGCTTTGTTTCAGGTAATATCACCGAATTTCCTTCCATTCTCACTACCTTGCGAATCTCCGTATTAAATGAGCGCTACAGAAATCAGGAGATGAAAAGAACACGAATTGCGAACTGTGAATCTGCATCAAAAGAGCGAATTACATGTAGACGAGAGAGAGAGGGAGAGAGAGAGGCAGCGAGATTGGATGGACTGGCTCTGATCACGTGATCATGTGGACAGAGAGTGGCCTTCAATTAGACATGATGCGCTGTTGCATCACTTGTGTCGATTACAGTTTGGCTTCACTGAACACGTTGACTGAGTTTTTGAATGTTTAGCTCAACTGAGGTTGGCTGACCGAGTGACTCATTGACTGACTAACTGGATAACTGGCTGATTGACTGGCTAATTAGCTGACTAACTGGATGACTGGCTTACTGGTTGATTGACTGGCTAATTAGCTGACTAACTGGATGACTAGCTTACTGGCTGATTGACTGGCTAATTATCTGACTAATTGGATGACTGGTTGACTGGTTAATTGACTGGCTGGCTGACTCGTTGGCTAACTGACTGACTTGCAAACTTATTGATTGATTGACTAACTGACTGATTGGCTTACAGATTCATTGGCCCTGATGACTTAATGACTCGAATGACTAATTTTAGTTTTAGGGTTTGATTGGTCAATGACTAACAGATTAAATGACTGATTGGATTCTTTGCTGAGATGGAAAGCGTCAGTCATCCATTCCCTGCAGCGGCGGCAGTTCGACCCCTTCCGGATGATTTCGACGCCTACTTCGCCCGCGCTGCCCTCGACGCCTCCCGCCACTCCCCAACGCCAACCAACCATGACGACAGCTCCACCTCAGTGCAACTGGACAATCCATGCGGAACGATGGGTCCATCTCTTTGCGTCGGCCGATCGCAGAACGGGGGCGTCCCTCGAAGGTCCGTCAGCTGCAAGTACCCCTCGCGGAAGAAGTCCCTGTCCCCGCGGAAGGGCTCTCCGACGGCGAGTCCTGCTTCTCCCACAGCGAAGACCCCGGACTCCGCCGGACTGTGCGCGCCACTCCTCGGCGTCTGGAGCCGCAGCAGCTCCTCCGCCCCTCAGAGTCGATCCAGCTCGTGGAAGAAGATGAAGCGCCCTCCGAGCTTCCGGGACCTCGCCACCGCCGACCCTCAGCACCTCCACCACCATCAGCACGTGCCTGGTCAGGGCGGTGGCGGGGGCAGTGGGAGTCCCAGCTGCTGCTGGGGGTCTGGTGGTAACCTCGAGGAGACGATCATCGACAAGCTGCAGCAGCTGCAGCTGATGAAGGAGGCGGACTGCTGCGTCGTTCGCAGTTTCAACACGTCACCGAGGGGCGCCATCGTCTCAAAGTTCGACATGTTCAAGAGAATCAACAACGCCACCGACATCCTCGTTACTGACGCAGACCACGTGACCGGAAGGAGCGTCGATCCGCCGCTGGATAGCGTCGTCGGAAACGGTCTGCAGGCTGCGCGCGCGCAGAACGGAAGTTGCGGAAGCGGTGACGTGCGCAAAGTGGTTGTGATTGGCCAGTCGCATGTCGGAAAGACGGCGCTTATCCAGCAATTCATGACGTCACATTACATGGCCGCCGTCTGCACCAGCTTCGGTTTGTATATATAGTCTGTGGAGTTATCTAGCTCATTTTATTTACAGTTCGATTTGTTGTTATAGTTTATAACGCCACTTTTTATTTTCCTAGTCTCTGATTCATATTTATAACTGACGAGTTCCATTATGTAAGAACGCCTACCTATTACCCGTGGGGTGGGGGCTAACCGTCGATAGACCTAGTAGCGCACAAACGACTTATTGAACCACAACAAGGCCTGATGACAAACACAACCGGGCATATTAATAGACAGGGACAAAGATACTCACATACAGAAAGTTGATAATAATAAATTATCTAGTTGTGGGACGATTTCTACCTCACCAGTCTACAGGCCATTTTTAGAACATGGAACCAGTCTACGTCTATCTTTGAAACAAAGAACCTCTCTACGTACTATTTTTAGAACCGGCCACCAGCCAGCAGGCTATTTTAAGGTGATGTAGAACTGTCACTCGTCTTACTACTCCTTCAAGATCTAACAGACCGAACGAATGAAAAAAGAACAAGCGTAGAACAGATGAACGAAGTTGCAAACGAATTAACGAACGAATGGTCGAGCGAAGAAATATTATCGCAGTGTAAATATTGTCATAGTTTGATAGGAGTTTGTGATAGTTTGCTTGTATAATTATTGCGCATGCGCATTAGAGAATTAGAGAATAATTAAGCGTAATAATAATAATAATTATAATAATAATAATAATAATAATAATAATAATAATAATAATAATAATAATAATTAATAATAATAATAATAATAATATTTTAAAAATAATAATAATAAAAATTATGTGGATTAGGGCCATAGGTGCAATCACGTCCTAAAAGTTGGGGGGACCATAATGAATCACGTCCTAAAAGTTGGGGGGACCATAATGAATCACGTCCTAAAAGTTGGGGGGACCATAATAATAATGTTAGGGGACCACTCAAAAGTTGGGAGGTCGCGTCCCGTGGGTCCCATAGGGTGGTTGCGCCTATGATTAGGGCTCAATTTAAATCATACCTTTCTGTCACAATCATTATTCGTTAGTCTATTTGTTCGTTCGTTCCTTCATTCATGAGTTCGTTTATTCGTTCCTTCATCAATCTCTTTGTTTATTTATTTCGTTCGCTTCGTTGGCTTGTGTTTGTAACTGCCACATCTTTATAGGCCTACTTGCCGCTGTTTGAACTCGGTGATAAACAGTCTATGCATGTTGTGTACACGCGTGCATGCGCGTGCACTTGCCTATGTCTGCGCGCATGTGGGCGTGTGTGTGTGTGTGTGTGTGTGTGTGTGTGTGTGTGTGTGTGTGTGTGTGTGTGTGTGTGTGTGTGTGTGTGTGTGTGTTGCCTGCGTGTGTGTAGGTGTGGGTGTGCGTGCGTCTGTATGTTATAGTAGGATGACTCGTAAACCAAATCGCCGCATTATGTAAACGTATTTCTGATTAGATATCAATAATTTATTATTATCATTCTTCTGACGAAGTCGACCAACGCGATGAATTAAATCCTCGAATCCTCTACTGATAAACCACGTGGCATGAACGCTGTTAGAAATAGCAATGCATCCATCGTCGGCAACATCAAAGGCTTGACGGCGGCGTGATCAAAGCGGAAGGGGAGGGAGATTCGATTCTCGGCTTTCTCTCTTTTATGTGCGTACTGCATAGATCATCTTCGCAAGTTGCGGGCGCAATATAAAGCCACGCATTGTTGACAACATTGTATATACACAATTGAGACAAACTATCTGTGATTACGCTTGGAAGGAGGTCATACAGGCAGGCATGCTGACAAACTAAGTGGAAGGCAGGGAGGCAGACAGGATTTTTTTATTTCTTCATTTCTATGGCGCCCTTCCTGGCCTCAATCGAGATTTGAAATTACTTTAAAATAAAATCCAAAATGCCATAATTAAAATTAATAATTGGTGTAATGAAAACGGATTTAAAACATCTGTAGCTAAAACCATATTAAAATAGAAAATACTGCCAAATTCTTGGGAGTGATTTTTTATTCTAAATTAAATTGGAAACTCCGTATAGAATATATTATTACTAAGTGAATGAATATAATGAGAGCGGTATCTGGAATTCTGGATATAGATGGGGTGCATCAAAGCGAGCGCTTCTTTTCACTTTCAGAGCAGTTGTAAGACCAGTCCTTGATTAATTATGGAGATGTGGCACATGCTAGTGCTAACCAATTGAAAAGCTTGCAAAATGTACCATCTGAGGCTTTGAGGTTGCCGTGTGCATGGATCGGCTAAAGGTACCCCTATCATGGTCCTCATCTGCTCATAGATATTTGGACGAAATTCTTAAGGGGCCGCACTTGCCCCACCCTCCTTCTATATTGAACCACATAATATATGACGTATGCTAACCCATTTACTAAAGTGTGTTGATCTGTGTCTACGTGTATGTATCTATCTGTGTGTCTGTGTCTGTCTGTTTGGCAGACGACGAGGCAGACAAGACGATCTGCGTCGCTTTGAACGGAGAAGAAACGATGATCAACTTCATCGACGCAGGAGCGCCATCGACATCAACAACACAGGTACAATTAACCCTCTGCAAGCTGTAATTATACCAATGGGTCGTCGCTACAACATACCCTCTTATTTTACCGTATCAATAACTTGTTTCACTTGGAATAGAATTTTGATATTTTAAGTTGGCCTGTAGGTTTGGTGTGTCCTTTATGCACATTTTGAGGTTAAAAGTCCGATGATATAATTAATACTCGCCGCAATATGGAACAAAATGTCGAGTCGATTAATTGCTTTACTTCAAGATAATCATGATATCTGAAATGAAACACAAAAATCCAGGTGTGGTAACCACACTCCCTTGGTTGTCGATGTCGCAAAGATTTTGGTAGTCTAAGGGTTAAGCACACACGAACACACACACACACACACACACACACACTTAAGCATACACGAACACACACACTTAATCATACACGAACACACACACTTAAGCATACACGAATACACACACACACACTTAAGCATACACGAACACACACAGTTAATCATACACGAACACACACACTTAAGCATACACCAACATATACACACACTTAAGCATACACGAGCACACACACTTAGGCATACACGGACACACACACTTAGGCATACACGGGACACGTAAACATTTACCGGACGTGACGATGGTGCATAGATTTTAATCAGCGAGCGACTCGATTCGATAAGTTGATAAGTAGGTCGGTGAGCAAATGATTCAGCGAATCAGCGAGTGTCCGCTTGAAAGCCTTTCTGTATTTTATTACAATATATGTGTGTGTCTGCCTGCATCTGTTCATCCGTCTGTTTGTCTATGTGTATGTCTGCTTGTCTGTCTGTCTGCCTGCATCTGTTCATCCGTCTGTTTGTCTATGTGTCTGTCTGTCTGTCTGCTTGTCTGTCTGTCTGTCTGATGGCAAAATAATTACCGGCTAATCTGCCGTGGCACCCGTGTACGGACGTTGTTCTTTTGGATCGATGAAACGATTCTCTGGTTTGTCAACGGGCGATGATCGGTTGCCATAACGTACATGTATGTAGGCCTACATTGAAACACTCATAAAAAGTAATTCTTTCGTTCATCATATAAGCTTATGCAATTATACATAAGTGGGGATGGGACGAGAACATTTTCCTGAAAACCCAAATTTCCCGGGTGGCGTACCGGTGGAGGTCGGAGTGTGGTGGGTGTGGTGTGGTGGGGTTGTGGCCGGAGCGGGTCGAATCCTAAATTTCCCGGGCAACGCAGGGTACCCCACCTAGTTTATAATAAGTACTAATATTCTCATCTTAAGCACCTATGCTCCTACATGTAACTGACCTTTAATAAATAAAATCAATGCCATTCACACTTTGTAAATATTGTATTTATTTTTGCACAGATAGATCATATGACACAGCATCGTAGCCTAAACAGTGGTGTCCTATGATCCCATCTTATGGTATCTTATGGTGTCTCATCTTATGGAACACCGTTGCAGATCGGTCTAAAACAAATATTTTCATTATCACTCAGCCTACAGCTATGTAGAATAAATAGCCTAACTAACAATTATAATGAGACTATTATAGGCATACACCATAAAATGAAATAAATATAATTATGACGCTTATCTTACTGTGTGTAAAAATCGAAGAACACGAAATTAGTTCGAACATGAAATATTTCAAAAATCAATAAAATGAAGGCAACAGTATTGCTAGTAGTAATAGTTGATATGCTGTGTCTAATATTGGAGATACATCATTCGCAACTCTAAACAGCGGCGTCCTCTGCTGAATAAAAATAATAATGGGTATGTCCCATCTTAGGAACCGTCCCATCTTATGGTACTTTCCCCTATAATTTTAGAAGTTGTAGAAGTTCAGTTGAAAATATTAAAAGAAGGTCATTGTCATCCGATTGAGTTAATTTACCATGAAGGAAAAGAAGTTGTGCAGTTATAAAATTCCCTTAAAAGCCATGCAGGCCTTTCTCAAATAAAACTGACCTTACTCTGACCTTGCCATATGACCTTTAACCTCTGACCGTTGACCTTGTAGAACTATCTGGATCGAACTGACGTGCACGCCTACATACTCGTCTATTCCATCACGGCTCCGGCATCGTTCCACTACGCCTGCGAAGTGCTCTGCAACATCCGGTGCTCGAGAGGAGGAGGAGGAGGAGGAGGAGGAGGAAGTGGATCAGGAGGTGGAGAGGGAGAGGGAGAAGGAGAGGGTGAAGTGGTGACCGGTCGTCATGAGTATCCTGTCGTCATCCTAGTCGCCAATAAAAGTGACCTTGTTCGAACAAGACAAGTTACGGAGGCAGGTCGGTATACGCCCTCTGTATGAATGTTTGTGTGTGGATGGATGTACGTGTGTGTGCGTGTGTGTGCGTGCGTGATTATAATTGTTACATGCATATATGGAACCAAACACACCCATCCACACCAACCTACCCACGCAAACACCCACACACACCCACACACACCCACACACACACACCCACACACACACACACACACACACACACACACACACACACACACACACACACACACACACTCACACACACATATGCACGTAGGCTACACACATACACAGGCAGAGACGGAGACAAAGAGGTGTAGAATGAGGCACAAACGGACACACTGGCGGCCAATGACAGACACATGCAGATAAGAGTATAAGACATTCACGCAGATGGATGTAGAGTTGTAGACGGACATACGGAAGGACATACAAAAGGACATACGAAAGGACATACGGAAGGGCATGCGGAAGGACATACGGAAGGACATACGGAGGGACATACGGAAGGACGTACGGAAGGACATACGGAAGGACACACGGAAGGACGTACGGAAGGACACACGGAAGGACATACGGAAGGACACACGGAAGGACATACGGAAGGACATACGGAAGGACATACGGAAGAACGTACGGAAGGACGTACGGAATGACGTATGGAAGGACATACGGAAGGACACACGGAAGGACATACGGAAGGACATACGGAAGGACACACGGAAGGACATACGGAAGGACATACGGAAGGACACACGGAAGGACATACGGAAGGACACACGGAAGGACATACGGAAGGACGTACGGAAGGACATACGGAAGGACACACGGAAGGACGTACGGAAGGACGTACGGAAGGACACACGGAAGGACATACGGAAGGACACACGGAAGGACATACGGAAGGACATACGGAAGGACATACGGAAGAACGTACGGAAGGACGTACGGAATGACGTATGGAAGGACATACGGAAGGACACACGGAAGGACATACGGAAGGACATACGGAAGGACACACGGAAGGACACACGGAAGGACATACGGAAGGACATACGGAAGGACACACGGAAGGACATACGGAAGGACATACGGAAGGACATACGAAAGGACATACGGAAGGACATACGAAAGGACATACGAAAGGACATACGGAAGGACATACGAAAGGACATACGGAAGGACACACGGAAGGACATACGGAAGGGCGATCATTTAACGTGTGCACTCTATTGTCTCTGTGGTCGTACTTTAATGGGCGGCGCTGATGCTAAGCAGAGCAGCAGCGTTTCTTGTCGCCATATTAGGCTCTACTTTTCGTCTGCCTCACTTTACCGTTTGAAGGCCTTGACAAGTTAATACGAAGAGAAAGCCGACTTACTCAGCCGCTCAAGCGACAGACCTCAGACTGCCCTCTGGCGATCTTTATCGTCGGCTCTGCTGCTAATTGAACTTAGCACCCAGCGGATTTTTGCCAGCCACAGCTGCTGAAGAAGCAGCTCATGTGTCCAGGCCATCGTTAGATACATAGACATCATATAAGATGAGGTATATGCACAAATGTATTAGATAGTATCCGCCGGTGAATAAGCTGCATGTTCTCACTGACGTGGCTTTTGTGGGCGCTGAGAGATTCTCGAAGATTTGCATTACATTACCAAATTAAGGAAGCGCTAATATGAAGTAGCGCATAGGCTAAGCTATAATTAGGCTCTAAAATTTTTAAAATATTTTTTTGATAAAAATTATAACGATTGACCTTTCCTGGACATCCTTCGTCCAATTACACGTTTGCCTTTCGTCTGAAAAGTTCTTGGTATATAAAAAATTATAGAGTAAGAAATGATGTGATATACTACTTATATTTAAATTAAAACTGGGTATATTGGTACAAAATCAGTGGCGGCGCCAGGATTTCAGCTTGGGGTGGGCTGTAGCCCGCGGCAAAATATGACATTTCCATCCGCCAAAATTTCTGACGACCTTTTTTTTTAAGTCGTCGACCAAAATCTCATGGAAATGTTCCATTTTCGCCGCCAAAATTTCTGACGACCTTTTTTTTAGTCATCACCCAAAAATCTTGGATATTTCAATGTAAAATAATTCAGATGTCCATTTTTTAGGGGGGGCTGAGCCTCTTGTAGGGGGGGCTTAGCCCCCAACCCCCCTGTACAAAATAGAAAGTAATTATATTAAAACAGGCACTATGCACCATTTTTAATATATCTGGGGTAAATTCGTCCAAATAGCCGAATTTACCCCTACCCACCCGCCCTCAATAACAATCTTAACGAGCAGGGACCGCCATTTTGGAGAATGAATTTGGAAATCCAAATTGGCAAAATGCCAATAATCAACATTTGAACAAGATTAAAAATTACTTTCAATTCTTAGCTTTTATTGGCGACAATAGGCTATAGATAAATAGATTAGGCTTGAACCAATAATCAACATTTGAACAAGATTAAAAATTACTTTCAATTCTTAGCTTTTATTGGCGACAATAGGCTATAGATAAATAGATTAGGCTTGAACTCATTTTTTGGCTTTTAGCAAATTATACTCACATAAACAAAATCATCTCGATCAACATACTTAATAGAAATTATGCCCTGGATAGGAGCATTAAAATCTGCTCTTGCCCTCCGGTCTCTCGAAATCACCCTGGCCGAATTAGCCCGAATTTACTCCGTGGCCGATATTACCCCGGATTCCCCTAATGTAAACATACACACATGCGCATAGTTGGGTTTGGGTCCACTATTCCGAGGGTCCACTATTCCGAAGGTCCACTATTCCGAAACCTATCCCTAAACCTAACCCTAAACCTAGCTATAGCTCTAACCCTAACTCACCCCAACCCTAACCATAACCCTAACCATAACCCCAACCCTAAACCTAACCCTAAACATAACCCTAACCCACCCCAACCCTAACCACAACCCTAAACCTCACCCTAAACATAACCCTAACCCACCCCAACCCTAACCACAACCCTAACTCTAAACCTCGCCCTAAACATAACCCTAACCCACCCAACCTTAACCCACCCTAACCCAACCCTAACCCATAACCCACACTAACCCAACCCTAACCCACCGTAACCCTAACCTGGGTAGCCACCAAGGATAACGAACAAAATATAGCGGATATTCGGAATAGTGGACCCTCGGAATAGCGGGTCGACACCCATTATAGTTGTAGGCTATTCGTCTCATATCGCCACCGCTGCAATAAAAATCCACAAATCTATGCAGAATGACACTTCTCTAAAGAATTTATTTCATTTAAATTGCACTCATTGCTTTTCTTTCACTATAATTATTAATTTCTTCAGAGGCAAAGTACGTGTGCAGCTGCCTCGATTGTAAGTACATCGAGGTTTCAGCCTCCCTCAACCATCGCGTTGACGAACTGCTCGTCGGAATCGTGCGCCAAATAAATCGAAATCGACACACCGTCCAGCGGCAGATGGCGAACAGTGGCGCCACGACGACGCCTGACGACGAGAATCGGAAATGCATGAAGGGAGCGAAGGAACTTTTAAAGGAGCTTTTCAAAGGCGATTTCTGCTTGCCACCGCCTGCTTACTGCGATAATCTATTCGATCTATGACGGATTTTCAACGGAGATTGCTTTTACCACTGCGCAGCCTCAGTTAAACGCTATTATCTTTTCGCTCTGTTTGTTTGTATGCGCACTTGTTATAGCGCCCCTTCAAGCACTCTACTCAGAGGCGCTCCCGACTGCAGAGCGGACACTGCATGGAGTTTCACGCTGAAGCGCTGAGCAATCGAGAGTGAAGGACTTGCCCAAGATCCATACGTGGCGACTTGAAGTGGATTTGAACCTCGAACCTTCCGGCTTCAAGGCAACGACACCACCACTACACCACCTTGCCCCACTCTGTATCATGGTGTCATGCGATGATGTAACTGATATACCGGTACTGTATGACGGCTTTTCAGCGTGCAGTTCTACGCACAAATGTGCAGTTCTAAATGATGCATGCAGTTGCAGAAGCATTTCCGTACAGTTAAAAGCTGGCAAAAAGGTCATTGTCATCCTATTTAGTGTAATCTGGAACTAATATCACTATTAGTCCCAGGTGGAGGATGGGAAGAAGGATGAAGGGTCTTCTGTGTAGGCCTAGTTCTAAACATTCCTTAAAAGAAGCCGTGCTGCACGAGGTCATAGCATTTGCACACAGTCCCAACGACCTCTTATATATTATAGACTGCCAAGGCCGTAGCTAGGGGGGTGTTTTGGGTGTTTGAACACCCCCCGAAATGGAAAATGTGACAAATAATATAATGCATTTACGAGCATATGATGTAAAAACAATGAAATAAAACCATCAAAACACCCCCCGAAATGGAAAATGTAGTTTTTTGGGAAGGGAAATAGGTGAAACACCCCCCAAAATAAAATACTGGCTACGGCCTTGTAGACTGCTGACAGATTTTCGCTGAAGACAACGAATTTAATCCCAACTTAGAAAGTTTATTAACCCTTCGGGCGCCAACTATTTTTTTTATTTTCTTAACCCCACCGCCGGCTATTTTTGGCATTTTCAGCGAAAAACATGAATATAACAAAATATAATGTAAAAAGGGTGCCATCCATCAATTTTTGGGTTTTTTCAAGATCAAACTTGTTTCATACGGAATAAAATTTTGACATTTTAAGTTATTTTAGGGGGTTCATTTACACACATTTTGAGGTAAGGTTTGTGATGATACCCCATACCGTTCAAAAGTTATACCCAATATACCTACGGTACCAAGTGGGGGGGGGAAAACCACCAACTTAGATTATCGACTATATTATCTGATCCTTCATTTATAATAAAGATAAAAATATCATTCCATTTTATAGATGGAATGTGGGGCTACATTGCCATACTAAGTAATTTGTCTTTTCATAGCCGGAAGTGCTCAAAATAAACTAAAATGTATGAAATAGTGATTTTTCACAAAATTTTCCTACAGAGTATTTGTACCTTCTTCAATCATTTTCACCAGTGGCGGTTGCCACATGTATGTTTGTATGTATGCATGTATGTATGTATGTATGTATGTATGCATGCAAATATGTATGCGTGCATTTCCTTTTATTTGTATATATGTGTGTATGTATGTAATCTATGTAGGTATGCATGCATGTGTTATGTTTATGAATGTAAGCTTATGTATGTTTGCATGTACAAATGAGTAGTATGTGTGTATGTATGTACGTACATACATACATACATACATACAAAAATACATCCATACATACATATATACATGCATACATGCATTCAAACATACAGACATACATAAATACATACAGACATACACGCATATTCAATACATACATTCTCACATACATGTATTACATACATAAATACATGCATACACACATACATACATACATACATACATACATACATACATACATGCATGCATTTATGCATGCATCATACATACATATATACATACATGCATAATCGCATATACATTACATACATTCACACATACATACATATACACATGCATATATACATACATACATACATACATACATACAAACATACATACATACATACATACATACATACATACATGCATGCATTTATGCATGCATCATACATACATATATACATACATGCATACACGCATAATCGCATATACATTACATACATTCACACATACATACATATACACATGCATATATACATACATACATACATACATACATACATACATACATACATACAGGAAATGGTGTCAGATCACGTTGTGGAATACAAACAACAAAGTTATAAATAAGTAAACTACAGCACTCTAAAAAACGTGTAAACACGTCGGCGGCGTATGGATGTAGATTTGCCATAACGTGTATACACGTCGGCGGCGGCCTAAGGGTTAAACTACAGACCAGTTTGCTATTACCCGATAGTAAATGTATACTTATAGGTAGGTGTATACCTGGCACTTTGAAAATTACCATTAATATTAAGTAGTCTACAACTGATCACATGAAGAAACGAGAACATTCATACAATGAAGCAGTCCAAACTGAACTCACGAGAAAAACAAACTGCAGAATGCACGCATACATATCTATGTACTGCATCATGTAAAAATTGAATAAGATAATTGTGCATCGTGCCACATCTGAACATTAGGGTAATCCTGAAGACTGAGTGCCTGGCTACAAACAATACGGATGCCACCGACTTCGCTCAAATAGATCACTGTTACCCACTGACTGAGCACATTGCATTCTAGGATGCGGCGGGGGGGGTCGCTTTGCTCTATTTGATCAAAAGTCGTTTTGTTTTATGTACGTTCAGTCTTCGGGATTACCAACATTAGCTAAGCACCTTTCAATAAAATGAAAGTGTTAGCACACACGTTGAAGTATACCTATTACCATTAACCTACCGAGCCTTGAGCCAACAAGAAACCAGTAACTTAAATACTTAATACAATTGCCTCATTCATTATTCAAATATACCGGTAATTGTTCTGCATAAATGTTGTTCCCTCCACACAAATCTATAACTGAGCTATCATAAGGATAGCATGTGACTAGAACCTGATCATAACAATTTAAAAATGATTCGGTTTCTTTGTTAATAACACTGGCTTTTTCAAAACTTAAATTTGCTTGTCACAAAATGCTTTCAACATCCCATTTATTTACATTCATCTATGCACAAGATGTCAAACTTCTCATAAAGAGCGCAAACTCTCCATCAAACACAATCTAACCATAATTTAAAAAAACTCTGATTAATAATAATAATACAAATAATAATAACGGGTGAGTATGACCATTAACTCCGGAGCGACAAAGCACTCTGGATTATTTCCTAGAGTCTGATGGATCATTTTTACCTCTGATGAAAAAATAATGATAATAAATTAATAATAATAATCTCATAAATTTTTTAAGCAATTTTAGACATCGATAGTCAGCCTTGTAGTGAATAGATAACTGTTAATGATTACTGGTGTATAAACATTGTTTGGCATTGCAGAAAGTGTAAACAATAGCAATAATAGCCAGTCAATTACAACGGATCAATAACCAGGATTACAATTCGTATAACGAAATACAAAATATCAATTTGGCCGCAGTTAACAAGGGAGAAATTATCCGCAAGATTGCAACATTTTGGCTCAAAACTGTTAAATGTGCGCACATACTTGAATGAGCATTTTAAATACGGTAACTAGTCTTCTCAAGAACTTTACACTTTACAAAGGCCGTGACAATGTTGCTAACAGATCTGTAAAGGTCACAGCTCATTAGATTCCAAGCACGAACAGGCAAAAGAGATAAATACTTTGTGTCATAGATCTAGCTCTAGTGTATCAGACATATTACTCAAAAGGAAATACCTGCTAATGTCTAAATGTTGCTGCACACAACAACATTACATCACCTGTTGTCATAAATAGGAAACGAACGATTTTATCTTTGCAGCAGATGTTCAGATCAAGATTATCAGAATGCAACATCAGGTCAAAGATTTGAGTACGAATATACGACATAATGGCCATCCAGTTCTGTTATAGTATACCACTCAACACAACCTGACATACATATTCACTAGCTCACAGCTACCCTACCTACCAGTTTGTCAATAATTAATTGCAATGTGAACACACAATTGAAATTGTTATTATATCATGCAAAAATAAATTTTAAAAAACTAAGCAGTGGTCTCTATGCCAGTCTGAATGATGTTAGATGTCACTACAAGACTGAAATTCCATCGGTGGATAAAACAATGCAAACAAAAGTGGTTAATATAATGCAGCTGTATTTGACATCGACCTCCTTACAGAGGTCATACGTACGACCATTCAACAGAATATCAATGGAGCCCAGCAAATGAGCGTGAAGGGCTGGCTGCTCCATGTAATTGTCAATTTATATAGCACCACTTCAAGAGAAACTACTCAGAGGCGCTCCCGACCTGACCACACCAAACCACAATAAAGGAGAATGGTTTTCAAAGGCTTGCGGAAAAGGGGCAAAGGAAGACCTAGGAGTTTATCATGGAGACTGCTAGGGAACTTAATCCAGAAAGATGGGCTAACCATAGTGAATTTTTTATGCAGCACTGTGGAAGTTCAAGAGATAGGGACAACCAGGTCACCTTACACAACAACCAACTCGGTGACTCATATTTTCCGTGTTAGATTCATTCAACTACCGCACACCACTAAATACAAAAAAGCACTACATGCTGTATGAACAAATCTTCTCAATGAGCAGAAATAATACTTTTGTCAGTTTTGGTTCAGTCCATAAAAGAGATTTGATTCTGACTAGCAACCAAAAATATTAGTCAATCATATTAGTAAAAAAAAAGTCAAGTCCTATCCCGTTCCATGAGGAACATAGGGAGGCGCTCATCTCCTTTTCCATGGCCCTGAGCCAGCAATGGACGAATCCCAAGGTCCTGGACACGAGGCCAGTGTATCGCAGGACTTGCTGTTTACTTCCCAGCTTACGCCGGTACCAAATTATACTGCTTGGTGACAGAGGCACGTGTGCGTGAACAACTTGCCCAAGGTCGTTACCCGGAGTCGAACCCGCAACCTGCCGCTCCGAGAGCGGACGCGTTACCGGTCTGCCACCAGGTCAATCATATTAAGTATGACAAAAATACAGCAATATTTACACCATTTCGCTTGCTCAGAATGAGCTTCACAGACATGCATGCAACTGCTATGCGCGTCCTACTGATCCACTGAAAAGATAAATAAGTGTTCTTCCAACCTCCTGCTACAACCAAACACTAAAAATGTCGAGTTGGAAAACACATCTGAAATTGTAACACAAATTCTGCTTGAAATTTTTGATTAAGAGTTATATACCCAGCTTGACAAAAACAGCAGACAGTGAAATGAATGCTAAAAAAGGCCGGATTTTTTCAACACTTCTATGTGCACAGCACATGTTTTAGTCAACATTTCATTTCTGACCAATAATTAAAAACAAAAACAGCAAAACAAAACAGCGGTTAACTGAGTACAACAAAACAAAACAGTGGTTAACTGAGTTACTGAAGACTCTATTTCACATCTGAAAAGTAGCCCTACAACAAACATTTCAGGTGACACTGCTCATTCACTTCAGCCACATAATATAATTAAAATAGCACTTCTTGTTCTTTTTGCCATACTCAAAGATACAGCAAAAACTTTAAGCTAATACCACTACTTAAAATACATGTTGGGCCTTCACTTATAACAAAGCAAATAGGAAGGATGCCCATGGCATTTAGGACTACACAAAACTTTAAGCAGTTGATAAAAACTACGAGCCAAAGAAGCAAACTAGAAAATCCAGAGCGAACGTCGTCACTAACCTATTGCTGGCAAAGAAAATGTTGAAAAGCTTTTGTCGACTCTTCTGAATGCAGTCAGGCGACAGTTGTAAAAAAACGCCTAAAAAACGCCTCTAGAGTTTAGCATAACTAAAAACATGTCACTGGCATCAAAGTTCATTTTGAACATACATGCAGAGTACCGGTATTAGATTTTGAACCGGATGTGTGACCAGATCAAGTCTGGAACACAAAAAACAAAATGTCTATGAAGCATAGACTTTCTTATCCACACGGTTTACATACAAGTATTTATGTAGCTACGTAAACTTATTTAAGCATTCGAATGCCAAATTGGTTCAGGTACGCAAACGATTTTGATAACATAGTGATGGAAATTTTAAGCCTTAACAGTAAAATCTGATAGAAAATAATATTTCCGTAAATACAAAAAAGAAAGTCCAAAGCAGTGTAATTACGTTGCAGTCATACCAGGTGATTGAAAGAAATGAACAAAGTGGCAGCAGAACTGATGGCACCAATAGAATTGTTCGGTTTTTAGACAGATATCAGCATACTGACAGTGAGAACAAATTGCAATAATTTTCTCATCCATTGTTCCTGCCTGGTCAGGATTTGGCGTCACACCAACGTCAGTGCCTACCACAACCAGATAATACTTTAACGATGTGACAAAGACGCCCAGCAGCTTCTGGCCAATTTGCACAAGTATTCAGTGGGCTCAACCAATGAAAATCGTTGCAGAATCAGTGAAAACGAGACAGCGGTGTATTCGATCGAGAGACGGGTGAAGCTGAACTTAGCTAACTGCTTGGCTGAAGATCTCGTCGTACGACGGTGGTTTCTCGTCGCTGATGACAGCAATGTGGTACGGCGGAGGCGTCATGAATGAAGGCAGCGACGGATTGGAAGAGGAAGCCGAAGCGACGGTGAAGATCGGCTGCGGCATTTCTTCGTAATGATTCAACACGGATCGTTGCTGAAACACACGAAACACACGCGCGATAAGAACTCTCAATGTTGTCATAAATCCATCTCTAAACACATTCTTTTAACATATAATATACATATATATATATATATATATATATATATATATATATGTTGTGTGTAAACAGTTATCTGCAAACACTTGTACACAATGCATCTTTCATTCCTTACAATGAGTTATATGGCACTCCTTTAAGCTTACGACTAAGGAGAGTTCCCAACTTCAGCTATAGAGGACAGTTTTAAAATTACGATAAAACGTGTCAGAGGGGAACCCTAGGCAGCAGGCGCAGGTATAGAGGTTTTTGCCCATTTCAGACCACAGGACCAGCAACAGAGAAAGTGCAATGCTACCTGATAGAAATAAGGGCATCTATATAGGCCCTTATAGGGGTAAAGAAGTTTGCCCTGTGCAGAGGAGTTGATGACCAATTCAAGTGAAACTAAAAAGTTACAATCTGTTGGAGAAGTCATTCAAAACCCAACAAGTCAGAGAAATCACGCTACGGAAGAAAGTTTATAAAGTTGAAATACTCAAGTCATAAGTCAAGAGTCAACACCCAAACTGCTTGTCTTATTGCTTTTAAAACTGAAATTGAAACTGTAAAACAGCAAAGAACAATAACAGACAAAACAAGATTAAATGTAAAAACTGACAGTAACAATGAACATCATCAGAAGAAAAAATGTGCTAAATGAAAGACCAAGAAATTACCGAATACGACTCTCCCTGATACTGTGACACTGCACTTCCAGATACGACTTCAGACGTCCACGAGAACAGCTCGCACCGCTGGCGGCACACGTTACACAGACTGGCAAGCAGCTTGACTATGATCACGGCTAATATGCCTGCACCAGCAATCCTAGAAAAACAAGCAAAGTGCATAAGTGCTGAAATTTCACACTGTTAATTTACTGAACACGTGTTACAATTTCAGAGGGTACCACAAAGAACCTTACAAACTTACCTTTTTTTCATTTACTAGTGTGTGCTATGGTCCAAAATTTATGAAAT
This sequence comes from Lumbricus terrestris, assembly GCA_949752735.1. NCBI lineage: Eukaryota > Metazoa > Annelida > Clitellata > Crassiclitellata > Lumbricidae > Lumbricus > Lumbricus terrestris. Next base: position 72,250,060 of record OX457038.1, on the reverse strand, counting down.
TTCAGTCAGCTATCGGTATAATATATTATTCTTAGGAAAAAAATGAAGCATCAGTCAAAGAAAAACATATGTACCTATTCTATGGAAAAACAGATCATAACGAGAGTCGGAAGTAGTTCAGAAACTGTGTTAGAATCACTACAATTTAGCCTATAATGCTTAATAGGACTTCTATCTCTTCTAGTTTCTTCTTAAAAGCTGTGATAGTGTCCAGTGAGACAGCGCTATCATCCACAGCATTTTGCCATCTAGTGATTGATATTTATTCATACTTACAAAAGTGCTAACAAGTAGGTTCCATATTCCATCACGTAACCTACAAAAAAATATTCATTACAACTTCAATCTTGGATGTAAAGTACAACATGAAAATACCGGTACATTGAAGATTGGAGCGGAGATACGGTCTGTCTGTGTGTGTCTGTGTGACTCTGTGAGTCCATCTGTGTCTGTGTGTGTCTGTCTGTGTGTCCTTCTGCTTGTATGTCTCTATCAGCAGATTGAGCTCCTGAAAAAGACTGATTTTAAACTTTATTTTGATCTTCTATCACAAGATGCCATATACATTACAGATCGGCAACATAGTAGTAACCATGGTATTTATTATTTTTATTAATTTCATCATAGGTTGTCTCTCAGATGTCACTGGGTTCAAATCCTGATTTCAATGGGCAAATATTAGTTAGATTGGCATTAAGTCGAGAGTGTTTAACAAATGATTGGAAATCAATGAACGAAGTCAAATCGATGAAACTAAGCTTCGGTATTTTTTAAATGATCATGGTAAAGAACTGCAGTTAACAATAACTTTAACTGATATAAAGATGCAGATGCTTCAGAAACTATGGCTATCATACTCCAACACACAACAAACTATCATTATTCATGACTAAATCATTATTCATGACTGCACTCAGTGCTTGAAGTGTGGAAAAATAAGTGCCTGGACGCCCCTTACCTTTCCAAAAGAAGTGCCTGGACGCCCCTTACCTTTCCAGTCAGTGCTGGCCAATAAGTGGCAGGACTGTGTTCAGATTTTAAAATAAGTGCATGGACGCCGTCCATGACCGTCCAGGCACACTTTGAGCCCTGACTGCACTCATAGAAACATATGCAATACAATCAGATCCTATAAACATATAGTGCAATGTATACAAATATTGTACTATAAGGAATTTTCTGTAGAGAGACAACATACATTTTGTGGCTACACATAACCAATAACACACGCGCAAACCCAAATTATCTTATGATATAACAAATATTACACCACTACGATAGGCAGATGCAAAAATGAGACTTATGTAAGAGCTGGCCTTATCATAGTCACACGCTTGCTCCCACATGTTCCATAGAACGGGTAAAAGGTTTTACATTTAGCACTGCTATTGCTGGTTATTAACTTCACATAATTCAAAAATACGTGGCTAAATCGTAAACATTGTGATGAAGCAGCCATGGCCCAGAAACATCAGTAGCCTAGGAGAAAAGTTAAACCACCTAGACAAAAATCTAATCAAGCCAAGCACCTACTATTTACATAGTTTTCACATATATAAAAGATGTGGTAAAAAATCTGACACAAAAAAATGTTGCGAACAACCATTTTACTGAGAAAATGCAAGATGGCCGTCAGCCGAAAGCAAAAATTGTCTTTTACTACTAATCAAATTATTCCTACATGTTTTACCTGAAATATCCATCTAAGTTAAAGTGTTCTACTGCTCATTACATCTGCATGATCACCCAGACATTGATATAATACAGTATGAAAGCCGATAACAGTACAGGGTGGGTCAAAAAATATGCCCCCCCCTATGTTTTTTGCCAATATACTGACAAAAGTAAGAATTTCCAAATGAAATTTTACAGGCTTATAGACAATTCATATTTACACATCTTGGCCACATTTCATCAAAATATTTCAAACGGAACAAAAGTTATATCACTTCTAGTGAGACCACCCATCGTTTTTTTGACGATTCAAAAACGCGACGCAACAAAAAGTAGCATAAACCGATCTAATTATTCTGGCAAATATCTTGGCTAGAAGTAAGAATATCGAAATGAAATTTTAGAGGCTTAAAGACAATTCATATCTGCATATGATGGCCAGATTTAATCACAATATTTCAAAAAGAAAAAAAGTTATGCCACTTTTAGTGAGGCCATCCACCGTTTTTTGACGATTCAAAGACGTAACGCAGCAAAAAGTAACAAAAACACGATTTTATTACGTCTTATCTCGAATAATTGTTATCCAATAGCCTTGATATTGCCAGATGATCACAATAGCATTGTTCACTATTTTAAAAAGAAATAGGGTACCAGCGTAACTGCACGTCACTGAGAAGTCACTTAGCACGATTTTCCGTGAATGAAAGGAGATCGGCTCGATTGTTCTGGTTTCATTGAGAAAGCCAATGGCCCCAAATCTCCGGATTTGAACCAGATGGATTGATAACCAAATGCAGAGAGCTATGCTGAAGAAATATCTAAATCTGCAACCAAACCAAGAGCGGTAAGAGAATTGATGGGCGCATTGGAGTTAACAAGGGAAGATTGCGTCCATTGATTTAAGAGAAAAATATGTGTTCTCCATATCTATACTCCAACTTCCGCTTCAATTGTTTACTAGAATAAACCGACTGAGAGTTGTTTCACAATGTACCCATCTTGTCCTTCAGTTGTTCATCCAATGTGTACAGCTCATCGTCAGAAGCCTCGAGCCAACTGCAGAGTTTCTCAAAAGCACCAGACATTTCTAGGTCAACAGGCCAACCAAACCTTGCACTAGAATAAGGAAATCCTTTCAAATTATCGACCTGTTTCTAACCTGTGATTCATCTCTAAACTAACAGAACGTGTTGTACTCTCTCGGATCAATGACTACTTGACTTCAAATTCACTCCTTAACCCAAACCAGTCCGGTTTTACTAAAAAGCACTCAACCGAAACACTTCTCACTTCCCTCTACAATAAACTTGTTTCTGCCATCTCTCATCAACAAGTCTCCTGCCTTTGCCTCCTTGATGTTTCTGCAGCCTTCGACACCATCGACCACAACATATACTACTCCAAAGACTGTCTTCCTGGTTTGGCTTTACTGACACTGCTCTCCTTTTGATTCTGTCTTATCTCTCTTCACGCTCTTTCTCAGTCAAAACACTTGAAACGTTATCTCAATCATGCCCTCTAACCTGTGGTGTTCCTCAAGGTTCTGTCCTCAGGCCCCTCTTGTTCATCCTCTACACCACTCCACTCAGTTCACTCATAAAGGCATCAACAGTCGAGCATCATCTATATGCTGACGACACCCAATTATTCATCTCTTTCTCTCCAAGCAGCTTCTCTGATTCCATAGATAATCTTCTCTGTGTGGTCACCCAAATCACCTCCTGGATGACCTCAAATCTCCTGTGCCTGAACCCTTCCAAAACTGAATTTATTCTTATAGGCCTGCGTGAGCAACTCAAGAAAATCCCAGATCCCTCTATATCCATCAACCTTGACTATGCATACACCCACACATTTACTCTAAATTCTTCTGTCAGAAACCTATGTGTTATTTTCGATCAAAACTTGAGCTTCTCTGGTCACATCACCCAACTCTCACACTCTTGCTTCATCCATAATTGCATATCCGCGACCTTCGAAGAATCCGCCTATGCTTGACTTCAAAACTACATCCACAATCACCACATCTATAGTTCATGCGAAACTTGACTACTGCAACCCTCTCTTCCTAAACATTGATATCACCCTAATTAACCGCCTCCAAGCTATCCATAATGCCCTCGCCCGTGCTGTCACTAAAACCTCCAAACATCACCACATGACTCCTGTCCTGAAATCACTTCACTGGCTCAAAATACCTGAATGCATCAAATACAAAGTCCTCTCACTCACTTATTGTATTTAAATATTTATAAAGCGACTCTAGTAGTGTGAACCGTTCAGAGGCGCTTACAATATACTTCAATCATCCCAGCCGTTCTACCTTCGTCAATTGTTCACCATCCAGCCACCTCGTTCAACACGCTCCTCATCCTCCATTACACTGCTTCGCCCTCCCATCACTGAAATTCGCAAATCGCTCGATAGCCATTGCCGTTCCACCTCTCTGGAACAAACTTCCGCCAGCACTACGTCAAACTTCCAACCCATCATACGAACTCACCAAAACTCCACCTCTCGCTATCTCCCCACAGGTCTTTCACTCAAAACTGAAAACCTTGCTCTTTCACAAATCCTATCCTGATTCTACCTCTTCTCCTCACTTCCCTCATCATTTAAACTCTAAAATATCACCCACCTTAGCCGTCTATCTATCTATCTGCCTGCCTGACTCTTCGGACTTGACCCGCTGCCTATCAATTTTTTTTTAATAAGCGCCTGTGAAAAAGCTGGTTCCCGCGACTTGGCTCTTGTGGGTGGCGGGTGCTGTAGAAGTCTCAAGATTACGATACGATTAGAACTAGTGTTTGATGCATTATCACTGCCCAGAACAGAAGGTATTGGTTTCAAAACAAATGCCTGATACCAAGCTCTATGGTAAAATGCTTCAGCTGCAACCAAGTCACAACAAGTTTCTAACCGACCTAGGACGGCAGTTGCCAAAGGGTCACCTTTTTACGGCAATTCTCAATTAATTTATCACGAAAGGGAAGGTCATAACGGCACTTGTGTCTCGCTTATCTGGTTTGTAGCAAAAGAAACAATGTTGCTTCCAATCAAAAGCAACTGGTAGACCTAGTTTCCTTTAGAGCTACACTACTTTCGTCAGACAGTACATGCCTTTTTTGACTGTCACAAAATTTCTTATTTGTGTATTTTTCCGACAGCTACTGTGAACACAAACAAGCCTGGGTCTCCCTCGTAAATACTGGGTCAACTCTCCATCATAGTGTAACTCACTGTACTCGAGGAGTGTTTCTATGCCTTTTGTCAGACATTGTGACTTTGACATCACTCGCCTTACTTTCATCAAATAAAACTCGACATATCACACACAACTTTTCGTTGTAGTAAAACATACTTTGATTTTTGCTGTTAACAATCAAGAACAATGAGGAAATCAAATGACTGGTAAGGAAATACAAAGACGGCAGGCAATGATATGATCCAAACAACGTCTGCTATACGTAAAACCTCTGTTATCGCCCACGCCAATATCAGATCATTTCAGAAATTTTTTAAAAATATTTAGATTTGTCAGATTTTGTCAGATTTTGATTTTTTAGATTCAACAATAAATTCTACACATCAGGTATAATTTTCACCTTGATTAGAATTTTGTCCCGGTAGAACGCAGAAAAAGTTTTATTCTATGCGACTACAGCCAAAAACATCGGACATAACATGTCTGGCTCAGAAGTCGTTCCAACACATTATGAAAACAATACATTTGTCGACTTATTAAACATGTATTTCGTACCTGAGCATTAAAAGACAATTCGCACTATGGCGACTCTTGTCGTTACATATGTTTAACTTTCATGAAAAATTTCTTGACATTTTTAACTGACTTTTATTATATAACGAACCCACAGCCTCGTCTTGTTGATATTATTTATAACTGCAACATACTGAAACTAGGGAGGAACAGCTATTCCACCTAGCGACCAATAGGTAAATAATTAAAGCTTTTGCGGAAAAAACTGAAATGGAATTTTTTTCCATCAAGACCATGGACATTGGACAAGACTTATAGGCCAGGCGACATGGGTGTGAAGTCAAGTGAAAACTACAGTGCGTTTGCAGGCGGTTCAAAAGTACATACTTACTTAATTTATCTGAAAGTCACTGTAATTATGCGACTCTGTGGCCTATTGGTAACGCGCATGCTCACGGAGCAGGGCGGTTGCGACTCCAAGTAACGACCTTGGGCAAGTTCTTTGCGCAAACGTGCCTCTGTCACCAAGCAGTATAATTTGGTACCGGCGTAAGCTGGGAAGTAAACAGCAAGTCCTGCGATACACTGGCCCCGTATCCACGACCTTGGGATTTGTCCATTGCTGGCTCAAGGCCACTGAAAAGGAGATGAGCGCCTCCCTGTGTTCAACATGGAACTGGATGGACTTTACATTTTTACACTGTAGTCACTTTATTTAGTCGAATTAGCACGGGGCACTAGTAAAATCAATGCATGTTAAACACGGTCGTAAGTAGCAAGGCTTTAACACCATGCATGTATTATGTAGAATAACAGCAGTTTCCTAGTAAACAATAGGGTTTAAGCCTAAGGAACTGCCTTTCTTCTACATGGGAAAGTCATGGGTATGAAGCACTAGCGACTCAATCCGTTTTGCCTTGGTCAATATACTTACCCCGCATGGTCTCTCTCTCTGATCGCAGTGTATGGTACTCATATAATAAGAATTGCATGGATAGGGCATAGATTTGAACCTCAGACTTCTCGACAGACAGTCAAGCATCCGAACCACAATACACCTAATGTGCAGCATAACTTCTTCATGTGCTGTCTCAAGCAAGACACATAAAAATTCTTAAATCTTGAGATGAATAATTTTATTAAAATACATTAAGATGAACACAGCTTTTAATAAGGAAAGCAACACCACTCAAATCTATAATTCACTAATAAACTCACAATTTGAAAAATGACAAAACTCAGAAATACCGAAATTTCCAAAAACGCTTACACAAGTTCATAATCAGATAGATCACACAGAATTGTTCACCACGCTAGCAGACAAAGGATAATGACTCACAAACAAAATTAATTAAGAAGAAGCAATAATCGCATCGACGCAATGACAAATGGTACCAGACACCAAATGAATAAACAATGGACACTGTGTCTTCCTGAGGTACACATCAATCATTATTATGTTTGAGTTTTTAAACTGTCTTCCAGACTTTAAATTATTACATCATGAACAAATAGACGTCAAAGCAATTATGTGATAATAATTTCTATGTCATATATAATTATGTTAGCGATACTAACATAATTAAGTGAAATAATCCAATGAATGACATTGATACAAACTTAGTATAAATGTCATTAATTCTGTTTCAATTCTACATAATCAAAAGCACATATAACTTCCCAACCATGCGAAGAATGCAGCATTACTCGAACCATTCAAGACAGTTTTTAACTCAGCATCCTTTATTTCAGCATTGGCAGAGCTACTGGCACTATATAAATCATATTATTATTATTAGAAATCATATTATTATTAATTAAGTGAACAATGCGATTAAACCTGAATCTGCTGAGCAGCTTTGAGTGAAAGATTTGCTTTATGGTCCTTACACAATACCCGGCACAGAAGGGCACGAACCCATCTTCATAATACAAGCCAAGTTCTCTAATGAATCACCTAGCATGCCCTGCCCACCCACCCACCCACCCACCCACCCACACACACACACACACACACTGCTAAATGCCCTGATGATAGAAACTTAAATGAATAGTCGATTGCACAATATTCTCGCAAAACAGTTTTACGCAATGTTTAAGTCACAATATGAAATATAACTACCACCCAGGTCTTTGTCAAACCGATTGCGTAGAAGTTTCCTACCTACGTTCAGAATTGCAAAAATAATTTAAAAATCAAAAAACCTGAAATGGCAAGAGGCAAAGATATCAGAAAACAACATTTGCAAACAAAATATCCACAAAACTTGAAAAACGCTTCCTTACAAATGGAAATGGACAAACATATTTGACAACTGCAGGTCTGCAAAAATATCATCACATGACATCATCATGTTTATCCTGGGAATAATATGGATATTAGTCCCAGGTTTACCTGACAAAATGATCCACTGTTTAGAAACGATTTCAAAGTTTAAAGCACCAATTGGCCACTTATCTATATCTATAAGAAAGGATGTGGCCATGTACGTATATATGTATGTGACTTCGTCCAGAATGCATGCTCACAGCTGTGTTATAGCCATCTGGTCATGGTTTTTCACCAAATATTCGTTTAATGAGAAGAACACGTTGATAAGACCCCAACTCAGTTACAAGGAAGGGACAAGACCTACGAGTTACAAGACCTACGGGTTACACGGGCACTTGTTGAGAAGGTAATTATAGAGAGCTTGCACACCCTCTAAGGATTTTGGCACAGCATTTGAAAAGCAAACACACATATGCATATTTGAATAACAAATGACAGACAACCAAAGATCAGCAATATTCAGAAATGACAAAATACAATTATTTTGATCACATTCCAGCACAAAGAGATCATTCTTCCAGACCTTCGCAAAACAAAAACTGACCCGGTCGACTGAATGCCCAAAATTCCAGCCAAGAAATCGCAAAAAACATTTACATCGAAAAAATATGAAGATTGGTTAAAAATCATTCCCTGAAGTTCATTTTTCCGAAATTGTTTAATGAACAACTGAAAAATTTTTAAATCCTAACTATGAGAGTTCCTGAAGAGGTAAAATTTCATAACTTATGAAGCACTGTAATCACAATGGCAGCTTCCAAGTGTAGCATAATCAAATTTATCGGTGGAAAGTAGAAAAGATTGACCACATGTAACACGTTGAGAAGACTGCAACATAATGTTTACCTGACAAAATAATCCACTGTTTAGAAACGATTTCAAAGTGTAAAGCACCAAACGGTATCAAAAACTCACTAAAAATCTGGCATGTAACCACTGGAAAGTTTTTGTAGCCAACTGATATATATATATATATATCTAAAACTATAAAACACAAGTTGCAACGGGTGCGTAATAAAAAATCTACTCATCCGCGCTACCGATTTTTTAAAATAATTTACAAAACAACTTCTTAGCACCTGCGGAAAACACTATCGGAATTCGCGATCCAAAAATCTTACCCTTTCTCGAGCTTGAATTTTTTTATTTTCTACCGCAATGCTAACGCATGTGTTTAATATAAGACGCCATTTGCATAGGCTACAACCATCATTATCAACAGACATTAAAACCATCGATGATATATTGATGATTGAAACCAGTACATTAATGACGTCATGGCCGGTTTTAAAATTGACGTTAATTAATATCTATTACCGTATTGTATGTATCAGAAGCCTATTTAAGACGCAATAATTTTGGCCGATCGGTTTTCAATGAACCAATAGATTTTTAACCTCATTTTTCGCCGAGGGCAGATCTTTTGGCATGCGGTTTCGCAAAAATGCTGACTATAGCGCAAACATTGGCGGGTGGCAGCTGCGGGTTGGACCGAAAACATAAATTTCACGGGCAACGCCGGGCACTCAAAGTATTTGGACCGGATTGGGCCCGATGGAAGAAGGGGAGGTGACAAGGGCGGCGTAGGAGCGGAGTCAGGCGTGGCGGGGGACGAAAACCGAAATTTCCCGGGCGTGTGAGCGTGGTCAGACGTGACTGAACAAAATCCGAAATGTCCCGGGCAACGCCGGGTAATTCAGCTAGTATATATATATATATATATATATATATATATATATATATATATATATATATATATAATATACCCACTGCTGTAATCACATGCAACTAAAACCAAACTACACAACTGTTCTAATTACAGCAACTGCTAACTGGCATATAGTTATGCAAAACTAAATACACCATTTGCAACTATAATTCCCATGTATGAAAACAGGTAACTTCTATATAATCATATGAAACTGTTAGATACCACTTGTAACTGGCATTTAAAGTACCCACAAACACAACAGTTTCAGCATACTAAACACATATAAAAAAACTGGTAAATATCCATACTATTACGAATGGGTTTGCATTTACTAAATGTATACAAACAAAGGCAATTAGCATACAACCATAATATGATTGAAACAGGCATGTGTTCACTATATATATATATATATATATATATATATATAATATAATATATATATATATGACCATAAGTAACTGGCATAAAACAAATAGCATATGGCACAAAATTGAGAGAACAAGTCTTGAAAACGTACAAAAAACTCACTAAAAAACTGGCCATGTTGAGTATGTTTAGCGCTTCACAGCAAGAACACAATTGATCTGTTTTGGCAACAACCTAACACAATCTCAATCATTGGCACCTTGTAGTGTCACAAGATCATCATAGTGTAACCTCTTTATCAAATTATTATTATTCTGAATCGTTTAAGCTTATAAATTACTTATTAGTTGAGCTTTTCCGTTAGACAGCGATGCTACCTAACGACAGAACAGTTGATGGCATTAAGCAATTGTGTATGAAGGACAATGGCAAAAGAAGACCAAGAAGTTTATTACAGAGATAAATTATTCCAGAAAGATGGACTGACTATAGCAAAGCTTTTATGCAACACATGAACTATATTATATATATATATACATAAATAACATATATATATATATATATATATATACAAAATATATAAATAAACAATAATTTGAAACTAAAACTCAAAACCCCAGTAGTCAGAAAAATTAAATTGCTGTAATGAACATAAAAATGCAAAACGTTTAACTAAGTAAGCACAACACAATCACACAGATCTCCAAAAGAAAAAAACGGTGAGTCATTCGTTTTGAGTCGATGTAGAAGCTACCACTAGACATTTCTACACTGCAGTATCTCATCACAGCAAACACCACTAGTTACGAAAAGGCTAAAAAAAACACCAATATCAGCACTAAAGAGATAGGACTAACGCAAAAACAGCACACCATAATACCATGCAACTACAAAACATAATCTCGCTGTAAATATACAGTGTGTACTCATACTGAATCTGAATACCACATTTTCTGAACACATTTTGATAAGAAAGGCATTGAACATGTTTAGATTCCACAAATACGATGAACATATTTCCAAGATGTCCACTAGATGACTCATCACCACTGGCATTACAGATGCCACTAAAAGACTTCAGACAGACCGAGACATACAAGCAGACATACATCTATAAATACCCTGGTTGATTAATCTGCAGACTAGCAAAAACCAATACGGTTTAGTTATAGCTGACGGGCAGCAAGTGTTATTATGCATTTATAAAATGAATTGCACATCTATCCAACGACCAAGTCACCAATCAATGGCACAGATCAATGAATAAATGACTTCATCAATGTCTCTACTTTGTGTGGGGTGGGCTCAAGTTGTGCCAACCAAGTTAAAAGGCAACAACCCTAACCTACTTTGCCCAAAAGATGTTAGACGTTGTAAAAATGCAGTTTGTTTGGACATGACTAAATCTTGAAGGCAGGCAAAATAAATGACTGTTTAATATTTTGTTCTTCTTTCAGTAACGCTTGTCAAAGGGAAAGAAGGAATTTAAGTAACATGTGAAAAGATGAAAACAGCTGGTCAAATGCGTAAAGTCAAGTAGGTAAAGTAACAGGCAACAAATGCACCATTAGCAATTCCACGCTCAAACAAGTTCCTAGAAAAACTACATAATTCACTACTAATCTTAGAAAATCTTGACCCTGGAAAAGAGGGTCACAAACAAACCATGCTCGCAAATAGGGAATTCAGTTATCAATACGACTTTTCACCATACGCTTTCCTTTCAAGCAGTCATTTGCATCTTATGGTATATCCATCCATTTACTAAGCACAGCTACTTTAACACATCACTTCTAGATTACTTGGAACAAAAATATGAAATATTTTCAGACCGTTAAGACAACCAAACACATTTCAAATGTAAATAAAGAAATGAACAATGACTGAATTATAAGACAAAAGGAACGTCACATGATCCTTTAAACCCAGATCACGAATAGGCATGGAACACAGACATATTATGTAAACACACGCTTCATAACTTTGAACTCAACTTCCAACAATTGGATCTTTATAATGGGTTTCGGTATTCCATATAAAAGAGAATCTCTATAAGAAGACTTGCTTTTCAAGATCATGAAGATCTTCGTAATGAGACTTGCTTTCCAAGATGAAGAAATCGTTTCAGTAAAACATGCATTTTAGGACAAAGAAATCTTCATAATGAGACTCTTATTGTTGCAGATGAATATGCAGAAACAATGGAGTCCACAACCTTCACCAGTTTCGCTGACTGCATCTAGGCGACAATGTCGGCAACGTCGGTGCGCCAACATTCTCCATTCCAGTGACTTCGGAACTGTTCTGGCACGGAAACCTCCACCTGCAAGTACAAACACAGAGAAAATGTTGAGTGGCACAGTGATTACATGGCTGTCTTTTGCCACTGCTTCTAGCATTCACACATCGAAATCCTGTGGTAAATGTGAGGGTGTGCATGCATTCATTAAATGAATTTGTATAGTACTTCTTCAAGGGGACTAACTATTCAGAGGTGCTCCAAACCCCAGAAAGCCCACACAAAACTATCTTAAGACGGAAGAGGAATGCCTGAGTTCTAAAAAGGGAGCGGAAAGCCAAGTGGAGGCCCTTCCAGGTCAAGGGTCCTATCAATGAGAAGGTACGGTTCTACATAGTGGAAGTACTAAGTAAAATAGACAGGGACATACTTTGGGCAGCCGAACAAAGGGAGCAGAAGTGATGGGCACTATGAGTAAGGCTACAGAGCTCGTAAAGTTAGGCAGGAGAGTAGACTAGCCGTCAGCACCAGACTAGAGCAGCAACCCTACACTCGATTCACTAAACCTTATGCTGCCCTGTCACAAATTCTGACATGATGAGGTTTTCATGCATGGAAGGCAAATCTTTATCTGCACTCATCATCAGGGATTGGCCACACCTCAGCAGCATCTGCCTCAGCAAAACTTTTTGAAAAACATGCACGTATAAAGAAACAAAAGACTTTCTACAACACATGTATGACTCGAACACACAGCCACACCGAACACCAAAAACATCTTTCTGACCAAATTCAGCTTTCTGGCCACAGAGGAAACAGTGAACGTCACGAGATCTTCTTCAATCTACTCACAAAGTCACCATCTCCGTTGTCTGATGGAACGAGCAAGTTGAGCTCAGAGCACTTGAAACTGACGACTGGAACATCGGGGCACTCACGGCTCACGTAGATGCTCAATCCGTCTGTGTTCTTTGCGTAAATGCAAGGCACAACGCCCAAAGCCTAACGACACCAAAAAATGATTTATTTTATTCAACTTCAACCAGGGAATGTGTTGTAGAGGTAAAAGCAAGATTGCAACAGATGAATCCTAACTCTAAACCAGAATAACACTAAATACAATTGGCAGAAATAATTCTGATGCAGCACATTAGTCGAAGTTTAGCAAATACAGTTCAAGAACTATGTGTTTAAACAATCATATGACCACCATTAACTATTTTAACACGTGTACAGCGCCCTATCCTTCGGTCTCAGCTGAGCTATGACGCTATACAAATGCAAAGTCATGCATGCGAGTGTGAAGCCTTTGTCACCCGACTATTGGTGATAAGCCTTTGTCACCAGAATCCTTAACCAGCTGAGCCACAGCACTAAAAATGTATAACATCTATGATTAATCAGAGAATGCGGCAGATCATAACTGATCAGCTCGACGCATACATAGATACGACAAATAGTTGCTCAAACACATAAAGTAAACAAATGATTTTAAAACCTGAATCTGCAATCTCTGACAGTTGGAAATGTTTACGGCCGTAGCAACGTCACGGAAAACAACTCCGCACTTGACGCAATCATCTGGAACGACAACAGATTATATGTGGCAACAGTTTAATCCGAACACTTAAGTACAGCCACGATAATGTCAAAAACTTAAACAGAAAACCACCTGCAAAGGAAAACATATTTCTAAACAAAGCAATCCACCATTCAAAGGTCCACGCCACATTGACCTCACCAGCTTAAGTCGGTATCTGTGATGCAATATCATGGCGAAAAAACTCCAGTTCAGATAAACCATCTTTAGATTTTTCCATGATTCCAACATCCACCAAGAGCCACAAAAAACGGACAGAGATGATGAAGACAAAAGAAAGACAACATGAAGCAAAGCATCGTTGAATGATGAGAATCATCTATAATAAAAATGTTCTATATTATTGATTACTTTAAATATGAAAATGCAAAGCTACACATATGGAACAAACGAATGTCGGTTCATACCAGAATCCGGTAAATAAATAGTACATCATTCAAATACTCAGATTAAGTACCCAGTGGAAACTGTCTACATACGTGTGCACATACACACGCATGCACGCACATACACACGCACACACGTGTGCACACACACTGGCATGAGAAGTGAACTGCAACGAACCAATTGCAACACTGTCTGGTTTTCCATCGATCTGCACCGTGCATCCGTTGCAGTTGCGGATGCTGACCGTCTGATGATCGTCGATCATGTGCACCAGCAGCTCTCGGTTGTCACGGTGATTTGCCTACAGAAGATTAAACAATAGAAATCAAACACAATAAAAAGAACTCCATTCCCAAAAAATAACCTAACCATCCAAATACACACCCACAGTAACACAGAAACACACACACAGACACGCATAAAAATACATACATTATACACCAGAGATGGATAACAAACTATCCGGTAATTGAACAGATTTTAATCGATTATTCATTTGATTAGATTAGACAAACAGCTAATTCTAATTCCAATTGATTAGCTACAAGATTTTGCTGTTAATTTAATTGATTATCAAATTTCAGCAGCTAATTTTTCTCGATTTGCAACATCAAGTAGCCAATTCTAATCGATCAGCAATTTAATTAATTGTGCTGATCTCTAATTATATACAAAAACACCTAATAACACATGACATGCAAACATTAACACTTCGGTACATTCAAAATTTAAAAAAACTGAGCATGGTGGTCTGCTGTCAGCGCTTACAAAAGGTTCGGTTACCAATGGCCTCCATTTAAAAAGTCTATACCTTCATCCCACTATATTAACTAAACAGCAAAATATCAAAAATTAGAATTTGATGAAAATAATCCAACATTCACTTTAAATATTCAATTTGAAATTGCAAAAACCAAACATACATATAAGTTTAAAGCAAATGTCACAGGCTTCAGCCGTTTTTCTTACCACGATCCATTCACTGCCGTCCAGAACACAGGACGGTAATATGCTGTGATCCGAGTCAAACATTTCAGTCCGATCAACCAAGGGTCCTAAACAAAACAAACTAAACAAGGTCAGGTGAGATCCTTCATCCAATTAAGGATAAGTAGGTCAGATCTGGTTGCAGAAAACCTCAACAGACAAGTGCACAGTAAAGTAAATTTGGACAGTCAAGAATCCTGGAAAATAATTGTGAAAGGAGGCTAAGGCATGGCAATATGAATTAAGATACGGTAAAGGATTTAAGTATGGTTCACCATGGACTCTGAATAGAACATTAGATTTAGATTACGTCAGATTAGGATAATAACTGGTTTTTATCAACCTAAACAATCATCTCAGATGAAGGACCACCTAAGTCGCTTTTTACTAGCTTTATAATTTTTCAATCCGTTAGCGTAAAAGACAAACCTGAAGTGATGGCATCATTAACTTCTGTAGAGCCAGGAGCCGCTTCCAATTCATCAGCAACAGCTTCCAACCGTTCAACCAACTGCTCTAGACAAGCAACCTGTTGTGCCAACTGTTCCTCATCCACATCCAACTGAGAAGTGCAGATCTTTATTGTAACATCTCCAACATCCAATTCTCCATTTCCAACTACAATTCCGTCCCCTGCACTTTCCTCCACTCCCAACGAACTTGTTAACCTCACTGAATTAATGCATTCTGGTGACGGCGGTTCGTTCTGCGATGGTGGTACCTCAGTACTAGCTTCATTTGTCCTTCCTTCCTTCTGTTGCTTCTCCGTAGATGCACTTCCATCTGCAGCAACTCGAATGCCTTCTGTATTTTGTTCGGGTAATTTCTTGTTCTCGTCTAATGTCAAATTGTTCGCTTCAGTTTCGAGGTTGTTTGTCCCATGTGCAGATTCAATATCTTTCAGGTTCAAAGGTGACTCTTCCTCCAGAGCCTTTTTTGCTGGAGAATAGGTCTTTGGTCTACGGAAACAGCAGAAAACCGAACAGCCGGAGTCTCGACTTGACATTTTTTTAGGCTTCGATCAACTGCTGATTGAGAAATAAAGAAATCATAATTGTTGCTAGAATCTGGAAACATTTAATTGCATAGCAGGGCTAAATCAATTGAAGCAGATAATTCAAGCGCAATATTTAATCGAGTCATATCATTCAAATCAATTCATCTCACCTTAAATGTATGGTGGCTTTAGATCAAATTTAGTAACATGCTCATTTATGGGCTGCTGCTTGATGCTCAAAAGCAAAAAAGGATATGCCCCACAATTCCTAAACCAAAGTTGCTGTATTGCTTACATCCTTGCTCAATGGTATCGTAATTCAGAAACAATCACACGAACTTATAATCACAGCATACCGGGGCGCTATAATAAGTGCGCCTAAATACAAACAAACAAATTAAGAGAACATAAAATAGCAAACTTCAAGTAATGCTGATGTGATTTATTTGCTACTTTTCAAGTTAGGCAACCGGAAAGTGGGCGATCGAGTGCAAAATTTGGCAGACGTACATTCATTCGTCGAATATTACAGCGATGTTATGCCTGTGTCAATTACATAAAAGTCAGACAGAATGAGGGATAACTTTAACAAAGGGTTTGCATTTCCATTTTGGTTTGATAATGGTTAAGAACAGTCCGTGGATATTGTGATACACGCTTGCGGAATTCACGCTAAGAAACCGTGACATCTGATGTGATGCAATAAGCAATCTCAGTCTCGAAATAACAAAATAACTGCAAATATCGAACAAAACAAAAGTTAACTGTGTGCTGTGCAGTTCGTATACCTATCATTCCACAAATATCGAGCATAATATTTTAATATTTAAGAAGTTGCAAGAGAAAAGGGCGTGGCTTCCACAAACCGTGTTGCAGCAATGCGCCTAGAATTTACTGCGATAACCATGCAGAAATACTCTGAAAATTACTTAGCGCAATTCTTCGTATCTAACAACTTGCTACTTTATAATAACAAGCTTTCGAAAGATAGCGCTGTTTTCAATAGTTAATACACCGTCCTGAACACATCTGTAAAAGTATGGATTTTAAAGTTTTTTTTAAAGTTTACGTCCCTTTATTTTATTGAAGATGATAATATTATTATAGCAAAGACCTTATAGGCAGTCAAAAATACGGGAAATTCAACATGAACCCGGACATTTACTATGGCAGACCTTTTTGGGCAGAATACTGTACGTAAATACCCTACTAAACTACAGTATAAATCCTAATAAATTCCAACATGGGGAAATATGTTTAAATCGGTAATTATTGTGATGCAAATTATGACTGTGCGTATAGCGTTTTGCTTAGTCATCGCCTGTGCATTATGAACGTGGCCTTAAGTGCGAGGTAGTTATCGATCACACACTGCAGAGTTTTTGCATAAAATTTTAGTTATTTTTGTCTCCAAGATCGACATTTACATAGTTGAAATAATAAATATATTAATCGATATTTAATATTTTTAAATCGGTAATTTCACTGTGTTTCCAGCAGATAAATCGTACTTCCGCCAGTCCCTGAAATGTAAACAAACTCGTATAGGCATGGGTCGCATGCGGCTGTTGGTCGTCTGCTCAAAACTAAATTCAAAATTTTAATTATTTCCCCATATCGCATTTTGTTAGGATTTCTACCACATATTCTTTAGTTCATTTAGAAACTTTTCGTGCAAAAATTTGCCTGCCATAGTAAATGTCCGGGTTTAAGACTTAATTGACTGGACTATTATAGTCTACGACTTTGATTATAGTCTTCATAAACTCGCATGAGTTATATAGCGCGGCTACTCGTACGCTCAAACGCATCGAGATCGATTAGGCAATCTTTTAAGAATAAACATCAAAAAGTCGTGGCACGTACGCCTATGTAAAGAGACCTTGTCATCAAAATCTAAAATCATAATCTAAACATTTCTAACGTGCCACTCGAAAGCCAGACTCAGGGCACAGGCTTATTCACGAGTGCTGGAAGAATTCTTTCAATAAATGCAGCATAATCTACCTTGCTCAAGAACTACATAATTTTCATTAAAATCGAGTAATATTTAATTTTTTGAATTTCTGAAAACTTTCGACACTTTTCTGTGAAGCATGATACCACCTTAAACAAATGCAGCGCTAAACAAATGACTTAGAGTGTCAAAGGAAATGACGGCAATGGCGTCAGTTGTTGACATCGGATACAGAAATTTTTGGTTGCGCACAGCATTTAATTTCTTGTAAGTGACACGTGTAAAGTTCCAATCACTGCATTCGTTGAATCGCACATTTTATTTTGTAATTATTTAAACACATTTTGAAAGTTTGATAACCGTATGGCTTTCCTCTTCCTTCCACAAACCGTGTTTTTATTTCTAGTTGGCTGTTTTTCACGCAATCTGCAAAATGTTATAATAGGTCTATCATACGTACGCCTTCTGTGAGTAAAGTGAGCCTAAATATAAGCGTTTCTGTGTTGTCACTTAGTGCATAATTGAACTAGTTGCACAGGCTGCTTTAAATTTAATCAGTTGTACCACACAACGTCAATTCACACAGCAGTGCTATAAACATGCATTCAATCGAGTTAACTGTGTTGAAGTCTAGTGCTGAAATCTTTAAATACGAGGACTGCTGTTTTTCAAGTAGATCTTAGCACACCCTTGCTATATAGTTTTTTTCCATCGGCTCACAGATAAGGCAAATAATTTTAGTACGTGCGTCTTAAATAGTTTTTGGTACTGACTCATAGGTAAAACGAACAAATGAAGGCAGATGGATGGTGAGATTGAGCTAAAGAAATGTGGCGTCCGGTTTCAGCCTCCTGCAATTCTCGTCACGTACTCAATGAAAGGCTCGAGCAAACTGCATCTCAGGCGAATGCCGCTGAGAAATTTCAAGCAGAGCTCGGTGATCTCACGAGTGGCCGAGGACCTGAAGAAAGCCCCGACTCACAAGCGCTACTTTGAGAAGTTGCCGACAGCTCAGCTGGAGAAAATGATCGCTATGATTCAGGATAGAATGAAAGGAATGAACAAGGAAGACGTTATTAAAAAGGTAACCAGGAAAACATGGGCGTATTTAGAGAATTTATGGGTACAAGGCTCGTCCCATGCAACTAATTTTGAATTGCGCTAGATACAATTAGGGCCCCAAGAAATTTGCGCCAAAAAATTGAAAAAAATTAAAATGTTCGTTATTCTTTCATTGAATCAGTGTACCAAAGTATCTAATAGTGTTTTTGTCATTTAATGTAAAGCTTTGGCGTTCTAGAAATTAGACAAACAAGCCAAAAATGCAGTTATAAAGTTCCTATAACCATAATATTAATGTATTCAGACGATCGCAAATAATTTGAATTTTGAGAAATTTACGCCCACCGAAATCTATGCTCATTACAAATGTAAAGTTCTTCAAAATAGTATTATATAGCCTATATTATAATGAATCACCAAGTTACACAACGTGCTGAGTACATTCCGTCTTTGTGTGCACGCCTGACGCCTATAGATTAAATGCGTTCGTTCTGTCATAAGCCAAGACAGCAAGCGACGCTGCTATGTGACCGGTTTGAGAAACTTCGTCTAACACATTTTATTGTGTGGCCGTGAAGTTCTGAATTTTTTTAATACTATAAGTTTGTGCGTTACTACCAAAAATATCGATCTTTAACTAAAAATTTATCTATGATTTCATCCCATTCGGCGGTCGCCATTTTGATTATCGCACATCGGTCGTCGTTGTTATGTTGGTTGAAATTAGGCCTCGGTGATTTTAAGTCAATCAAAGCCCAATTTAGATAAATTGGCAAGATTTTGTCAAAATTTGCGCTAAAATCGCGCGGATTGCCAATTTTTGCGCTGTTGCGCTAAACCTGGAAATTTGCGCAAAAATTGCGCTGCGCAAGATCGCGAATTTCTGGGGGCCCTATACAATGCATAGATAAATATACAATACAACTGAAATTTGATAATGTCCTCCTTACAAAGCTCAGAAGTGCACATAGAAGTTTGGCAGACCATATAGAACTATCTATAGGTAGACTGGAAAAGGTAAGCTATCAGTTTAGAGCGAGAGACAGTCTTGCTAAGAAAGTTATGAACAAAAGAGGCAGAGAGTTCGAGATGAAGGGGCCTGCAAATGTGAAAGAATGCAGGTGTCACGATATAATAAAGTCTCCCTCTGATACAAAGACTCCACCCCTGAAACAGAGTCTCCCCTGGCTGAAAATCTGTATTGGAAGACATTTTTCTGATGTAAGAGTATATTTATGTTAGTGTTAAATAATTTAGCAACGTAAACTAACGGCTTAATATGCTCATCTATTAATTTTATGCGACTGTAGCCGTTTTAACACACAACGAGGGAGACTTCTCACCCCCCGGAGACTTTATTTCAGAATGTAGTCTCCGGAGCGGCGAATTTATGCTAGAACAGATCCACCGAGGGGAGAATCTGTTACAAAATAAAGTCTCCAGGAGGGGAGACTCTGTCACGTGACACCGACCACAGACCAGTCATGTACCAGCATAATCGTGGAACAACATATTGTCCAGCAGATGCTGATTGAAGAGAAGAACGAGCTTTAACAGCATTACAAAGTGTGATGATCACAGAATGTAAGTTGGATGGCAGGTGATCATCGGTGCATGCTTTGCACATGAGAAGTGCCATCTTGAAGCGAATATGCTTACAGATAGGAAGCCAGTGTAGAGAATGAACAGCAGGTGTGATGTGGTCTTGGTAAGGGAGTCCAAAACAGTCTTACAGCGTGATGTGCAGTACTTTAGTTAGAGGAAGCAGTGTGCATTGAGGGAGACCGTAAAGTACCGAGTTGCAGATTTAGATACGATACACACATCGATACAATGCATGCATACATACTTTATAAACACACCGACATAAAAATACTATACAATGTTTTTTGTATATCTATTGGTTCAAGCCCATTAAGTGAACGTTATGGATGAGATTAAACTGCATAGATGCTACAGTTATTAACCTGTTTATCAGGCGAAGTCGTTGGATTTGATCGACCCGGAGGAAGATCTGAACAAGGTCGATGACGATACGCTCAAGATGAAGAAAGCGATCATGGATGAGACTTTCGAAAAGAACCGCAAACGACCGGATGATCCCGACTTCAAATACGACGTTGAAGTCGACTTTGAAGCAGGTCCGATCGAAACCTGCGACTGGGACTCGGATAAAGACTCGGACGAAGGCTTCTAGCGTCAGACATTACAACATTCCCCTTGCGTTACTTAATTATATGACTGACTGATTGACCGAAGTCATCTTCTTTTCTTGTTCGTAAGGTTTGCTTCGTCGGAATAAGCTGCCTAAGAACCTGCGCCGTGAACTCTTCAGCCTCTCTACGTTGCCTCTTTTCCACAAATGCTTGAAGACCATTTTGTGTGATTGTGGTTTGTTTCACTGAGTTAGTCTCTTGAAGTGGTGCGATAAAAATCTGATGTGTCACTTTTCGCTTTCCTGATCAAATGACAGTGACATTTTACATCACTTGTAAAATGAGAGCGTTTGATTTGCATTATTAAAAGGCTACTTACTTCAACAGTACTAGTAATTATAGTTTGATATGTAAAATGCAGTGTTTGTGAGACATGGTAGCTGATTGGTTAGATAGAACAAGGGTGTCAAACGCCGGTCTGCAGACCATGTATGACCCACCACCAATGTTTTTCTGGCCTGCAGAAGCTTGCATAAAGACTACACAATTTAAGAATAAAAATTTTGTAATTTTTCACTACATGTGAATCTAAATTAAATTGTGCCAGCAACAAGTCAGTCAATAAATCCTCGTATTGCTAAAAAAGATAAAAGTTCATAGAATCCTCGTATTGCTAAAAAAGATAAAAGTTAAGACAGTTTATTTGCTGAAAATGCACCATATAAGATTAATCTCACACAAATTGTCTGGGTATGGACTCGCAGATCCCGGACCCTTCCAGACTCCACTCCCATTTTGTTAAAGTGTTCTGGCCTACCACTTGCTAAAAACTATTTCCACTGGCTCACCATTAAAAAAGGTTTGACAACCATGAGTTAGAGGAGTCTGCATGTAACACAGTTTTGAGTTTCCTCTGAAGCAGTTGCTGTGTATGTACCTGTAGACAGTCTACTAGTTTTCACTTTCAGTAATTCTGTGTTGCTCAATTTTCACACATTAAAAACACATTCTGAAAACCACACAGAGGTAGTACCAATACCATCTGATAAAGCTATAAAACTATATCTAAAATACCGAATCCTCACATTTGCATTTATGAAAAAATTTCTAGAAACTTTGATATTTTTATTTAACAAATGTTTCAGATCCAATCGCGTGTTGTCGGAAATTTTGCAGAAACGATCGCAACAAAAAAACATTGAACATAAACACGAGATGACAAATACAGAGCTCACTAACGTCTTAGAAAATGTTTTATCATCATCGTCAGTCTAAATGGAACCTAAAAAGCAGCTCCTCTTCTCTTTCGAAGTCTTGGTTTTAAAACAAAAAATGCACATATGAAGCTACAGGTGACATTGCTGCATTGCAAACAAAACCAAAACAAATGTTAACTTTTTTACATATTAGAACAAACTGAAAATGTGTTGAAGGAACAATAAGAAATGTGATCCATTGAAATATGTCGTGACTGTCGGCGGCCGAAAAACTCCACAACATAGGTGAAGTGTCTGAGAAGATACCGAAAATAGTCTGTTCTTACTTCACATCACTACACAGTATAATTCAATACAGTTAAATGGTTCTTAACATCGTTACATTTGTATATTGTACTAATGGACATTTTGTTGCCACAAGGAATACTGCCTCGTTCTAACTTAGGCCACATGTAAATATTGCATTTATAAAAGAAGTCATTATTATCATTATTCTTATATTGACATTACTATTATAATTACAAAGGTTTTTATTACGTTTAGTCCCAATGGAAGAAATTCTGATGGTGTGGCAGCAAAACTATGCCAGCAAAAGAAATTGTACCCCTCTGAAATATTATTTAAATGGTCATTATTAAATAACGCCTCTGAGTCGTTTCCACTATATAAATAATTGAATGAACGAATAAATGAACTTTAAGTTACCCAGTACATTAATTATTGATACAAAGGATACAATAAAAAAGACAGTAAGAAACAGCTCTGGAATACTTTTCTTATTTTAGTTATCAGTACTTAAAACATTATTAATTCAAAAAGTATAATACAGATACAGTAGAAATTATTAAGCTATGCAGAAAGAGTTAGAGCACTTCAATTTTTATTCTTTTCTGGCCAAAGGTAATAACTAAACTAAAAATCCCTCAGAATTTGAACAAATTATTTTGTGTCGCTTTGGACTTTGGAATACCAAATTTTCACCGGTACCCGACTGTGCGAATGAACGCTGCAGTGAATGCTTAATAGGTTACAAAAAGTTTTCCGAAAAAGTGAGGGGTCATTTCTGATCACCAGTTGTTAAGGCCAAAGTTTTCAACAAAACAATTAATTTTGAGCACCTTCAACAAGTCTCTCTCAGGCGGGTGCGATATAAATCATGTGATGACAATTATCGGTACAATAACGATTATTTCATTCCTGCCCTTTAGGTAGCTAAAACAGAAGATTGCTCTAAAAGATCTAAAACAAATTAAATCTGACACACGACTGTAATACAGCAAAATAACCAGTAGCTTTGTTTAAAAACCAAAATCACACAATCAGAAAGACATCAAAGCATACCAGTGTGGAAAATCAATGATGTCTATTTATCCTGTCCACTTCAGCTTCCAAATCTTCAAATTCAACATTGCAGAAAAGCACAAACGTTGAGTTAAAACATGAATATGGTGTTTGATCACTTTGAACATTAAAATGAGATTTCGTAGTACCTAAAGATTGATAAATAACCCAGCAAAAAAATACAATTGACTATGTCTGATTATGGAATTACAGTTCATAATACTGTAGTCGTATCATTCAAGAATTTCTATTGGTCAGTCAATCATATTGCACATCAAGACTTCAACACATTCAGAGGTATTAGCACGTAAAGCTCTAATCAATCTTCAATTTTGATTGCACGGCTCAACTATTTCAATAATTAATTGTCGTATATTGTATGTAAAAAATTATAGAGCACCTCTTGCAGCATATGTTCTATTCAGAGACGCTTGCGGAACAGAAATTCCAGGGAAAAAGAAACGTCTTGAGAGAAACAAGAGGATGTGAGGTTAGCTATGTGACCGTTACGCAGTTTCTGAATGTTGGTATAACTATTAAATTCGTTTTTTAAATTTAAATCCAGTTAATTGGTTGAGGTGTTAAGTAGCTGTTTGATTGCTTAGCTATTTCACATAGCAGCATGATTGTTTGCAATCACAATGCCACATTTATATAGCACCTGCACCTCCTCACAAAAACAATCCAGAGGTGCTCCAACCCAATGACGTAATGACCAAGCACACCATGACCATGGTCAGTGTTTTTTTACGTTGTAAGGAGAAACGGAAATCATTTATTATTCATGCAAGCACTCGTTAAATACCATTTGACCTACATCAGACTAGATCCAAATCAACCAAAGTGCTCACATGAAATGGAAAACTTTACCACAGATCAACAATTACAGGCATATAACCCCAGATCAGCGGTTCCCAACCCGTGGCCCGCGGGCCAAAAATGGCCCGCCAGGCCTCAGAAAATGGCCCGCCATGTCTCAGAAAATGGCCCTCATCTCTCAAAGGATTATCAAAAATATATGAAAAAATTAACAATTTGGACATGATAGAACACATTATTATTTTCTATTACAAATTATTTTATTTTAACGTCGATAAATAACATAAAACATTATATTTTGAATCAATTATAACAATTTTATATGCTTTTAGTTAATACGATTTTAACCTTGTGGCCCCTAATGTCCTTCAACTAAGAAAAAGTGGCCCTCGTGTCCTCCAACTTAGAAAAAGTGGCCCTCAAGTCAAAAAAGGTTGGGAACCACTGCCCCAGATCTACACGCATATAGCCCCAGA
The DNA here is from genome assembly GCA_949752735.1 of Lumbricus terrestris. Taxonomy (NCBI): domain Eukaryota; kingdom Metazoa; phylum Annelida; class Clitellata; order Crassiclitellata; family Lumbricidae; genus Lumbricus; species Lumbricus terrestris. The sequence continues at coordinate 72,225,015 of OX457038.1, read as the reverse complement.
TCTACACGCATATAGCCCCAGATCTACACGCATATAGCCCCAGATCCACAGGCATATAGCCCCAGATCTACAGGCATATTGCCCCAGATCAATACAAATCCTACACGAGAACCATAGTAGCAGCATATAATACGAATTACAGTTAATCAATGCACAGAATATGCATTTACCATATAGCACAGGTGGACCCGAAAAACATGCAGTCATTGGGAACATACTTTATGACGCAGCATATAAACCAGGCCACACGTAGAGACAATGCTAGAAAATAAAAAAACAGTCAGTATTTAGAGTTACACTGAAGTCATTGTTAGTGGCGTCAACCAACATGTGGCAGTATACGTTAACAGCTTTGTAGGACACACCACTTTATGTTAAACAGAGTGTTAAACAGAGCGGGACAGAGTGTAATTGACATTGTATCTCACAAGTCTGAATTACCTAGTGTACACTTGGCTGCTCTAACCCCTTTGCAATCATAATCCTTACTGCATTTAAATAATACCTCTTAAGGAATTTCCTACCCAACATCTGCAGCAAGTGAATTATGGTCAATCAAGGTCCAAAGGGTTTAATAAGACAGCACTGGAGTGAACATCGAGATCAAAGCTAGAAATACGTCTGAATATACATATCCGGCTAAACATATATACATGTAGTTGTCTGCCTAACCGTAGTTGTTTGCCTATGCAAAACAACCTACATCTACGTCTTTTTTCAGGAAGACCACATCTGCTTAGCCTCTGAGTAATTAGAAAGGCTAAAAGTGATGACATATTCAAAGGATGGGGATCTGAAATGTACCGCAACATGGGGTGTCTGATCTTTCAATTTCTAATAAAATTCTGTATGCGTCAACAGTTCTACGAATGTCAGAATTCTTCTCCGTGTTGGATATAACTGACGTCAAAGTTTGTGAACAACAAGTTATCAACTCATCAATACTCAGAACAAGACAGTCACTGGCAGCAGGCAACCGCACCCATAAGCGCCCAGCCAATCAATTCTCATGAACTGTCCCCCCTCCCCTTCTGACGATGGGTAATACAGCCATGCCTTCATCCAAGCCTTGACCCTGGTACGAAAGCAGAGCTTGGATCTGCTCACTCTCACCCTGATGCCTTGCCACTGTCTTCTACACATCTTTCAACAACGCTCCAAACCAATTTGGAATACTCTACCAAAACGTCTAGATAGCAGGGTGCAACTTCTATAATAAGAGACAATTTCCCATCATCAACCCCACTAGGATGGATATTTCACAACTGTAATGTCTAACCAAAGAGTCTTTCTTCTTACCACCACTTCAATCCATAATTCCATATGTAACGTAATAAGATGTACAAAACCGAAGTAAAGCAAACTTCGCATGTCCAATAGTTTAATGCAGAGGAAGCACTGATTGCCTACTCGTTGAGTATTCAGTGGACGATGAATCCCCAGGTTCTGAAAATGGAATCAGTCCATTGCAAGTCCTGCACGTTTACTTGTACTGGCCTTCGAAAACTAATGACACAAAGCGTAGAAACAAAACAAACGTGAAATCACTTGCTAACAAAACGAGAACAACACGAAAGGTTCCGCAAACACCGGGAGATAGAAGAATCAGCCACACGGCTTGAAGCAACGACAAAAAAAGCAAAACGCTTAAAAACCTATCGATCCAACTAAGGGGGGCCTGTCCATATCTTATGTATGCAGGGAGGGGTCACGGGATTTAGGCGATTTGCGTAAGGTGGGGGGAGGGTCTCAACAAAATATATGCAAAATAAATTTCTAGTTATGATGTTCTCCTAATTAGCCTATTCATAGCTCTGTGTTGTACTATAGTCATCCGATGGCATTCGATTACATAATAATTATAATTAAAACTCTGTTCGGATCTAAACAGTAAAACATAAAAGTTAGCAAATTTTAGCTAGCAAATATCGATGTCTAACAAAATTCAATAGCCTAGAGTAAAATAAACGTTAATCAACTTTTGTAAGTGGGGAGGAAGAGAAGCTTACTTGTACATACACATTAGGGAGGTTGCACAAAATGTAGGAGTTGCAACACAAGGTCAGGAGGGGGTTTAAAATACGAGTTTTCTGCATACGTGACATATGGATGAGCCGTAAGAGTTATGCCAGGACATCGTGAACACGCTACTCCAACTACAAACGCTACAAATGGTCATCACCAGCAAACACTATGTAATCACTACATTCTACAGTTGCACACAAAGTATTCGCTGATATAAACCAACAGAAATGTTCACACAGACTACATATGAACAACATATCTCAAAGTATGTCAGCCACAACCAGCCCAACAGGAATGAAGCTAAGCTACCAGCAGCAAAAGATCGCATTTCTTTCTCTTCAAAGACAATTTCTCTCTGCCAATGGTGCAGCACTTTCAAAGTTCTATGAAAAGAGTCAAAGTAATTTTAAACATGAATACAGAATTTACAAATTTGTTCAAAATGGTAAAAAAATTCACTCAACACAGCATAAACGTGAACTTCAACAACAACATATTTCTACATGGCATATACAGTTGAGTGCACATCTTAAAAAATACACCGTGGCTCAATAAAAGCAAGTGCAGCAACATGCAAAAATGACAGATATCACCATCAGTAATATACCGTAAAGTCAATTCGTAAATTGAAATGGAAATCAAACATTTATATAATGCCTCTCCAGGAAAACTCTTCAGCAGTGTTCCAGTCAAAAAGCGAGAATCATCAAAGTCAGCTTCATGTATAAAAAAACTCCTGTTTTCAACAGATTTCATGCAATCACAGGTCAGCTTTTTCTGAGCCACAGTGTTGATATATCTCAATCGCCAATCACCGATTAAAGCTTACAAGTTTATATAGTGGTGATACTAAAATTACTCGACAATGTAATGTAAGTTTACAACGATTTGAGCAGTTTATAGTCCTACGTTGAGGACTTCAGAGACATGCAGAGCTGTAAGACACTGATACGCAACCTTTCTAATTCATCTTCGCAAGCTATGCTAAGACTGAAAATGATATGGTGAAACACCCACCGACCGCCGAATAGAAAGTAGACAGACAAACACAGACTGACACACAGCAGAAAGACCAACAGACAGACAGGCACAAGCACAGCTGCAGACAGAGAGAGACAGACATTTCCGGTAAATTCCCTGATTTTAATCAGGCTTCTCAAACATACCATAACTTCGACACTTATGTCTTCAACTGAAAAGCCTTATGACAGAGACACATTGGAAATTGTCTGATTAGATCAGCTAGATAATTAATTAGATTAGCCATAGAAGTCATTTGATGACATTACATTATTTTTTTTACATTAGCCATAGAAGTCATCTGATCGGATTAGATTAGCCAAAGAAGTCATTTGATTCGATCAGATTAGCCAAAGGTGTCAATCATTAGCCAAAAGACAGACACGCAGACAGCAAACCAAGTTGATTAAAATCAAGTCAAAGAGGATGGCAAGGTAAGTGGTGTGAAAGGCAATGTGAAAAAAAGGTACAGTCAGGTAAGTCACAGGCCTCTCTATCCACAGCGCTCAATACAGTAATTATTTTCTAAAAGCTATCAACAGCTGTAATGCAATCGCTCATCTGTAAAGCAAACTGATCGATGCCAGAAAATCAACCATCAACAGAAATTACTCAGAGTCTGACATCTGATGGAAATTTTGGTTGAAGTGCAGAAGTGGCACACAAGTTCTTTGACGGAGCCAGTATGTGACAACCCATGCAGTATGTGACAACCCATGCAGTATGTGACAACCCATGCAGTATTATGGGTCTTCAAACTAAATGCTCATAACATAGAAAAAATAATTATGATAATTATTATTATTATTAGAATACTTTTCAGACCTCTAAGGAATCTTTGTTAAACTTTGCATTAAGTCATTAATTACCTAAAAGCCATAATCATAATCAAGTTTTATATGGCATCACTCAAGATCAGAGGCCCCGTTCCCAACCTGGTCTTCAGGTGCTCATGGAGCTGGTCAAAAGAAAGAGCAGAGAGTGGAGGGACCCACAGCAGCGAAACACCTAGAAAAAACACATCCATGTGGTACAACAAAGTTACCACAGGATTAGAACCGAAGGGAGGAACATCACCGAACTCCTGATGCTCCTTTAATGCATGCACCTCAACCAACATAGCATTGCAGGCCGTCTGTTCTGTTGGTGATTAAGATTTGTTAATCGTTTCTATTGAATAACTGTACACTGTAACCATATGCGGTCTGTCAACCGGATAATTTCAATAAAGAAAATTATTATTAACAAATTTCTAACTTCAAACAGAGAACCGAAACAACACACCTTACTAAAAAACAGACTGCCATAAGCAATTCACACACACCTCACATATATAAATACCTATATGCAATATGCATACATGTATAATTATAATATGCATATATATATATATTTACAATATATACTTATACGCAAAGATATATTTACATGTATAAATATATACAAACAAACACTGTAAACTCCTCGAAACTGTGCTGAGTTTCTATTAAGTTGAGGTCATACTTTGAATTCAACTTCTGATATCATACTTTGAATTCAACTTCTGATAACATACTTTGAATTCAACTTCTGATAACCATAATCAGCCACATAGCATCAGCATTAGCATTACAAATAAGCAGTTTACAAGCACGGTCCCATTTACATGTATCCAAGTAACACTTGTCCTCAATCAATCTCACAAAAAAAACGCAAACGGAAACAATTCCAGCGATAAATTAGCCACACGCTGCAAATCAAACCCTGCACCCTACTACAGTTCTTAACCCCGTCGGCATAATCACCCACTCAGAACACGGTCATATTTACAGATTCACGTGTACAAAGCCGAGTAAGGAACGTATCCGCGTTGCCTTACAACTACCGTACAGTTTACAACGGTTGCAATGCGTTGCAACGCGTGTTGTCTCGTCTCATTGAGTCTTGCTGTAGCCGTTGCAGTTGCTAAGCGCATCATTTCTTTTGAGAGCAACAGCAACCTCCGCATCCGATGGTTTCTTGGTTGCCGTGGACGACAGCAGGCATTCGTCGACCGCGTGGCAGGTCGGAAGAAAGAAGGAGCAGATGAGGGAGTACAGCTTGCCGTGGACAAGGATGAGTAATGTCTGGTGGGTGGAAGCACCAAGGCGGTACCAGCGGCTGTAGAATGGATCGGAGACCGCCGGACACATCATGTTGTTCAGGTTGACGAGAGAAAGCTACACGCAGCACAGCAAACACACTTTTCTCAGAATTTATGTGTAATGCAACTCAGGATTTCTGTATTGTTTAAAAGGTATCAGTTGGGACATTTCACCTCATTTATGTATTTTGTCAGGTATCAGTTGGGACACTGTTATTTGTGTATTGCCAGGTATCAATTTGGACATTTTACTTAATTTATGCATTGCCAGGTATCAATTGGGACATTGTACTGATTCGTCTACTGCCAGGTATCAATTGGGACACTGATCCAAATTTCTGTATTGCCAGGTATCAGATGGGGCATTCTACCTAACTTATGTACTGCTAGGTTTCAATTTGGACATGGAAGACTATAGGCAAGAAGATAAGAGATGACTGCGAAGCAATTGGAATGACGATTCAGGAGGCGACGCATGTGGCGCAGGATAGAAAAAAGTGGAGAGCTACCATGGGAAAGTGGCTGACGCGTGCTGACGGCATTGCCTGACAGCCATAAGTCAAGGCAAGAAGAGTCTCCTTGTATTGTTCGTAGTAAGGGTTTCAGCATCCACGGTTACTACACCCGTAGGGACTTCAAGTCCTTCACTCACAATTGCTGAGTGCCGCTACCGACTGATACTTGGTGTTAAGATCTGGTGCTACATAAATGCATAATATCACTGATAAAAAAATATTACCATATGTAGTAATTGGCAATTTAAGACAATACAACTATGCGAATGTCATTTGTAAAACTAGCATCATCATCACAAAAGTCTTCCTACCATTTTCCCAACACATCTAACCGCAGTGCCCCAAAATTAATTGATGAAGGGCAGAACCATTTGGTAGCATATCTATTAGTGCCTTAGATTTCATTCCACTCTGCTCCTTAAGAACCTAAAAACTGTTTTATTTAGTCGTGGTTGGGCCAGGAGCGCTTCTGAGTAGCCTACCTTGAAGAGGCGCTATATAAATTTCTAAAACAAATAAATAAATCAGAAGTTCTACCATTGCAAGCAGTTGAAGTGGAAGCCAGTGGTAGACAAAGAGCAGGCCGAGCGTGAAGATGACCCAGTTGTAATCACCCAACATCTCCAGAGTAAATGGTCCTAGCACACAAACAACGGAAAACTGTCTTAACAATAGAACACCAAAAGACAGATTTAAATTCGGTAAGATTTCTTGTAACATATATAATGACTTACAAGTATAAAATTCAAAGTTAGATATCAATCAAGTATTTTAGTAATATTTTAAAGAAGGCACGATGTTAACGAATGTACAATACACACAGGACACACACACGCACACTTGTATAGTACAGAAGAGAGATGAGGGAGGAATCAGCATGACCACAGGTCATCTAACGTCTTCTGGATGGCAGGCAGAAAGTTGAGCCTCACCATTTTCCGTTTATAATTGTGTTAATACGGGCGTGCTGACCAGAATTAGCAAAGCCAAACCATGCAGGGGATGCATACAGAAGACGTGCAAATAGTGTTGTGAGGCGGAAACTTTCCTCCGGAAAGTTTCATATCTTTCCGGAAAGTTTCGGAAACTTTCCGACGTATCTTTCCGGAAACTTTCCGACATATTTTTCCGCCAATAAAATATTATTAAATACATACTCAATCCTAAGGAGTTCGAATTTTCTTTCAATATAATGTTATTAAATACATCAATACTATTTAAGCAGTCTTAGGTGTTTATAACTGATAGTTTATTCAATAGATGGTACTGCTAGTGCTAGTGATAATTACTGAAGTAGCTTTTCCGGAAAAGTATTTTGCCGGAAAGTTTCCGGAAAGTAAAATATATCAGAATTTCACTCTCAGAAATTTTTCTTATAGTTTAAACTCCTTTTATTTACAGTACTTCTGTCAATGCAAACAATGTTGAACTTAAAAATAATTAATATGAGCAATAAACACTCTTCATTAGCATTTCAGACTAGAGTAGCCTATAGAAAACTAGTTGCTTGCATGTCTGCAGTCAGCTCTGTGGCAGGAAATGATATAAACATGAAACAATACTGCATCAATTGCTGGTTCTCTCATATTTTCATAACTCACAAATACGAAGGTGACTGAATGATAAAAAATATTTTCCCAAAATTTACAGTGAAGTTTAATTGCATTTAAGTCCTAAATGTATTTTGGGCAGTGTGAACAATCTGAACAATTATCATTAGCAGTACCATCTATTGAATAAACTATCAGTTATAATCACATAAGACTGCTTATATAGTATTGATGCATTTAATAACATCATATTGAAAGAAAATTCGGACTCCTTAGAATTGAGTATGTATTTAATAATATTATTTTTTGGTGGAAAAATACGTCGGAAAGTTTCCGGAAAAATATGAAACTTTCCTGACAATATTTCCTCCTCACAACACTAACTGCTAAATAGTGATTGATGTATTTAGTAACATTATATTGAAAGAAAATTTCGGACTCATTAGAATTGAGTATGTATTTAATAATTTTTTATTGGCGGAAAATATGTCGGAAAGTTTCCGGAAAGATACGTCGGAAAGTTTCCGAAACTTTCCGGAAAGATATGAAACTTTCCGCGGAAAGTTTCCGTCTCACAACACTAGTGATAATTGTTCAGATTGTTCACACGGCCCAAAAATACATTTAGGAATTAAATGCAATTAAACTTCGCTGTAAATTTAGAGAAAATAATTTTTATCATTCAGTCACCTTCATATTTGTGAGTTATGAAAATATAAGACAGAAACAGCAATTGATGCAGTATTGTTTCATGTTTATATCAGTTTTTTACACATTTCCTGCAACAGAGATGACTGCAGACATGCAAGCAACTAGTTTTCTATAGGCTACTCTAGTCTGAAATGCTAATGAACAGTGTTTATTGCTCATATTAATTATTTTTAAGTTCAACATTGTTTGCATCAACAAACGTACTGTAAATAAAAGGAGTTTAAACTATAAGAAAAATTTCTGAGAGTGAAATTCTGATATTTTATTAGTTAGATGTATTTTTCTGGTTCTTCGGAAAGTTTCCGGAAACTTTCCGGCAAAATACTTTTCCGGAAAAGCTACATCACTACGTGCAAATGTGGTATGATACCTACAGGTAAGTGACTGAAAGCGAGAAATTATGTAGGTAGGTATATTACTTACAAGTGTTATAACCAACTCTGCAAAAATTTTGTTCACTGTCACAGGTGGCCAACGGTATCTGGACTTTACCCCCCGGCCCATTACCCCCCTGCCATTACCCCCCGCCCATTACCCCCCGTAGGACATTACCCCCCTGCCATTACCCCCCCGGTCTGCTTACATTTGGGGCCAGTTTCTGTGCATTTGTATGTATATTTGTAGGCATGTATGAATGTATGAATTATGTGTGTATGTATGTAGGTATGCCTGTATGTATGTATGTATGTATGTTGTATGTCTGAATGTATGTGTGTGTATGTATGTATGTATAGGTATGTATGTGATTATGTATGTAAATATGTATGTAAGCATAAAATACATACGTACGTGCGTGCATACGTACATATGAATATGCATGCATAGTTGCATACATATATACTTACTACAAACTTACAATACATACATACATACTGACATACATATATACTTACATACATACTTACATACATACTTATATACATACTTGAATACATACCTAAATACATACTTACATACATACATGCTGACTTACATAATACTTACATGCATACTTACATACATACTTACATACATACATACATACTTACATACATGCATACATACATACATACATACATACATACATACATACATACAAATGCACATAAACTGGTCCCAAATGTAAGCAGACCGGGGGGTAATGGCAGGGGGGTAATGTCCTACGGGGGTAATGGGCGGGGGGTAATGGCAGGGGGGTAATGGCAGGGGGGTAATGGGCCGGGGGGGTAAAGTCCTAGACCCGTGGCCAACTAGCGTGACCCAGGTTCATTAGGGTTGTAGTTTCATTGATTCCTTGTCAATCTGTTTTTTCTACTCTACTTGTTTTTAATGTAATGACTGTCACTTGAGTTCAATAAAATTTATGGCTATGGTTATACATGCCTGCAATAAAAACCCTAATGAGCTTAACAGTAAATCAATATCAGGCTATTCAGACCAGCTAAACACAGACGCACTCACGCATGCCTTCACACACACTCACAGATATATACAAACACAGACACACACACTCACACATTTACAAGCACACAAACAACAAACACATATACAAACAAACACACACACACACTTAAAACAATGATCTGGAAACATTGGAGCCAAAACCCTTACAGATTTTATTTATGTGGCCAGTAGGCCCAGTATAAAAATCTAAATGTCTAGACACATTCTTGACAAAAAAAATATTTGCCAGTACATACATGTATAACATTGTATATATACATGTATAATTTTACATACAAAAATATATACCTATCTATAATTTCTATATCGCATAATTATGTGCGCACATATTTACATATACATAAATAAATGCACAAAATCAAAACATACAAACATAGAAATATACACATATTTATATGCAAACATATTTATTTTCTAAGGCATAGCCTACTGTTACATGTAAAGTGTAATGAAGCATGGAGCCATAATGGCATCGATCATATAAATTGTCTAGAAAATATTATTATTAATATTACTATAACTAAAACTATTATTATTGTTTTCATTCTTTATACACACATACGTACATACATACATTCAGAGAGACAGACAATTGAACAGACAGACAATTGAAAACAAACCTCCTGATCGCATCAGATAGTAGGGAGTAACGAGCATGAGGAAGTGCTGGAGGTAGTACGTCTCCGTCTCAAACGGAAGCTAAAACAATGGACACATCATCATCATCGTCATAATCATCTTATTCCATGTGGAAATGTTCAATCGAGATCACCAGAAAATTTGTCATTGTTCCAGCCATAGTTGTAAAAAACGTGTTTTTTTATTCTCTCCCAAAAAACGTCGTTTTTTTCGTTTTTATTTTTCCCATCGTTTGTTATCGTTTTTTCGATTTTTATGTAACTATTTATTTAATTATTTACTGTCTAATATTATTTTCCTAAAATTTAATTTTTGTCTGATATTCCATACGTTTTCACGGTGCTCTCAAGGATTCAGCTAACTAGAGGGTCTTTGTGTAATTGTTTAAGTTATAATTTTGAGAAATACATGTAGTAGATCCCTATACAAGAAATGAAATTTGTAAGAGTTATTTTGATATAAAATTCTTGGGCCTGTAATTAATATTTATAAGTAACAATTTTAAGTACAAATGTACAATATATAATTTAGTAAACATCTGTGGTTTTTGCTTCTGGTTAGGTTTTAATTGTGTTATGTCGATCAGCATAAACTTATAATGTGGACTTATGTTTTCAAATTTAAATTTGAAAATATTTCAATACCTTTAATTTGTCCGAATTTCTTATTAAACCAAATTTATAAGAAAAAATAACTGTGGTAGATTAACATTACTTATACCAATTATTTCGGCCTAGTAATAAAGTTGCATTATTTGCAGTTTCTTGATAAAATTGCATTTAAGCAAGGTTTGTAAGCTGAAAATGAAATTTCAGATGTGACAAAGGCAAATCATTTTCCATTTCCGTTTTTTATCACTTTTTTCTCGTTTTATTATTATTTAGAAAAAAAACGTGGTTTTCCCCCGTTTTTTTTTATTTTCATCGTTTTTTACATCTATGGTTCCAGCTGATATTATTAATATTATTGATATATAGTACCGGTATATATATTATATACATATATATATATGTATACACATAGTGTATATACACGTGTCTGTCTGTGCGTGAATGCATGCATGTGTGAGTGTGCACGAGTCTGTGTGAGTGTGTCTGTGAGTGTGCATGTGTGTGTGAACAAAGGTCAAATCATCATAGAGTGCGTTCGCTGTTTTGGCTTATCTACCAGCCAGTCCAGACAGGCCTCTCTCTCTCTCTCTTCCTCTCGCTCTCTCTCTCTACCTCTCGCTCTCTCTCTTCCTCTCTCTCTCTCCATCATGTCAATCACTACATCATGTCAATCACTACATCATGAATGTCTGCTATTATCATTGAATCGGTTTTTACAATTAATTTACTTCTAACTTAAATATTGACCTCAAGACTGCCCGAGATAAAACTCAAACTCTGCACTGACCCAGATGCATGGCAACCCCTACATTGACCCAATTAAAAAATACAGCTTAACCTGTGCATCATCTAAATAGCAAAAAGCCGGAACTGACCCCAAAAGAAACTTTACCTTTAACCTTAGTATTGACCCAATAACAAGTTAACCTCTGCATTGACCCAAATACAGTTCAGTCTGTGCACTGACCCAAATACACCTCAACCCTTGTACCAACCCAAATACAATCCACCTTTGCACAAGTTTCTAACTTAGCGCTTTGTCCATCATATACTACATATGCAATAACAACACCCCTGAATTGAAACCAATACAACTCCCTGGCGCTTTCCAGTTCCAACATCCCACCTCCTAAATGCCCTACCCACATTTCACATTCTGCACCAACCCACATAGAACCACCCATCAACATTGCACAGCGCAACATCTATTTACAAATCAACAAGCATTCATATGTCGCCTTATCTCCTCCGTCCAATCTCCCTATATCCCCCAACCACAATTCATCGGAAAGCGATCGTTTTCCGAAACATCCCGGAAGCACGATTCCCAATCCTCCGCAGACACATTTGACAATCCCAAAGGATGGTGGAAAAGCACCGTCTGACAGGACCGGGCAAGTCACGTACCAGTCGTGTGTTGACAATTGGGAAGAGTATGGCAATCGTGGCTCCATTGAGGCAATGCATCTGGATGCGGAAGAGAGCCGTCACGAGTCGGCTGGGTGGAGCCGCCAGCAGAAAGATCTGCAACATGGAAAAGTGAACACGGAAAATCAATGAAAACACGTGAACAGAATATTAATAATACATGCTTAAACACACACATTGCATATCTCAACTGTACAACAACAGTGACAAAATTATGTCACAACCATTCTATACTTTGTCTCAGTAGTTTGAGTGATTTGTCCGATGTACAACTTAACTTTAAATTATGCTAGTTTACAATATTTACCCCAACATCGTAATACCTAATGAAAGCAATCAAAAAGGATGAATGGAAAACGAAATTATTATTATAATATTAATTACTATTTTTTTTATTACAGCAATTTGATGCAGCACCCCTTCAATGTTCAGGATCACTTTCAGTCCAACGAAATGAGACAGAAAGACCAATCTATAGGCATTTAATGAATCATTTAACGAATCATTTAACGAAGAGTAGTAGAGAAAGTTGTCACCCATCTGCAAGTGAGTAAGTAAAGCAGCAACTAGCTCATCACAGAATCATCTCAAGTGGGAATTGACTTTGAGGCACAACAACAAAAAACACTTAATTCAGTCTGAAAATTTATATAGCCTCGATTCAAGAAGCCTACTCAGAGGCGCTCCCAGTCCAGCAACGGATAAAGCGAAAGGTCTTGTCAGATCAACTAATAGAAAGTTCTTCTTGTATCGTATAATTTTTTTAAACTGTTTCCTCAAAGTTTGGTCAAACACGGAACACTTCAACAAAAGACCACACACACACACACACACACACACACACACACACACACACACACACACACACACACACACACACACACACACACACACACACACACACACACACACACACACACACACACACACACACACAGACAGAAAGACAGAGACACACAAACAAAAAGATATATATAGACATACACAAACACAGACAGACAGACAAATACACAGACACACACACAACCAGACATGCACAAACAGACACAAACATGTTTCACAACCACAAAGACTAGTTTTCTGTCACTGTATAATCCACCTTCGTCACCCTGACTGTGTTTCTGTGTTTGCCTGCCTGCATGTTCCTGTATGTCTGCTTATCTGTTGCCGCCTGCCTCTGTCGTATTTCTCTGCTTTCATGTCCACCTGTCTGGCTACTTTTGCCTGCCTGCCTGTCACTTAGGATGCATTTCTCTTTCCGGGTTTCACTATGTCTGTCTGTCTATCTGTGTGGTTGCATGTATCTCTCTGTCCTTCTGCTTGTCTGCCTGTTCATCTCTGTCCGTTGACACAGTGCACATGCTTTATCCCTCTGTTTGTTTCCGTGTTTATCTCTCTCTTTTATTTCCAACTGATGGCATTTTTATCTTAATTGAACAGCAAGGCATCAGACAACCACGACGTTGATCCAGGATTTGTTCTGCCCTTGAAACCGACCAACGGTGCCACCGCCATTGCCACTGCCGCCTCTAAGGACAATATATGGGACAAGACGTAGAAAAAACCCACCAGCAGATAACCCATCGAATCTACTACACTGGCTTCCACTCGTATCAATCCAATTTATCCTTTAAGAGTACTCCAGCTATACACGACTTCTTCTAAGACAGCAGGACATGCATGGATACAGATAAAAGGATAGGATGACAAGGGATGGAATAAGAAGGAAAATGGAACAGGATGGGAAAAAGGAACGTAGACGATGGGATGTGAGAGAACAGAGTCTGATCAAATAATCCGATCAGATGGAATAGCATTTATTGTATCCATAAATTTGTAAAGTGCCACTCTCAGCAGACATCAATCAGAGACAGAGAAGAAAAAATAGTTTTGAGACAGACAAAAGATGTGCTTGAGGAACTGGAGTTAACAAAGAATGTGTCAATGGAATAGGACAGGGCGTGGTGGTGTAGTGGGTATGTTCGTCGCCTTGCAGCCAAAGGGTTGCAGGCTTGAATCCACCTCAAGCTATCATGTAGGGACCTTGGGCAAGTCCTTCACTCGCAATTGCTCAGCGCTTCGACGTGAAACTCCGATGCAGTGTCCGCTCTATAGTCGGGAGCGCCTCTGCAGAGTAGAGAGCTTGAAGGGGCACTATAACAAGTGTGCATACAAACAAACAAACAAACAATGGAGAGAGGACCAATGAAGGCAAAAGTTCGAGTTTTGGCCAAAGTAGTCCTTGTTCGTGGGACAAGAAGATCATGTCTGTCACATGAGTGTAGTAGACAAAGAGAGGATGTTGAAATTGGCATGGTGGATGATCACTAAGGTACTTGAGCGCAAGGTCAGAGTAAGACCGGTAAATTAAAGAACGAACCTTGATCTGAATTCGAGCAGTGAGGGTTGCTAGTGAAGGTGATCAAACATGAAAGATGATAATATGTAGGATGAGCATGGCGCCCACACAGTGTAAACAATAATAATAATAATAATTTAATAATAATAAAAACAATATCTCTAAGTTCGTGGGAGAATAAAATACCATCAGGGAAGACAAAACAATAATAAGACGATTTATATAGCACCGCAGTTTGCAGCAGGGTAGAGGAGCTCTGAAATCAACAGCAGTGTTGCATAAAATTTTTTTAAAGGCTTAAGCCACGATTTAAATTTCTCCAGAGAAGACTAGTTTATTATTACTGGTACCGTATATGCATTTATTTGGTACGAAAAACTGATAGACACACCGCTATCAGGTACAAAAAGCAATTGATTATGTTGGAAATAAGCATACGATTGGCTTTGTCCATGTCTACTGAATTTATCTTAGGATGATGGTGGTAATCTTGATGCTGCAGAAAGATGACCCAAAAGATCAAGTAGGCCATGCAGTAATGGGTCAGAACAATGCAAGTCCTAGAGGCATGCTTGGTTAAAAAGGACTGAATAAAAAGCACCCCAGCCTAGATATAATCAAGCATCATTGCACCCGTCCGCTTAGCTCCATAATTTCAACCAGCCCACTTTTTGACCCATGGACCAACCGCCAATCACGTGCGTACACTCAAACCTCCCTGCGGCACAACACTATTAAGAACAGATGTCTGCTTACAGTGAATTATGCTTTGACCACAGAAAACACTCCTATAGTGTCTGGTGTCAGAGCTCACATGGCTATCTGCCACCAGACATATACTTCTAAGCTCCACATTGAAACAATGTCAATCACGTTAAGAAACTTATGTAGTGCCAATTGCTGAGAAAACTACTGTGAGGCACTCATATACCAATCCATTATAAATCTACATGAAGTTAAGAACAGAAATTTCATTGATAAGCAAAAAAACAGGTGAATCTCTGTGCCCACAAGTGCTGTGATCTCAACAGTATCTGCCAATTCCAGACACTACCGTCAAGTGTACCTCTAGCCGCCAAATAAAATGCAGCAACTTTATAAAGAGGCTCTGGTCTAATGCTCAATGAAATTTGGCAATATAGCCTACACCTCAAGAGCACTCCTTACAATAAAGTTCCATTGTACTCTTACTAGACATACAACAACCCTCCCAGACCCAGCACCAAGGTAAAAAAATGGCTTCAATTTCCAGTAAAAAGTTCAATGAGTAGTAAATGTATTTCCAAAATTGCCGTACGTTTGTCATTTATATGCAAATCTGCGCCTCCATTTCCGCCAACGTTTACTATCGCGATTATTCCAATTGAGATCTATTACACTCAACCTTTTCACCAGAACTTATTAACAGTTTGACAGAAACATTCACTGTCGAGTTCCATGAAAGCATTTACTGAATCCTTCAATGTCTACAGTGCATATCTGGTGATTTTTAAAGCAACTTTTAAGAACCTTTCAAGAACAGGACGGAGACGAAGACCTTGGAATTTTGCTCAACAAGCAATTAGACCGATCTTAAGAATGCATCTTAAGATGGCTTGAAAATGCCTCTTGAGTAGTCTGTAATGACATATAGTTCACAAGTTTAATGGCAGACTGGAATACGATGTGCTACCACTGCACCACTGTCACATGCACTATTGTCACATGCACCATTGTCACATGCATCACTGTCACATGCACCAAATGTTGTCACATGCACCATTGTCACATGCACCATTGTCACATGCATGGGCAGTAGGGCGCCCGTTAAAAAATATTTTCTGAATTTCTTATGTGGTACCCTCTCATTTTGTTGTCTATCATGAGAGAAGTTCCAGGTAATTTTTTAAGAATTTTGGATGCATGTTTAGAGGGAGCTCAACATATGTGAAGTTAGCGAAATATTATCCGACAGCATGCTATTCTGACTTATTTCACAGTTATTTATCATTCAAATATTTTCAATGCAAAATCAATACAGCACTGTCAAATGCTAATCAAAACTGAACTATTCAGAATACTAATAACAATACTGCCACAACAAAGTACATTGCAGCATTTATTTTCGTTTTTAAGCTGTAAGTCACTAGGGTCTAGTTGTCAGTGTATTTTTTTGTTGTATCATCACCGACAAGTAGTGACTTTCTCGCTTTTGGGTACTTGGCTCTGTGGCTTGAGAAATTGTTTCTGTTCATCACTTGTTGTAATGGAGGTGTTGAAGTCATATATCAGCTACACAGCTCACTCTACTCTGCCATTTACCACTGCCAGACTAGACTGTTAACATATTTCTTGTTTAGCTCGAAATCTTCACACCACAAACCCCACTTTGTCTGCCCATATTGGAAGCTGGGGTGTCTAAGCACATGGCCCTGACTAGATTTTCTATTCCCCACTCTCGCATCATTGAAACAACAGCATTGCTATTTGCTTCCCCCTACCATCCAGAAGCTTTGTCACGTCAAGAGGCTGCTCCACATGCAAACCTGATACCAAGACTGCGTCAACCTGCTCATTGCCTGCAATATCTGGTAACGTCTTGCCCTCCCAATGTACAACTAGAGGTACGGACGGTTCGAAAATGGCTTTTCCAGCCTGAGCGGTATGTCGACGAAACTTTAGTCTTGCTGTTCTGATGGATTCAGGATTGACGTTGAAACTAGACATGACTGACTGTCATGTCCAAGGTTCTATGCAGTCTCAGCCAGAATAAGTGTTGCTGTGCGGCTGCTGACATTGGCTCGATGAAGTGCAGCACTTAATTCTGCTGTTACAACAGGCACCGACCCTCGTTTGGTAGCTCTATGTGAGCAGCGTGGTTCTAGATTAGACTCAACTTTAGCAGCCATAGCGGCCAATTCTTCTTCTGAAGTCAATTCATCATCTTTCTGAACTGTGATATTCGCTCTCTTTCTGTCATCTTCTTTACTTCTGAGATAATGCTCACACTTCAATCTCTTTAACTTTCTGCCCTCTGTTCTAGCCAAAGCTGTGTCTGTTACAAAGCTGTGTCTACACCACCCATTTAGCCTATGCGTGGACAGTGTTGGTCATCCAAGAAAAACCTGTCTTCAGCAATGGTGGTCATTGACATAGCATCTGTATGTGCCATGTCAAAAGTTTTTCCAAATCTCCGATCATACATGTAGTACTTTCATTAGCTCAGTTCTGCGATGCATGTTCTTATTCAGTTTCTCCCATCTATAAAACATGTCCTCCAACTTTTCAATGGCATTCCTATCAAGTGTTGTTGGGATACGGGCCATTGACCAAATGTGAAGAACTTCATGTACAACAGACCTTGAACTGTCTCTGACTGTCTTAGCAAGAATCTTGTGCCGATGGAAAAAGACAGACAACACCTGATTGTAAGTTGGAAGCTTGCTTCCACATATATTTCTTCTGATACCGGATCAATCAACCAAATGTCAGCGGAACTATACGTGTGACTGTTACAAGTCGTGAAGCAGCTACTTCTGCCATACTTTCTATTGGTAATTAACTAATCAATCTAAGATTTTAAATCCAAAAGACTGAAAGCACTATCAGTGATTTAGATATACTGTAGCTGCTTTAGTATGACAACTATGACATTGACACACTAAATACAACAGTTACTGCATCATTGCCCCAATTGCGCAGAACAGTGTGCACACTAAATAAAAAAAAGGATTGCATATTTTTTAACAAAAGGAACATGTTGCAGCTAAATGAAAGTGATGGTGCAGATTGCAGAATGCTAATTGCACAATTAATAGATATAGCAATTTTACTCTGTTTGTGAGTACTGTATGGACATTGACCATAATAAGCTAAAACCTACTAACAGTAACCTTTTGTGAATATTACATTTTTCTGTTCTCTTTAAATGTTATTTCTTTACAACTTAGTGCTTCTTGTGGTTTTGTAGCGGGTCCAGTTATTTTTAAATTAAGATTAAAACCTTAGCTGTTTGTTGTGATTTTGCAATGACAAGGAATCATTTTTATACATGAACTAGCTGAAAGAATCCACAGATAAAATGTTGACTGAGAGAGCAGCAGTAATATTAAACACATTAATTAGCCTAAATAGAATAATAACAACATAGTAGGCCTAAGTAACATGTGCAATGTGAAACAAAATGCTGTAAACAACGAAACTGGAAAAGGTACGAAAGATAGCGATATAGCATAAACTTTAGTCATGTTGAGCTCCCAGTAAATATTAACATAAAATTCTGCAATTTCACTCTGTTATTTCACAGACCAGGTGTAACAACTTCAGAGGGTACCGTGTAGAAAATTACGAATTTAAAATTTTCTCATTGGCTTAACGGGCGCCCTAATGGGCAGCCGTCAGACAGAACTACTTTCTCGATTGTGGGTCCCTCTGTTTGAAACAGCGCATCCCTGAGGCCTGCATTCCCTTCCGTGGAACTTGTCTAACTCTTTTTATACGCTACTCAACACTTTCCTCTTTTGCTGTGCTGGGCTGGAAGCACTTCTTGACAGTTATCTTGAAGGAGAGCTCTATATAATTCCTCAGATATATAGATTGCATGGGACCAAGACATCCCACGCAGTGCTCAACAAGTCTCAACAGGCTCAACAGATCTCCAAGGGCCCAACGAGTCTTCAAGGGCCCACAAGGTCTTCACATTCATCTGAATGCAAAGTTGTATGGTCTCGAGACAGTGTCTTGGTCTCGAGACATCTCGAGGCAAGTTGGTAACTGGTATATAGGCAAGTTGGTAAACTGGGAAACTGGATCATGTGTTGCTTATGTGTTGTTTATTCCGAAATGTGTCCTGCGCTGTGGAATAAAAACCGAAATCCTCAGTCTGTATTCATTAACTGCCTCAAACTGTCTCATTAGGTAATTGAGCTCAGTCTCAAAGTTTACTGTCTCGCATCACAATTCTGGCAAAGACCATTCACTAAGTTGACTGCAGGCAGGAACATCAAGCTTTCTGATGCAGTCAGGTACCACACAATCACAAAAGCTTTTCCATGAGGAGGAAGAGGACCTGGAAGGTATCCTATCCTTGTATCTCATAAAAAGCACACCATGTATGGGTAATAAGCCAGAATTTTGTCAGAACTTCTGGCAGAGCAGCTGAGGATCTCAATGCAATCAACTGGTAATTAGCAGTTTCTATTGTGGTCGTGTCTAGCTCACAGCCCATCCACAGCAGGCACACAATAGGTAATTAAGTCCTTAGGCAATTAAGTCATTCTAAGGTAATTAAGTGGCAGTCATGTCAGTAACCAGACACTCATTTATATCCAGTAACTTCTATTGTGATTAAAACCTTTCAGCTCAGATTGATGGAATGGAAATTATAATTGAACTACTTTCACTGGAGCTGAGTCAGGTTCACACACGACTCACTCTTAACCTTCATCACTTTGTGAGACTGTACTAAGAAGTGTCTTCTCTCAATACTCTTATATCAGAGCTCAGTCCTTTAAGCTAGCACAAAGCAGCCACAGTGTTACGAAGTGTAAGCAACTCCATTTAATTAATCTCAGCATATGAGGATGACGGAAAGTAAGTCCTCTCCCTCACCGTCTCATCTTCCACCAACCATTACTTGTTACAGCGGAGTTGGAAAGGGGCACAGATGGAGCAGATCTCTCCAACTAAATTTCTGCCCTGGCAGGGATGTGAACCCATGACCTCTCAATCAACAGCACAGCATGCGCTATATTGTATTTTATCTGACCATTTACAAAGAACTTATCTCCTTTCAGAAGCGCTCCCAGATCAACCCTGAGAGAAAAGGCAAGATTTGAGGTGGAAAGACTACCAGAGAGAAAGGTGGAGTGAACTGATGGTGGAAGTCCATTCTATATCTAGAGAGTACTAGACACAATGCAGAGAAAGCATCTGGATTGAGCCATGGCAGTCCTGATGTGGGGAACAAAGAGGTCAAGCCAATCAGAGAATCTAAGAGGACGCAGCTAAATGGCAGAGATGGGGCGATGCATAAGATCACAAAGAACCTTCAGAGCAAAACTCAATTGAGACTTAAGAACCAAGCAAGAACTTTGAATTGCGTATGGGTGGAGAGAGGGAGCCAGAGAAGTTGTTAAGTCATGGATGTATGGGAGAATCGGGGAAGACAGACATGTCATCAATCTAGCAGCAGCAGCATTGAGCAGACTATATAGACTACCGACTAACCAACACTATCAAGTACCCAATGACATATACCCAAAACTCATCTGATTCAGATCTAGAATGTCCTCCACAGCTTCATTTATATCACATCAGCCTATCGAACATTGACCCTGGTTCTCTATAGGATTCTGACTATGACTCTCTGAAGTGACTGAAGACTTATGAAGACAGATAAAAAGCAGCTAGATTAGATTAGATTAGAATAGATAAAGTGCTTGAAGTGAAACAGAAACGAAGTCCCAATTAATGCTGAAATTCAAGAAAGCTACCACTTCACAATTCACTTACTAAACTGTAACACATAGCCATTGCTTTCTGGATTGTCGTCCATATCTCTCTCTTCTAAAGATTTATTTTTTCCCTCTAGAGGGGTCATCGTGCTGGGAGCGCCACTGAATGGCCGCGGCTGTGAGCGGTACTATATAGAAAATACTAATTACAATCCAATTTCTCCTCCGTCAAGCGCATGCTACGATGAGGCCTTTACAAGACGTCTCTAAGTTGCTCTTTCTCTTGTCTTATCCACCACTCTTTGTATGTCCATGCCCTGCGTTTCTAGGTCCTCCGTCACGTTTTTCATCCATGTCTTTTTTGGTCTTCCTGTGCTTCTCTTCCCTTCTGTTTGTCCATATAACACTGTCGCTGGTAGCCTTTTCTCCTCCATCCGTGTAACATGTCCGAACCAAGTCAGTCTTCTCTTCCTGATTCTGTCAATTACTGTTTCTTTTTGTCTCTCGAGTTATTTCGTTGCGTATTCTTTCTATCCTCGATCTTCTCAATATTCCTATCAGCCAGCTCATCTCCACCACCAGAAGTCTTCTTTCGTCTTCTTTTCTCAGGCACCAGCATTTCGAGCCATATAGTAGCACTAATTACAATACACTATGTACAACAAAATAGAATCTAGCAGTCAAACCTAACTCAACCAGTCCTGAAAAGACAAGGAAGGGTCAGACTACAGTCACTACACTATAAACCTCATGTATAGATCTGTGCATCACTAACCTGAATCATGGTGACTAGATGGCATGGATTAAGAATCCAGATGAATTGCTGTGACGCGAGTTTGAATCCGAGCTCAATCCCAAACGTCAAGCACATGATGACGAGCATCACTCGTCTCCCCGTCTCTCCCACTCGTCCGCTCACGCTTGACGGCATCTTGCTCGCAGGCAGCGTGAGTCGTGGCCATGCATAGCAGATCTCTACGATTCCAATCAACGAAAACAAGATCGTCTCAATGATCTTCTGGAAAGTTGATATGAATTCCGCGCATTCCGGGCCTCCGTTGCCGATCAGGGAATTGTTGACTCCGGCGTACGTCCAAAGGAACATATCCCTCCACACGAACTGAGACATCGTGTCAAATGTTAAGAAGACACGGTTCGCCCTAGTGACTGACCTCTGCTGTGCCAAGGTCGTTAAGTAAGACTAGGAAGTGATGATACTAAATTGTTCACGGCCATTTGTTCCGGTTCTTACTCTAAAATGACAACAGAAATTCAAAAATGATATGGTTAGAGAGGATTTAGTGGAAAAGAGCAGATACTGCTTTAGAACCGTGTTTGTCAAAACGAATTCTCCACTGTTGTTTTACAGGCTTGTTGCTGGCAATGCCAACTGACTATTCAAGCGATCGTGAAGTAGTTCGCCACTTATGATGCTCTAGCTTTCACATTACATAACATTACATTACACTGGGGTGTAACTCCAGAAAGTTAGCCAATACATGATGTGCACACAAAATATCTTCAAACAGAAAGCTCAGATTTTGGCGACCATTTTTAAAACACGAAACTAATTCCGGTCTTTGCTTCAACGTAATCACTGTAATTTGGTCACTCTCGGTAATTCGAGTCACCGAAGCGGTTGAAAGGCGATTCAACGTTATGGCCGACCGACGTGCTCTTACGATTGTCACGCATTGAATCAATACTAACTTTAAATGCTGAAAATTTCCCGCAGAAATTCAGAAAATCTACCTGTTCCATTCTAATCCGTCTGTTGACAGAGAATCCATAAAATTGTTGCTTTAGAAACATCGATTAAATCATTGCAAACACATCGCAGCAGCAGCTGCAGCTTTGCCAAATCACCGTGCGTCAATATTTTCATGTACAACCTCAAAAATAGTTCCGCATTCTAAAACAATTTCACAACCATGTCCTCATCTCAGAGAAAAAATATTGATGTTTTAAAAACGTTATTGAAAAGCCCTATTAAGAGTTTTGAAACTGTCAGCAGCAATTCAGTCACATGCACTGAGCTGTCGCGTGTTGATAGCCTGATCGTCACTGCGCGCGGTGCCAAAGTAATGAGGCTGCTCGCTGTCCTCTCTATCAATGGAACCTGAAATTAATGAACATTTCCTACATTAATTTTCTTAGAGACGCAAAAGTTGAATGCCCTGTAATTGAAAATCTATTATTTTTTATAAACAAAGGCCACTACACTCTGTTCTCAGTATAACAGAGTGCGCCCTTCTTATGACTGACCTTGAATGAAAGCCTCTTGTTCGACCCCTCGCTCCGCTAATTTTTTCTGTCGTACCTGGTCCATTGACTCAAAAACATTATAAAGTCCCAACTTGATCTACAACCTCCCTTGATTATCTCCTGTCCTGCTACAACTCCATACTATCACAGTCCAATCTCTTTGACAGTCATTACCAAGCACAGCTCTCATGCCAGTATTCTTTGATTCACATTCCGCCTCCAAGCTGGCGCCTTGAGATGAGTATTGAAGTATTAAAAATTGCTCGGGATGATTCTGCTGCCTGCTTAACTGTAGTGTTTATTGACTTAGTATCGCCGAAAAACGCGTCATTCACAGTTGCTATTTAATTTAAACAAAGATTTTAAATTCTTCACATGGACGGGCTACTTGGGCTATTTGGGCTATTAATATTATATGCTTGTGTGCTACAGACGAATGAGACTATGTAGCGAAGAAAGAAAAGCGCAATATTATCGGCATCATTTGAGTTCTAATTACTAATAATATAACTTACAAAAGTGAATGACAGTTTATCTGACAAAAATTCTGTGTTTTTTCTGAACTATTTTGTTTGACGACTTTGCATCGTATATAATTATGGCCTTTCTGAGTGAATTTCGTGCACCGACGGAGGGTCTGCTCTTTCAACAGGAGAAAACCGCCGCGCTTGTTAACGACACTGACTTGGGTTGCGGTTCACTTTACATAACGGAAAGGTGGTCTTTAACGCTGTATTCAATTAATTGATCCTGTATAAGTTTAGCGTCCGATATTAAAAATGCAGTGGCACGTGATCGTAAATGTGCAAGAATAGTTGGAGATTGACTAAGCACCATCGTCAATATTAACAGAGATATTTACAAAATTAAAAAGCTCTATGTCCCATGTTTCATCTTTTTGAGAATTATAAGGCTCTATGTCCAACAGCAAATCAGACCACTGTATACAAGTCACGTCATTTGAATCGCTTGCGTATAATTGGCTAAGAATATAATTGGGCTTTACTATGTCAGCAAAAATAATGTGGTTTCTATCGCTCTGAACCTGATTTACGTCATGGTACCGATAACTGAAAATCTTCAAAAAATGGACATAGAGCCTTATGATTCTCAGCCGACGAAATACATGCTAATTCTTCCGGCCACCCTACTTAATGAACAATGAGGCGGATTTAAAGAGAAAGAGTGTTCACAGTGTGCTATTGAAGGCGGGCTGTCATAAGGTAATAAGCAGAACATTTAGAAGGTGTTAATTCATACAGAAGTGTTCAAGATGTGTTTATTGGTGTTAATAAAATAAGTAATCGGGTGATGCACATTATAAGAATGTTTTAGAAATGATCTTCTTCAGATATGTTTGCAACAAATCTCTGCTTTGTGCCTAGGTTTTTTTTCAATTTGCAATTGTATGAGTGAACTTGAGGTTTGACAACTTGTGTATGTTAGTTATATCGAATGTAAAATTTCTTGCAGCTGTGTTTCGTGGTTGAGTGAGTCAGGTCGAGGATTCTTATTAGAATATCCGAGGATAAGCCTGCATGCTGTGGCCCGCGAAACATCGTCTTTTCCAAAACCATGTCTGTACGTCATGGTTGATGGAAGACTAGATGATGGTAAGTTTGCTAAAAAAAATGTGGGGTGCACAAAAGTCCAGTGAATAGGATGTTGAACTGTCCATCTATAGGGTCAGGGTTCAAAATATCTGCCATAGGCTTTTGCTAAGAGAAGCACTAATAGGGATCATTGCATAATTACATAATGCTCGAGGGTGGGTGGGTGAGGTCATTCAAAGCATTACGAAACATTGCATGGGTGGGTGGTGTGGGAGCCGAACGTTAAGTAATGCCCTTGCAAAATTTACGTTATAAATGAATTTTAAATTAACATCAAATGACACTTTAGACATGATGCTTAATACACTATCATGGTGCAATTGAAGTTCAAACTTATTTGAACATTATCTGCTAATGATTGAAGGGTACATACATTTACACTGTTTTAAAACAGCGGTGTGTCTAAATTTTGATAATCTCATCGTATCGAGTGTGTCAAGTCGTCGCTTCAGCCGACGGTAAACACAAATTTAATATTGATATATCTAATTTAATATTGTGTATCGATCAAATTTAAGTTACTTTGCAGTGAATCCATCTCTTCTTGTATCACTGTGTAGACCTATTAGATTACTTGAGTAATGACGGCCACTGCAAAAATCAGCAGCTAAGCACAGATTATTATAGTGAAAGCGAACATTACATTTTAGATTGATGCCAGACAAAAAAAACAGCAATATTTGTATTAACAATTTAACAATTATTGAAGTGCTCAGACTAAGCACATATATTAGTTCGTCTTTGTTTAGATTAATTATTAATACAAATTTAGTTCATGAAACTTTCAGCAGTTTTATTACTCTTGTCATAAGACTTAGATAAAAACCCATTGTATTTTAAGTCATGACTGGCAGGCCAGAACTCCAAATGTCTCTTAACTATGTAATTCTTAGTATTAACAAAGCACCATAGATGTTGCATGCAACTGGCAATGCTATAGAAATTATAATTACAATATTTTCAGTATTTATCTACCCTATGATTCGCTATTTATGTTAAATGCAATTTCAGATGATAAAGCTGATGGTGACAGTGAGGATGAAGATGATGAAGAAGAGGAAGATGAGATTACCGAAGTGCGATTTGTGCCTGAAGATGCAACTGTCCGTGAGTGTAGTGAGTGGACTGATGGGGAAAGTCCACTTACACATGCTTAGAGATAAAAGTTAATGAGAACTTTTCTAGCAGTTCTCTTTGTTTTCGCTATGTGACTTTGGTTCGAGTCTTGGAGGTGGGGAGGGGTGATAAATAAATAAATTGGTAAAATGTGTAGCGGGACATGATGGACGCCTTGCATGATTCCATGCAGTTAAATTCAACTAATCATCCATTTATCTACTGTTACTTCTAACTATGTAAGTACTGCTGTGTGTCAGTGTGAACTAATAATAATCACAGATCTACTTGTAGTTCTATGTGTTTGGTTGCTGTTTTTTGATAAGGTCCTCATATGATCTGCATTGTTATAATGGAAATGCTGTCTTTATTGGGTGCGACATATTAAGGTGCGAGCAAAAACATGATATTTAGAGGGATGGTCACTTGTGAAAATTATCATATGTTCGTTTCAAACTTATACACAGGTGCCGTCACACTTTACATTTTGTTTATGATATTAAATGTGGTGTTTTAAATCAACTAGTTGCAATTGGATAGATAGAATCTTTCCCAGTTAATTAATTTTTTTATTGGGCAACAGAGAAATCTTGTGGTTTGTCGTGATGTTGATACCGATGAACATTTCTTTGTTTTACAGTCGATGTGATGCATCAGGCTGTTTGCGATGGTAATATCCTTCACCCAGACCCAGACGACTCTTTATCAGACGAAGGTATTTCAACTCGTTTTACCACAATCAATAATGTCCTGCTGATCAGATGTGATGTCTCTTATCTTTCGTCTGTAAGCCTCCTCTTGGTTTTAGAAAAAAATATTTATACCAGGTTTGTAAAAATTGATGATTATTTTCTGGATATTTGCATATAACCATAATTACCATTAAAGGAATCCTTTTCCTTTGTACACAAGTGTGGATTGCCGAGTTGCTCTTTGAAGTGTGAACTGTTGTTCATGGATGCAATGTTTGAATGTCTTTTTGACCAGAATGGATTGATGCCTGATGCTTTATAATTAAAGGCGTGTGATGATGTTGGGCTGCTTGTCATGATCTTGAAAACACATCATTGGACCATCTTCTTCGTGGAACAATCTTTCAGTTGAAATTAGAAGTTTGCTGTCTCTAGTATCGCAGAAAAACATCTACTGCTTATCTTAACCTGCTCCTTATTTGAAAATCTATTAGATGGTCTTGTTATAACACCTTTGCATGCATCTGAAAGCTTGGTATTTATGGGTTTGTACACTCTGTACAAATTCATCCATCACACTGGATTCAGTTTAGATTTGTTTTCAGGATGTGGTTTTGTTGCATGCTTGAATGTACAGATGATGCCAACTACACACCAGGAACTGGAAATAACGGACATTTCAGAGAAGCAGAAGATGAGGAAGAGGAAGTTGGAGGAAGTGAGTTTTTATTCAAATGGCTGTTGGTCTTGAATTTTGTATACATGTGTAATTGTATATATATAAAATATATATAGTTATATACATATATATGCATATTATATATGTATATAACTATATACATGTATATATATATGTGTGTGTATATGTATACACTGGTGTTTTATATTGATAGGATGCTCCTTAGAACCACTAAAAAGTGTAATTAATATAGAATAGTATTGATGGGATGTTAACAAATAACTGGCTCCTACGTTTGGTACATTCTTGCACAACTGCTTTATAGCAAGGATGCAGTACTAATACTGAGGTCTTTTTCTCAATAATTTTTAAAAAACTTTTATTTCTTTATAGTTAATGCTTTTATATTTTATACACACTTTTTGAAACGTTATTTGAAGGTCTGAACTATGTGATAAATATATGCAAGCAACTTGTCCAGGGTTATTACATGGAGGGCGCTAAGTAACTTTGGACATGTAGACGTTGAGTTACAAACGTAGAATTCTGCAGAATAGACTGCCATTCCAAGCACTGATTTAAGGCGAAATCTAAAATTATATTTTTTATTATAATTTTATTATTAGCAAATATTATAACTGGATGATTCTGGTCACTTAAGTGAAGCACCGTACCATAGACCAATAAAGTGTGCTGTTTCATATGATTCAATACATTTTTGAATTAGCCATCTAGGAAATTTGCTTAGTTCCATTATGAGAAATCTGATTGAGTGCACATTTCAATTCAGGCACTGGATTATAATGTCAGTGCATCAATTTTATAATGAAACGGGTCTATCCTAGCTGCAGCCCTCTGATATTAGAGTAGCAAGAGTCCATCTGTTTTTCGAACCAAGGATGGGGAGGGGAGCAAACCCAACTCCACTGCCCAGCACTGCCTACCGCCAGTCGCCCCTCTGACATTTCCACTTGGCTGGCTAGACAGCCATAGTCCTGGGCACGACGTTAAACTGCATCCATCCTCTGCCACAGGGAACCAGCAACTTCCCTGTGCCGGTCCTAAGCCCGGACAAAATGAGGAAGGTTTGCCAGATGGGTGGCGATACGCTGGCAGTAAAAGACCAAGACCATTGAAATCCGCAAAAACCACGGCACAAGTGACATAGCGACCCAGATGCTTCAAGGTGTCATGATGTGGAGCTGACTTGCACAGGCCGGTCAGTACAGACCAGTGGAGAGAGTCGGGGGGAGAGAGCGTGGGACACATAAGGGCATTGACCCAGGTTGTCCTTCGTGCCTCTCTCCCAATATTCTCTTCATCAGACAAGGTGGTCTAGCTGGTTCAAGATGTTAATGGTATGGACATGCAGACCGGACAGGTTGAAGATGGGCAACATGACGCGAGACAGACTCAAACATAGAGTGGCGCCAGACACCTACGGGCGTTTAGCTCATGGATTTCAATGATGATCTAGCCACCAGCTTACCTGCGCTAGGCCTCTGCTTATCTGTGGTATTGGCGTCTATTTACCAATGAAGAATTGCACAACGGGTCAAGTGATTTTAATTTTTTAGATCAGAATTCTTGTTAAATCTCATGAACTTATTTGTAAATCCCAAGATTCAGAAAGGTCTCTGGATCCCGGACTTACATTCCCTAATAAATAATGAGCTACAAGTTGTATATTAATTGTACATTTCTGTTCTGTTTCTACAGCCATGGCAGCTGATAGTGGCGACGCAGCACAGTTTGAGAACGCCGATGAGGAAGCCATGTCTTAAAGCGTCGTTACTGACTGTTGCTTACATTCGGACAAAGCTGTACGACTTTGTTCATTGCTGGAAAGCATGTCACATGAAGCTCGTTTACGTTGCTGCTTTAACGCATACGGCGAAGAAACCGATAGTTTATCGGTTTTACTGAAAATGAAGATCAGCGACAAACTGAAGAGATTTGTTATGTCAGATAAATCTGAATTTTGTGCGTGTGTGTGCAAAGCGTAAATGGATCTTTTTATATTGTGTTAGAAACTGGTTTCATTTTGTGTGTTGTATCATGTAAAACTCTGATCTGCGATTATTGAGCTGCTTCAAGAAAATAGCTGTTTATTATCAGTTATAATAGTTGAATACGCCAATCCCAAGATGAAGTCATTGGCGTAGGTTGTGTCTTTGGTTATTTCAACCTTCGGAGATTGGGAAGTGACTTTTGTAGTCGCTCTAGCGCTGTTTGGTCCTCTGTTTAATTATGTGCAGTTGATGTAGTCATTTTTTCGTAGAGGTAGCTGGTTTTTGTTTAAGATTTGAGATATTCTTGTTAGAAGATTGGCCTCTCCAAATCAACATCTGGTCTGAAATTCATATGTGCTTGCCATTGGCCTTATCATCGGCCACTCTGTCACATGGGCATTTTCCAGTTTTTTACTTCAGAAAGCCAATTTGATTTCCTTAAGTTGATCTACCTGAAACTTTGCATTGTAGATCTTTAACTTGTTCAAGTTTTGGAATTACTTTAGATTCTGTCATTGGTAAAATTATAACCTGTTCAGCATCCTGTACAAATTGACTTGAGCAAATCATGACTTGCAAAAATTGAACTACAGTATGTGCGTTAAATTTTACATTAGATTTTCTTAAGCAGATTGCCCTGAAATCAGAACTATTCAGTGTCCAGAACATTTCCTAATAAAAGTTTAAAGTGTATGTTAAGATTCTTCTTTTTTTGCACATTTTTGAGTGATTCTAAATAGATGTCAGTAAAAAAGGCTAGCCGTATGCCTGTCTACATTCTTAATTTTTTACAAGCTTACAAGTTCACCGTATGTGATGATAGTTGTTATACTGGAGTGTAGATGTTACGTTAGAATTGGTAATACACAGCTCTTGAACAGATCTCCAGATCTGTAAATTTTTGCTGTTATGTGTCCAACTTCCTGGAATCGGTTGCTAACTTTCTATAGTGCTCAGTAAATGTCAATTACAGCGTTCTGAAACAAAGACCTAAATTTACCCGGGTCGAAAATCCGTGGTTTTTTTTGTGGAGTACATATTCATTCATTTCGAAAACTACTCAGAGGCGCTCCCAGCCACAGCTAAAAAGTAGGGTTTGAGAGACTTAAAAAATGCAAGGGAATTTAGCCTAGGCATAAGTCGCATGGTTAGTGGGAGGCTGTTCCAAAAGCTCACCCGTTGCTGAAGAGCAGAGAGCTTGACGGGCTGCAAGGTCGGAGACAGGTCGACAAAGGCTAGACAAGTACGATGGAGCTATAGTAATGCCGGGGCATTTGCTCAATTCCGGGATTATAAATGAGTCAATCCCCGGGTCCC
This sequence comes from Lumbricus terrestris, assembly GCA_949752735.1. Taxonomy (NCBI): domain Eukaryota; kingdom Metazoa; phylum Annelida; class Clitellata; order Crassiclitellata; family Lumbricidae; genus Lumbricus; species Lumbricus terrestris. The sequence continues at coordinate 72,194,464 of OX457038.1, read as the reverse complement.
GGGGTTTGCTTGAAACTTGATAGTGATAGGACTATGACCAGTGGCTTCTTATCGTCACCAACCAAGTTAGACCCTTCCTCCGCCCGAACCTGCTGTTAATGTCTCTCATTTGATCTAGATTTCCGTGAGAGGAGCTCATTTCAGATTGCTCGTCTTTGACTGGGCTTAAGTTGGGATCACTGAATAGGCTAATAGCCCTCTGCATACGACGACCCGGAATGTGGTCAGACGATACCAAGATCAAAGAACCTTGAGACGATACGAAGTGACCAAGCACCGACTGGCCAACAATTAAGTAGCAGGCTAGTAATCGTAATCTCCTAATTTCTAAAGCGCCACTGGAAAGCCAAGCGCGGGGCACCGGCTTATTCGCGAGCGCTGCGTTGAGTTAGGAGGGTTGTCCGTGAGAGTAGTCCGTGGTGGTCCAGGTCGAGTTACCATAGGATCAGGATCAAATGCGTTGAGTCAAAAGGGGTGTCCGTAAGAGTAGTCCATGGTGGTCCGGGTCGAGGTACCGTATGATCAGAGGTGTGGAACAGCTACTAAGGTGGGTGTCGTCTGAGCCAGGAATTGGAGGGTGGGAGATCAGGTGAAACAGGATAAGAGTTCTTGAACAGGAGTGTCTTTAGTTTCGAGTGAAAGGCCCGAGGTGTGATGGATAGAGGAGCCTGAGGAAGGTGATGGTGTGTGATTAGTAATGATGGAGTAGGAACTGAAAAGGATCGGAACTCAGCAGGCAGATCATTCCAAAGGTGTGGTGCTGAGTTGGATATGGCTCGGTTGGAGAACTTGAGATGACTTGTGACCGGCGGTCGAGAGAGTGTAAGGCAGGCGGATGATCGGGTAGAACGGGTAGGCTGGATGGTGAACAGTTCGCGAAGATATCTGGGCTTGGAGCATTGTAAGGAGTTGTATGTTAAGGAGAGAACTTTGTAGTGAATTCTCTCTGGGATTTTCAACCAGTGAAGAGACTTGAGGATGGGGGTGATGTGATGATGTCTGGGTGTTAGTTAAGCGAGTGACTGATCTTGCAGGCTAGCCTAGCAGCAGTACTCCGATAGGCAACAAGAACCCGTATGTATGCTGTCCAGGTCCTTAAACTCACAAGTTAGTTATAGGGGAAGGCCGGAAGGGTGTCGTGAACACGCGTGAATCGGAGTGTGACGTCGCAGGCCTAATCGCCCAGCGCTGCTGACATCCGACATTTGTCTATGTTCCATCATTCAATTGACCAAGGTCGCTGCGCGGTGAATCTGGTGAGATGGGGACAGGCTGAGGATCCGCGGTGCTGCTGCGGAGAAAGTCAGTCGATGTCGCACATTGTGAACGAGTACCACCTTCTTCGTTACCCGGGCGAACTCCGGGCCCTACATCTTGCTGAGGTAGGCCTACGTCCTTGGTGCGAACTGCATTCGCTAAAGAAAAAGAAGAATTCAACTGAATGGTGTGTGGGTCAGTGGTGTGTGGAGGAATAGTCTGCATTCATGAACCAAGCAATGATTGGGAGGGGCAACTCAAATTCGCTGCCTGATCACTGAGAAACGTCTACCTCCAGTCACCCCACTGGGTTTTCTTCTGGCTGTCAGCTTGCCTTCACTATATAGGGCGTCTGCATATCTGTTGCTTTGGCGTCTATTGGCCATGGAATTGTTGCAAAATGGGTCAAGTAAATTAATAAAAATCGGAATTTTTTAAATCCCGAAAAACAGGATCCCATGTTTGTCAATCCCGGGATTACGGAATTGTAAAATGTCCTGGATTCCCGGGTCCCGGTATTCGGGATCCCGGGATTACATTCCCTAGATGGAGCACAAGAAAGACGGCATCGCCAAACAAGTGCAGCAACTCGGTAGGAGATGCGCTGTGAAACAGGGAGCCAGAGAAGAATGTCACGCGTATAATTAAGTAGAGACAGAAGCAAATTTAGGATTGCGGCCAATGAGGCGATCAGCTAGCACTGCAGCAGAACGAATAACTCGTTCAAGGCGCCCAATCAGTGGCGGCGATAGGGGGGGGCTAAGCCCCCTCCTAGCGCCTAAAAATGAAATAGGCCTACATACATGGGATTTCGACCAAATGACTAAAAAAGTCGTCAGAAATTTTGGCGGATGAAAATGGAAAATTTCCTCCGCGAGGATTCAGCCCCCAAAAAGACTGAAATCCTGGCGCCGCCACTTCGCCCAATTAGTCCAAGTGGCAGTCTGGCAGACCCGCAATTACGTACCAAACTGCAGTGATCAATTCTACTGGTGACAAGGGCATGCACAAGAGTCTCATAGTAGCACTATGAGAGAGGGATCTTGAGACAACGCGGAGTTGCGGTGTGGATGTGCGTGCCATGGTCGTTGGACCAACCACAGAGAACGAACGCCTCTGCATTAATTGTTGCAGAGCGAGTGAAAGGAAGCATTAAGTCACCAAAGACAGCAGAGCGCGGCAGCGCCTATGCAAGTGGGAAAAGGGAGACAAAGCTCACACAGATAAGAGGACGCCCAGCCTGATCGATATCGGCACACCAAAGATGCAATCCTAAAATAATGAGATGCGCTGCGGGAAAGAAATAAGTAATATATTGCAACTCTAAAAGGTTGACTTATAACTTATAAGTTACAACTTACTCGTAATCGTAATCTCGAAACTTCTACAGCGCCCACAAAAGCCAAGTCGCGGGAACCAGCTTATTCACAGGCGGTCAATCAAAACAAAATCGATAGGCAGCGGGTCAAGTCCGGAGAGTCAGGCAGGCAGATAGATGGACGGCTAAGGTGGGTGATGTTTAGAGTTGAAGTGGCGGGGGATGTAAGGAGAAGAGGAAGAATCAGGATAGGATTTTTGAAAGAGCAATGTTTTCAGTTTTGAGTGAAAGACCTGTGGGGAGATAGCGAGAGGTGGAGTCTTACTAGCGTGTGTTGGATAATTTTGACTGTCTTGAACACTGTCCATAAACAGAATTTTTGTGAAATAAAAAGTGGACTAAACTAGGCCTATCTGTTCCTGCAAAAGTCTTAACCTGTGAAAGAGGAGAGTGGTCTCTCTCACATATCTGTTGCAAATTTGATTTGATTTGATTTGTTCTGCGTAACTATTATAGTGCCGCTGGAAGTTCAAATGCAAAATGTCAGTTTTTCTTTTAAAACAGAACATGCTTCGTAATTATTAACGAATTGCGATGTGGGCACTGGGCAACTTCAGACCTAGGACAGAGGGACCTAAAAAATGGCGGCCATCGATGCATGGAGGTCGGGTCCACGAATTCCTTTGTGATTACGTCACGGCGTCTCCCTTCAATTGCCATGCTCATAAATTATTAGGCAAAGATGGCGTCAAACGAAACAAAAGTTTTTGGGTCTGTTCATGAAGATCCGAATTTTGCCGTCATCTGCTCATTTATTAGTCGCTATGGCACTCTTCTGGGTCTGCCGGACATTTCATTCGAGGTGCTTGAAAAATGGATCGACGACCAGCGTTACAGTATGACAACTGTCTTTCTGAATAATAATTTTGAAATGCGGTGCGATGTCGCTGCTTAACGCCTTGGGACAATGTTTATACGACGTTCAAAACAAAGTCGCGTTCTGTGGCTGTTTTTGTGGTTTAGTGTAGAGATTGTTTTAATAATGAAAGTGTATGCCGCAGAATCAGACATTTGTGAGGGTTTCACTGTAATTTGATACTGGACAATTTTGTAGCGCTGTTATTCTCGTGCAATGTGGTCTCGGACATTTGTTGCATGCCTTTAGCCGGCATGTAGGCCTATGTAAATAGACATGCATAGTCATTGGCGAAACTATAGTATCCGGGACCGATGTTTATAACATTGGAAATTTCCAATTCGGTTAGGGTCAGGTTATGCGTCGTGAGGGTCGGTTAGGGTCAGGTTATGCGTCGTGAGGGTCGGTTAGGGTCAGGTTAAGCGTCGTGAGGGTCGGTTAGGGTTAGTGTTAGGGTTAGTGTCGTCATTAGATCCTATATACTATACTAAGACAATGTTATAAACATCGGTCCCGGATACTATAGTTTCGTATATTATAACTATAATTTATATATTATTAGTACATTGCAAACGCACAATGGGTGCATCGAAATTGAATGTTAAATGACACACAGACACATACACTTAGTATTGCTGTGGATTGCCTCTCTCATCGTTATCCATTTAAACCTAGGAACTTATGATTCCTGCATACTGATTTTAGTCGGTGTGTTGGATATTTTTATTTGATTTATTTCTCACATTTGCTACAGTTCCCCTTCAAGTGCTCCCCTCAGAGGCGCTCTCGACTATAGCGCGGACACTTCATCGGAGTTTCTCGCCGAAGCGCACAAGCAAGTGAAAGACTTGCTCAAGGTCCATACATGACGGCGTGAAGTGGATTCGAACCTGGAACCCACCATCTCCAAGGCACTGAACCCACCACTGCACCACCGTGCCCGCAATATTAGGATATAATTTTATTAACTTAATTTTGTCTAATTAATTAATTTAATATATTCTTCTAAGCCAGACAATTAAAATGGTGTTCAATTATAAGAATGGTGCCATAAATATAATAGAGATTGAGCGTTGAAGAGAACCATTATATTTACAAAACAGGAGACGTTCGGGCAAGTTGCCTAGCGACAAGAGACATAACCAATGAGCATTGAGCAAAATTTGTCAGTTTGAGCTTCATAAGTGAGGAGAGAAATGGTTCAAAAACTGCTGTGGCTTAAACTTTTTTGCTGTTTATTGCATTGCGTTTTATTGCATAAGTACGGTTATTATAATCATGTCTGTACACCAACATGCGGATACCGATTGGTCAATTAAGGAATATTCTTATCTTATCTTATGATGCTGGTTTTTTGCAGTGAACGATTCTGTAAAAGAATTGTTGTTAAAACTGATGAAGCGTTGGAAGTCATCTGTGAATGAAGATCGACTTCATCAGTATCTCATTAAGGTTTGTTCGCATTCAACGGACGATTTAGAGAACCATCTGTAAATAGAGCCGGATCAATCGTCTAAAATAACATTTTTATGACATCAGAAGCTTATGATAATGATGATGATGATGAATCTCTTTGAAATCGAATCCAAGCTTAAGACTTACCTGAGCTTCATGTTGCTTGTTCGTCATAGTCTGACTTTCAGTTTTCGTAGGCTATCAGACTTTGAATTGGTTTTTCCAACTGATTATCATTGTTATTATTGTACATTTATAAAGCATCATTGTATAATGAGCATTGAGCAAGCAAAAATCGATGGCACAGTTTCACAGAGCATTCATGAATGACAGACGACTTGCTCAAAATCTGTTCAGACTATAGCTGTCTCTTGAGAAAGCTTGAAATTGTGCAAAATGTCGTTGCTGTTCTCTTTTCTCGATAGTTCTGCCACACGTACAGCCAAGTGGATGCCTTCGAAGTCGAAAGCTGCGGATTCCAGCGATGCAAAACAGCCACCAAACTACGCATCATTAAGGTAGGATAATAATTGTAATTAATAAACTGATAATGATGGCAGTTGTATGCTGTAGAATCTGACATTAGAGTTCTGGCTGAAATTTAGACATGTAATGTAATGTTTCTTAGTAATGAAGTAGCTAATAAGTGGGTTATTTCAGTAACTTGCTGAGTTTGTGTCTTTGTGATAGGGCAATACCTATTGATTGACTGATTTAATAAGTTTAATAAATTTGATTTATTGGTGTCTGAATGAATTATTAATTATATTGTTGATTAGCTGATTGATGTAGTCACCTCTTCTTAATCAAACAAGTTGATATATAGATATATTAACAGATTAATGTCAGTTGCCAAGGGAGATCTGAAGAGGATGGGGCTGGGCTGGGACGAGGCGGAGGAGGTGGCTGGCGACCGTGTGGAGTGGCAAAGACTTGTTGAACAATGCTCTGATCGGAACAGGAGGAACTAAGTCTAAGTCTAATGTCAGTTGATTAAAACATTTCAAATTTAGTAAACTAAAGGAAGTGATGTACTTAACAAGCAAAGTTTGATAACATAAAAGAATGAAAAATAATGATTGTCTGAGATTGGATGATTGACTTATTAACACTGTAGAATCAGGCATTTTTTGGTATTGTGGGTTTCTTCAATGTAGAATGACCTTTCCTCTGCAATTCATTGCAGGATTCTGGTGAGGAATTCACCTGCATCTCTTCACTGCTTGAAGACCTTTCTAATATTTCATGGGCCTGTCATGCTGAGAGCGTTTGTGAATTTAGCTCTGCTGTGAGAAGCGCTTTTTTAATGTTCATATTAGATTTGATTAATGAGATAATTTATCCATTTCACATGTTCATTGTTCATGCTTGACTGTCATCTTTAACGTAGTCTCTCCTGGAGCAGCAGTTTGACAGCAACGCTAAATTCAAGGAGAAGATTAACGAAGTGCCAGCGTGGGATTTGAGATGCCTGCCGATTGGTCGAGACATGAATGGAAAAGCGTACTGGTTTCTTGCAGTAAGTTGAGCCACTTTTTTATGCGTGTGAATAAACCAGCAGACAATGAATGTGTTCTATTGGCAACAATTTTTTGTGTGATTTAGTTGGAAGGGAATTGTCTCGATTTGTATATTTTACGTACACGCAACTACTCCACGGCAAAATTTTTGACACAATCATGCGTATATGGATTATTTATTTCAAAAGGCGTCAATTAATGGCACACAAGAAAAAATAATTTATTTATTTATTACGGCAATTTGATATAGTGCCCCTTCAGGGGTGGCAGTAGTGATCCCAGTCCAACCGTGGTCGAATAGACCAGTCTTAAGAACAGATGAGACAGAGAGACCAATAGGCATTTTACGAAAACTAGTAGAGAGCCCATTGCAGTTTGATAGGCCAGCCACGGTGCTACCTGATTGTAATCTGAGAGCAGGAGCAATAAGTTCTACTGGACATGCGCATGGTGGAGCAGCAGAACCCCTGCAAATATAGAGGGGCTAAACTGTCAATACAGTGCCGGACAAAACAGAAATTTGGTAAACAATGGACTGTGGGTGAAGTAGATCGGCATGTCAAGAGAGACAGACAGCAGGGATAGAGAAACCGGTTTTTAAAAGGTACTGGTAGGTCTTCCATAAGCTGTTGTGTTGTGGCTCTGAAAATAGTGATCACTTCTATTGAAATTATTTAATTGCAGTGCTGCTGATTCTGTGTATTAATTTTGTTTTGGTCGTATTTTAGGATAAGGAAATGAACATACGTATTTACTGTGAAGAACAAGATGATGTTCAGAATGAAACATGGCACATTGTTGTTAAGTGAGTTTGATTCGTTTCATTCGTAAAAGATGCCTCGCTGATTATTAATCGTCGATTATTAATCATTGTTGATTAGATTAATTGCTGATTTGATTCATTATTGATGAATATTTAATATTAATTGTTGCTTTGCTTATCTCAGCGTTAATCTCATTCTAAAGTGTATTGTGTCTGTTTTCTTCCATTTTTCTATGTGCTGAACGTGAAATATTTACTGCTTTTAATCTGTATATTTTTATATAGGTGTTTGAAGCAGGTAATGGTTAGAACTTTCCAGCTCATATCATACATGCATCTATTGACATTTATGTTGTGGGTTGTTAGACAAGCACCACACAGATGTTTGCATATGTTCTTGGGGTATGCAATAGTAGTCTATTGGTTACTGTGCTTGATTGTAAACTGAGAGGTTATGGATTCAAATCCATTCTTAGGTTAGGCATATTAGGGTGAGTGTCCAGTCCTCTTTCTTACCATCTCATCCTCCCATAGACAGCATACAGTTTGTGTGATACTTATAGGTGAGCTGTATAGGGGGCAAAGGTGGACCAGGAATCTTGAACTAAATTTCTGTTTTGGTCGGGATTAGAAGTCCCCACGTCTTGACTGACAACAGTCCAGCATGCTGAACACTTCACTATCAAGCACCCCTCCCTCCCTCATGCCTTTTTTTCAATGCCAGAGTTGGATTGCTTCTGTGTAAGCCTCCTTGAAGAATGTGTATATAAATTCTTTAGTGATTTATTAGTCCTACTGTACATCAAGTGTGCAATTAGGTCTGTGAATCTTTTTTTGGCGTGCTGTAAATTACTCATTGTTGTGTTGTGGTAGTGCTATATAAATTCCGATAACATTGCTTGTTTTCTGTCGCAGTGATCGGAGTCAGTTGGCTAATCTGATCACAAGACTTGAAGAACTGAATGGAAAAGTGGACGAGAAAAGTCGATCAGCCACACCAAGCACCATCGCCAGCGAATCGAATAAATCTGACGGTAGACATCATCGCAATTGTAGACGATCTGACCAGACCTTATCTGTTGGATGATCTGATCAGTTCATTCTTTGATTAGGAAGATTTATATTGCGCAACTTCAAGGCTGCTTCTCAGAAATGCTCATCTGTGGAGGTGTGGTGAAGGCTACAGTTGTCGGTGGACCCTTGGATAATCTGCCAGTTGTTATTGCTGTCTGGACTGCTCTGTCAGCGACATTACGTGTGACTTTTGAAACACGTTGACCATGATTTAATTTGATGAGTTTGAGAGGTTCTTTTACGGTGCTCTAGGAATGCGTTGATGCTTTGGAAAAGTCATATATATATATATATATATATATATATATATATATATATATATATATATATATATAATATATATATATGCATTATAACTAATCAGACCCATGGTGGTACGCAGGAAGACACGTAGCAGCCGCTTATTTTTTGTGCTTAGACGTTTTTAACAAAGATGCTTATTATCTCATTGAAGATTCCTGTAAACCAAAGTGCAGTGTAAATAGTTGGTTATCATAAGAACTATAATTAATTATTAGATTTAGGATTATGTGTGTTGTTGTAAACATTTGGATTTTTATTGGCTCAATAGATGACGTACATTTATTACCATGTCTGTATCTAGACCAAAATGCTAATAGCAATTGGACAATTAAAGAATATTCTTATCTTATCGTGGATTAGATTCAACCGCTTCATTTTGTATTGTGCATGAAAATTCACCTGAATTCTACGTGAATCTGTAGATTACCATTAGATTAGATATGGTGGTTGTTCTATCCAGTCTATGTTGATTTTTGAAGTCTTCTTTTGCAGCTGATGTTAGTCAACTGTTTCCAATTGCCGAGATATGTGAGTCATCCAATCCATGCATTGCTGACGACAAAGCCGCTAGGATTGATGCTAATGAATTGGCAAAACCAGATATCCTGCTCTGCTCAGTGAAAGATGAACCGTCAGAAATTGCCGACTCTTTAGCAAAGATGTCACCTGGTGTCGAGACCGAGAAACACGGCGTGAAGGAGGAAAAGAAGGAGTTATCTCTGATTGACGCGTTGTCAAATGACGCAAAAACTTCGGTCGACGTCAAGTTAGAAGCCGCAGAAGATAAAGAATTCAAGTCTGCTGTCGGAATCAAAAACGAGACGAAACCAGATCTGCCACAAGATGCAGAAGTTGTGGCGAAACTAGACGACGAAAGCAGAAAATCTGAGTCCGTCATCGCATCTCAAAGTCCAAAAAGCAGTGAACATGAAAGCGAAAATAGGGAGAAATTAACTGAAACCAGTGATGCATCTTCAGCAGATTCCGCTTCCGGCCGTGGAAAAGGAACCTTGTCCAGCGTGGAAGAGGTTTCGACCGTAGCAAATGGTTCGTCTGATGTCTGCGATGGAAAGTTGCTATCGGCAGTCGCGAGTGAAACTGCTGGCGAGAAAGAAACGGAAGAATCGTCGAAGAAATCTGATACGAATGACGGCAAACAGGCTGAACCAGCGTCAACAGACAATGTTGACGGTTGTAATCAACCTGAAGTAGAGTCAAAGTCTTTATCGTCAACGGACGATGTTAGCATAAGGTCAACGGACGATGTTGCTCCAAGATCAACAGATGATGTTGACCCAAGGTCAACAGATAATGTTGGTCCAAGGTCAACGGACGATGTCACTTCAAAGTCAACGGATGATGTTGCTCCAAGGTCAACTGATGACGTTGCTCCACGGTCAACGGGTGTTGTTGTTCCAGGGTCAACGGACGATGTGGTTGAACGTGTGGTTGGTGCTGCGGTGGATGATAAGCCGACTGAGTTTTCTTCAACTGGGGCCGATGCGAAATCGTTGACACCGGTTGACCTCAGTGAGGTCAACGGAGACGAAATCCAGAAGGTGGAAGGAAGAGACGGAACGGAGAAGAAAAGTCCAGGTTCGAATCTAATCCAATCTAATCATTGTCATAATCCACAGGGCATCAATGAATGCAGACGGGGTAAGCATGGGTGACTGCAGACAGTTTTGCAGTAGGTGACAACACACATTGGTTGAGGTTAAAAAAATTTTTTGCAACACTTGAAAAAAGCAAAAGTAGGAAATTAAGACGATGTGTATTCTTCTGAGAGGTTTCTAAATGCAATTTCTTAGTTTAACTGTGGGTATCATTAGTATCATTTGTGTATCATTAGTATCATTTGTGTATCATTAGTATCATTTGTGTATCATTGGTATCATTTGTGTACCAGTAGTATCATTTGTGTACCAGTAGTATCATTTGTGTATCATTGGTATCATTTGTGTACCAGTAGTATCATTTGTGTATCATTAGTATCATTTGTGTACCAGTAGTATCATTTGTGTATCATTTCTGTATCATTTCTGTATCATTAGTATCATTTGTGATTAGTGCAAAGAAATGTGTTAAAAACCAATAAGTTGTAGAGAAATAAATGGGTATCAATTTTCTAGGGGGCAAGTGTCCCCTCTTGCCCCGATGTGTTGCGCCCCATTGACTGAAGGAAGTAGAGATAGAAAGGAGAAGGCAAGTGCAGGTTATAACTAAGGTCACATAAAGGCTAGTGTTCGGGACCATTAGATGTGATTTATCTTCAATGGTCCCCTGTACAACAGTCCACCAGTCTATCACGCACGACGTTGCACATATTTATAACTGCAGACCACTCAAAACTACGAGCTTATTTGCAGCAACACCCTCAGTACCCACTATAATGTGGGCCTTATAAATGTACAGTTAATATTTTCTATTATATGATATCGCAGCCCACAAGATATCCATAGATGTTACTTGACATGAAACCATATTAAGAAATCCCAATCTGCTGGAAAAGCTGATTCGAAATCAGTCATGGAAGTCATGGAAACCATAAATCCATATAGGATCATGTATAAATTACTGCGTGTTCATTCATTCGTTCTCAGTTGACTGATTCCTTCTGTTGTGTGACAGATGCCAAAGCCAGAGTATCGGTCAAGCGTAAACGCTGTGAACCAGTCCACCGACTTTCATCGACCGAGGTCGACTCCACTCGATCCGAGTCCGACCTTTCCGAGTCGGCATCCGACTTGAAGAAGACGCGGTCGTCAGGCGAAGAGCCACCTTCGAAACGGAAGCGAGACAAGGCGCTGCGAACGGTGGCGGAAAGAGACCGACGGTGGGGAAGGGTTAAGGGAGGTCGGAAGAGGTCACGGACTCCAGAAGATGTGCAGACGGGGGAGGAGAAGAGTGCGACTCCGGTCGAAGGCAGGACCAAGTCTTGCAGCGAAGTCGAATCAACCGAACAGTCGACTGCTAAAGAGAATTGCGACGACGCTGGTGAGACTAGGATTGGCGGTGAACTAACGAAGGCTGAGCAGTCATCAGCTGGTGACAAGACCCCGGAGATTAAGAGTCAAGATGCGGTTGATACCCTCAAAGCCCAACAGACTAAATCAGACGACGAAGACGACAAAGTTCTTTCAACTCTAGCGACCGATGAAACCCCGATACCAGATCCAGAATTAACCGACACAGGCAATAAACCGGAAGTCGACCAGAACAAGCGTCCACCCGGCAGACCCGGACGCAAAGGCCGGAAGCAAGGCCGAAGGAGGAAAGGTGCGCGGCGCGAGGAGAAGGAGAACGCGACCGAAAAGAAGAGCGACGTTGCCAAGACGGGAGTGAGCGAAAGAGGTCGGAAAAAGCGCGGCCTGAAGCCGAGCGTGAACCAGGGCAGCGAGGTCGACTACGAACCGAACAGTAAACTCGTGCGGCCAGAAGCGAACGAGAGGAGCAGAAACGACTCGAAGGAGGCGACGTCGTGCGTTTCTGAGGACGATGTTCCTTTGATCGAGCTGAGAAGATCGTCTCGATCGAACAAGGGACAGAGGAAGTTTGAGCCGCTCGTCACGCAGGAGCCGAAGAGGAGAAGGAAGAACGTCGGGATCCAGGAGGAGAAGGACCGAAAGAAGGCGGAACTGGAGGAGAAAAGGCTGAAGAAGGAGGCGGAGTTGGCTGCTCTGGCAGCCGCTAAGAACAAAAAGGTATGGTTGTTGCAGCTTGAGAAATTCTCTACAGACTTTGGGCGACTTTACTGAAGAATACAAAGAGTTAAATGATTAATGATGCATTGTGATAATGACGCGGTATTGTAGTCTGTAGATTAGATAGTAGTTGTTGTATTAGATTGTTGTAGTTGGTTGATTAGATTATTGCAGCTGGCCGATTAGATCATAGTTGTTGGTGATACTGATTGGATTGGATTCTATTAGATTAGATGATATATCTGAGTTTCTATTGGTCATTGAATGGAGTCCAAAAATGGGTGGAGCTATAATTTGTTTGTTTTTTTCGTCAAAGAAACGGCGAGGAAAGAACGAGAGTGACGATGACTTTGTGCCTGGCAAAGGGGGAGCGAGAAAGGCCAAAGGTCGCAGCCGAACGAAGAAGAGAGGTGGAGGAGCAGGAGAAGGATCGGAAGAGGAGTCGGAGGAGCTGGAAGAGGAGTTGTTTGAGCCGGAAACGGAGGAGGAGTCGCTTCGCTTCTCCGCATCTTCCTCGGATACGGAGCTTGAGAGTGACGGATCTGTTTACGAGCCGAAGGGAAGAAATGCGAAACGTGCCGCTGCCTTCAAAGGTTCACACAGTTCGTCAATCTGAATTTTTTTTGACTTGCGTAGATAGCGACTGTCATAAAGTTTCTTTATTTCTTGTGAAACGTGACTAGAAAAATTGACTGGCCTATCATCTGGTTTTAACACCTTCGTTGACTTGATTTGACCATCATTCATTAATTAAAGTATTTCATTCATTCATTTATCCAAATATTTCATTCATTCATTCATTCATTTATTCAAGTATTTAGCATCTCTTCAACTAAAGAACTCTCAGTTGCCCCCAACTCGAGCATGGCCTAAAAAACCAGTTTTCAAGTGTAAATAAATGTGTCAGAGAGTCACCTAGGAAACAGTCACAGCTCAAGATTGAGGCCATTCCATATCACCGGACCAACCACAGAAAACACGGCTTTGCACGATGTATGTATGAACAAACGGGATTGACAGCACTCCCCTTCCCACTGAGCGTAGAGATTGACTAATCTGAGCACCTGACACAGGCTGACAAAGGTTAAGAAGGGTGGTTGGAGCAAGACCTAGCTGGCATCGCCATACCACGATCCTTTCTTGATGTCTTGTGCATTATGATGGTCACACAATAGAAATTATCAGATTACAGAATATTATTATTGATATTGCTGGTTAAGTTTATTTGGTCTGTCTATATTACAATTTTAATATATTACATATCGGTTACCAAAAACTGTCTTCTTCTGTAGAGAGCGCTAAGCCAGAGGTTGAGGTTAACGATCAGCCGTGCTCCAAGTGCGGTCAAACGGATCAGCCGGAGTGGGTAAGTGTAATCAAGAATAATCAATGGTAGATATTAGGGCTGTTGTTCGATTAAAAATTTTAATCGAAATTAATCGCGCGATTAATTTTTTTAATCGCAATTAACTGCAAATTAATCGCAATACATTTCCTTCAAATATACTAATCTTACTATTTTCTAAGGACCCCTGCAGCATAAAATTTTAATGACTGAATGCATTCTTTCTATTGCAAACATATTTAATAACCTTTGGCTTAAAAGTTGAGTTTCTGCATTTAGTTTATTGAACAGTTTTGTATGACAGACAGAATTGAAACACTGTTCAAATCAGTCATCTGCTCAAAATCCGTTAATTTTTTCATTTGAGCCACCTTTAATTAAAATGACATAGACCTAAATGTGAAATTAGACAACCGTTTTCTGACTATCAAGATTAATTATTTATTCAGCCAATTGCATGTGTAGTTTTATTTACATAGGACGGTTCAAGGTATGCTCTTATTAATTAGGCCTAACAATAGTAGGTCTACTATCGAACCTCATTATTTAGTCACAATTTTCAGAAGAGGCTGCGGTTCTTGCCAAACCTCGTTTCAGTTGTCCTTCTGTAAACATCTATCATTTGAAAACTGAAATCCATTCCATCTCATGGAGTTCAACCAACGTAATCTGACGGGGTAAGAAAACAACTTTAGTGGACGATGCAATGCGGCCGATGTCGACGACTCATCGTTGGCGTTTAACGCATGTTTTAGTTCGCATGCAGGCGATAATTGAGCAAAGAATTGTTACAATAATAGCCTACTTAAATTCTTTGTTGGAATATTTGCCAAAGGATGTATCACTAGCTTTAAGTATGAGCCTTCCGTTCAAAACGAGTTTTTCTGCCGTTTATTCCATTTTGATCAGGTCTAATTAACGCGTGCGATTAATGCGTTAAAATTTTTAATCGCAATTTTTTTTAACGCGTTAATCGCACGCGTTAACGCGATTAAATCAACAGCCCTAGTAGATATGACACAAAACTCAAATGCATTTGGTTCTTCCAATTTTTGACAGTTTATTGGACCGCCAGCGCTTCTGCTGTGCACCGTTGCAGTTTTCATTTAAATCATTGGACACAATGGATAGTGAGAAAATTGGTATTGTGCTGGCAGGCCATCATTTGACCCATGTCAAGTCATGTGGCCTATGTCAAGCTGTGTTACCCACTCAAAGTTTTGTAGCCTTGTTACCATGGATGTCAAGCCACGCAACCCATGTCAAGCCCTGTCCTAAGACGTTTCTTTTTCCATGGGGTTTCTGTGCTAAAAGCGCCTCTCAATAGTCTATGCTGTGAGAGGCAATCTATAAATTTTTAGATACGATACAATATGGTCAATTGATGATTTTGAGCAATGGTGAGTGAAGGACTTGAGTCTCAAAGTTTCCTTCACACCACACGCTAACCATTTCAGTGCATCTCAAATCTGTATGCTTCGCTCTTGAAAGTGAGTGCATAGACATGGCTGTGCTCCAGTCCATTGAATACATTTGTAACAGGCAGCATTTGACGAATAACGACAATAATTTTGTCTTTTACAGTTATACCGACGTTATGTTTCTGCGGTCTACATCTTCAAATTGTTATTCTGTGCATTGTTGCTGATAATAATTTATTATTATTCTATGTTGCAGCTGCTGCTGTGTGACCAATGCGAATGCGCGTATCACACTGCTTGTCTACGCCCTCCGCTGTTGGCTATTCCCGAAGGTGACTGGTTCTGTCCGCCCTGTGAACACGTAAGATATCTTTATCAGATCTGTAATCTTACCATTGTTTTGTATCTACAAATAAATTTAAAGCATCTCTTAAAGTGCACACTAATCAGAGGCACTCCCAGGGCAAAAACCGAGAGAAAAGAACGTGTTTTTGAGACGGTGAAAAGATGTGCTTTAGGTACGAGTTAGTAACAATTGGAGAGAACTGATTCCAAAGTGCATGACTAATGAAAGTTTAAGTTTTGGCCAAAGCAATAATTGTAATTTTATTTATTTCTTTGCAATAATTCACTTGTTATATTATCGCAAGTACAGTCAATTGTTAACAATTAACTCATATTGGACCACTAGCCATTTATCCCTTAAACATACAAATGTGGTATTTTATATGTTATCAATGCAAATTGTTTGGTGTAAGTTTTAGATTTTCTCTGAACAATGAAATCTGTGTGCCAAGGGAGGGTAAAAGAATTGTAATAAATTCTTTTTATTTGTTTATAATTGTTGTTACTGGTTATTAATTTGATATTGAATGGTTTGTGTTCATTGATATATTAATGTATTTTGTATATGCAAACTGTGATGACTTGCATAAGTCCCTCTCTATGGTATGGACTTCCACCGTCAGTTCACACCACCCTTCTCTCTTGTAGTCTTTCCTCATCTTTCTCTCACCTCAAATCAACTGCCTTTTCTCTTGAGCTTGATCGCACTGGAAGCGCTTCTGAAGGGCTTTTGCAGAGAGAAGCGCTTTATGCATGGCCATATACGATACAATAAAAAAACTGATGTAAAGCGGTGGATGTTTGATTGCATAAAGCTGTCTGTTGATCTGTGACAGGTGACGTTAATTGCGAAGCTTCAGGAGCAGCTGTTGGAGTATGACAAGAAAGCGAAACAGAACGTGCGACTGATCCAACGCAAGGAACGTCTCGCGTTCGTTGGCATCAGCCTTAGCAATATACTTCCTGTAAGTCGAACAATTCCATCTTCAACTGCAGACAGTTGTAAAGTTACAGACTGTATAAAATTCCTTTATGCCAGAGGGAATCATAAGTGCGGCCTGTTCGTCGTTTCTGGCCTTCCAACAGTTTCTCTGGCCCACACATAGTCCGGCAGGGTTAATAATCTGAGTTAGAAGTTGATATTTGTTATTTTTCGATGTGTAAATTGCTTTTCTAGCAGCAAGCCAGTCAAATTAATTGCTGATATAAATTAGAATAATAATCTTCTTATGGTTCTATGCCTTTCTATGCAGGTTCACACATCCAATGGCATCACTCATCACAGTTTCCGTCTCATTTCTTCATCTTTCTGTAGCCATCCTTCACCATTCAGTCCAATAGCAACATCATCAGTGGTTCTATTGTCTTCTTATCCTCCATTCTTCTCTAAATTATGGTTCTTGGAATTAGTCTTCCCTCATGATGTGACTGATGGCAGTTTCTGATTACCACAGTAGTTTAATTACTAGACTAGAATGCTTATGTTATGTAGAATAAATAAGATCTCTTGCAGAAACGACTGAGACTCTATTTCTCAGTGACTTTCGAACATATCTATATCTAAGCAATCTTCACATGGCAACTGACTAACTGCATCTCCAATTCACATTTCTCTGTCACGTTGTGCTTGTTAAAAATTGTAACAATAAAGATAATTGATACTGGAAAGAAATGTTTTAAATGCGTCAGGTGCAGCAAGAACGACGTTCCCTCTCACAGTTTCCCGATCTGTTTGACGACGAAAAAGACGAAGATGGTGTCGCCACGGAATGTGAACAAGACAACGAAGAAACCGAAGAAGATGATGAAGATACGGAGGAGGAGGAGGATGAAGAGGATCGACGAACGCGATTGCACAACGCGAGACGAGCAGAACAACATCGTCAGATGAAACAGAATCGTGATGGATGGAGGAGGAGGAAGCCAAGGCAACGGTCGCCGAGTGAGAGGAGTTTGTCGGAGGAAGCAACGGAAGAGGAGGATGAAGATGATGAGGAGGAGGATGGTTGGGTGGCGGGAAGGAGGACGCGGCGACAGCGCAAAGAAATCAGCTACAAGTTCGAAGAATTTGACGAATTGATCAACGAGGCGATTGAGGACGACGTCAAGGACGCCAAAGGAGCAGGTAGTTAGCTTTGATTTTATTGATGTATTTCTCAAGTAATTTTATTTATTTCTTAGGTTACTGTGACAATGTAATGCATTTCTGAAGTTACTGTAGGCTATTTATCTCTTAGATAACTATGGCTTTGGTTTACGTATTACTGAAGTTATTATTTTCTTTACGTAGTGAATTGTGGCTGTGATTTGCGTATTTCTGGAGTAAAATTGTACTCATTTCTTACGTAACTTGACTTTGATTTTCGCATTTCTGAAGTAAATACTTTCATTTCATAGTTAACTGTGGCTGTGATTTGTATATTTCTTGAGTAAAATTGTGTTTATTTCTTTGGTAACTTGGCTTTGATTTTTGTATTTCTGAAGTAATTATGTTCACTTATCATTAGCTGTAAACGTGATCTGTGTATTTCTAAGGTAAAATTTTATTTATTTCTTAGGTAACTTTGGTCGTGGTAAAGATATGGCGAACATAACTGGAATACGAGACAGTGACAACGACGACGTCAAGCATGGTGCGAATGGAAAGCGAAAGAAACGCCGGCGCCTCACACGTCTCGATAGCAATGACGAAGAACCAGATGATGACGACAGTGAAGAATATCAGATATCAGAGTTAGTCTTCAAGATCTTTGTGTGTCATAGTATCGGCGATCTCATTGGCTGGTAGTATTGGCTTGAACTTCCACAGTGCTTCATAAAAGCTTTGCTCTAGAATTAGTTATGTAGAATCTGAGGAGATTCTCTTGAAAAGTCAGTATAAGAATTCATGGTTAGGATTACAATTGGCGATCTAATTGTCTGATTCTTTGGATTTCCAGCGTTGTCTGTTCTTAAAGCGGAGGTTTAGGATATCCTGTTATATGCTTTTGTCAGTTTCTCTAAGTTATTATGTCCTTACGTATACATTGAGCCCTTTGGCATTCTCATTGGTTGGTCTGTAAGTTCTTTCATCTCGAAACTTTACGCTCGTTTGTTTTCATTTGCCTTTTCCTCCTGTTGTCTGCATTCTGATTTTCTCGACCCAATGGCTTTTTACCACGCTTCTCCAGCAGATAATGATTTTGACCACTTGTTTACTGGAAGTGATCATCTGTTGTTGCCTTCATATCAGCACTAGACACTGCTACTCCGTTATGAGGCTGAACACTATCTATCTGTTTATCTATCTATAATATATTATATTATATCTGTCTATCTATTCTATCTATCTATATATATATATCTGTGAAATTTATATAGCACCCGTTCAAGATACTGGATGCTTATCGTGGCTCTAGAGAAGACATTAGATGCCTAAGAAGCAGTAAAGGCAGTAAATCAAACTGATGACATTTCTCAAAGTGTCTTTGTTGATGTTGTGACAACAGAGGCGAGGCATCTAGTGTGAGCGCTGAGGAGGAAGACACAGTTGACGCAGATGAGGAGTCGGACGACTGGCAAGTCGGTCGACGGTCGACTTTGGCTCGAACGAAGTTGAAGAAGGGAAGTCGCAGATCGAAACGAAGTCTCAAGCGATCGTCGATATACGACGACGACGACTTCGGTAGGATAGAAATTCTCGTGTGTGACGTTTGTTATCTTGATGAATTGTTATGAGGATGTAGTCTACTAAAGTTGATTGTGCTTATGATCTATACTTTGGGTGGAGGTTTAGGGAATGGTTAACACTATGGCACAAGGAGAACACAGGCGAAGTATCGCTGCCTTTCTGCCCTCACAAACGTCCATTCAACTTTCCAATGGGCAGTTGGCATTGGTAAACTGAACAGTAGGACGACAGTTAATCTCAGTTTTTATAATCACTTGTGATCATCCGTCATACTGTGAATTGTAATTATTCTGCGCAAATTCTCTCAGTTTGAAATTAAACGAAGATTTATTATTATTAATTATAGCTGAGGATTTATACATCAAAAACGTCTGTTTATCTTAAGCTGAGGTTGTAAACATCATTGGAAACAGTAAAAAATGTCTATTTTATGCTCTGTTGATTGACACGTATGACTTGTAAGGTACTGTTCTTTACCTTAGTTTTTGCTCATCCTGTTCTTTGCTTTTGCAGTCGTGGATGAGTATGACTCGGATGATGATCGCGGTCCATGGCAACGCAGGCGCCGTGCAACCACCCAACGTCGCATCAACTACCAAGAGGACTCTGATGAGACGGACGCATCACAGAACAGTCGACCTCCTGCGAGGAAGAAGCCAGCGCGGCGATCCGGCATTTTCTCTTCCGGATTGGAGAACGGTAATGAAGGAGGGGAGGAGAAGAAAGAGCGTCGGAAGACAAGAGGGAAGAGCGACGACAGCGAGTACGTTCCGAGCGCAGACGAAGGCCTTCCGGGTCGTCGGCGTAGGTCGTCGTCCATGGCAACGAAGAAGACTGGTTCCCACAAGCGCATCGGATCCGACACGGACGAGTACAACAGCAGCAGGGAGACAGTGTCGCGGAAGAAAGGTCGGATGAATAACTACGTCATCGAGTCGACCGAGGAAGAAGAAGAGGAGGAGGAGGAAGAAGAAGAGGAGGAGGAGGTTGAAAATTCAACGGCAGACCTAGATGATCCTCCCGGTGAGAGCAACGACAAGGAAGGTTCGCCGAGCGACGCGGAGAGCAGGACATCAGAGGAAGTCGGTTTGAGCGAGCAAAGCAAAAACCGTGCACCGGATTCCAACGTTCTGTCTTTGTCGTTGAAACCCGAAGCCGTGAAGACTGTCAACGGCCACTGTGCTGCATCGTCGGTCAACGGGAACACCGAATCTCACAACAACCACAACTTCTCGATTGCAAACCTCCTCAAGAACTCCGACAAACGACCGGCCCCTCTGCCGCCGCGTGTTGTCCCCGATTTCGAGATGTCCGATCTGCTGCAGACGAGTCGCGAAGATTCGCTGACGGACGTACTCGATCTCGTCGATTATGTGACGCAGGGCGACCCAGCCTAGGGACATCTCTCTCTCTCTCTCTCTCTCTGTTGGACAGTATCAAAAGCCTTTTATGCGAACCTTAATGATACCGCGCCACTCCAAGATGATCGCGTGGAGTGTGTTGCTTAGGGTGTTTAACTGAAACGGCGATTAGGGTGGACCGCTGACCATCCCGTCCGTGCATTGGGTGGTCACTCGATCAGTTGGCCAGTTGTTCATTTGAGTTACCGGGGTAGATTGAGTGACTGATAAATAATTTGGGGTTTTTCGAGTGACCAGTTGGTCATTTGATATTTAACAATAGGGTTATTTCGAGGTATCGATTGTCGATGTTTTGATTGAACGCCAGTCGAAATATTGCTGCATGAACTGATTTTTATTTGCTGCTGATGAAATTCTCGACCTTGATTCTTCGGACGATGAAGTGGTAAATTATTTATTATGTGCGTACACGAACTGTTTTTTTTTCTTTAGGTCACGTGGTGGGTTGAATCTTGCCAGATGCACATTGTTCATCTTTTGCATTGTTCCCAACAGAATTTATTTTCGTTCAATCTGCCTTGCCACATTCTATTGTAACTTTCATTATTGCATTCGCTGTTTTCCTATTGTTACATTATTTGTTGTTTTTCTTGTTGCAAAGTAATCGTCAAGTGCTATCATCATTGCTAATTCCACGCCTTCCATTACATTCGCGACTAAATGCATTTCACGTCCTAATCACAGTGTTCTGTTTGTGAATTCATTAGAGAATTTGTTAATACCTTTGCGGCAAATATTATATGCACTTCGACATAGGTGCCAAAGTGACTGCTAGTGCTACAAGTCACTGGCCAAGAAATGTAGTGAGGTCTTCATAGTATCTATGTATGTTTGAGGGTGCTATATAGTGCCATTGAAGTTCCTCACAAAAGCACGGTTATTGACCTCAATTCAGTATTTGCGTGGCTGACGACTTTTAATTCTAGTGTACGGGTGACAGTGATGTCCACTTTCCATGTTGTATGCAATGGTAGCCATGCTGGAAGTTGTTTCATTTCACGAAACAAGTTGAGAGCAGAAGGTTGGCTTTGATTTTGACGTAATGTCTGTGAGGAAATGAAGGTTGCTTCTCTGACACAGCTTTTTTGTGATGTTGAGAAGTTTCATCGGCGTAGTACATTGCATTCTGTGTATTTTCAATTCTGAACTGAATCCTGATCGGCTTAAACTGCTTGGGTTAATTTATTCAGCGGATGTCTGCGTATGAGAACAGTTTCTGTGATTGATTGGCGATGTTTTTTATGAAATAGTAATATATATAAATAAAGCGGACGGAGCGGAGAGATTATTTACATTTGAATTGTCCTGTTGGTCTCTTCTTTTGTTTGCACACAGTTCTAGT
Organism: Lumbricus terrestris; assembly: GCA_949752735.1. Lineage (NCBI taxonomy): Eukaryota > Metazoa > Annelida > Clitellata > Crassiclitellata > Lumbricidae > Lumbricus > Lumbricus terrestris. Next base: position 72,172,610 of record OX457038.1, on the reverse strand, counting down.
TGAGGGTGGGTTTTCAGGTCAAGACCATTGACCCATCAAATTAAATACCTCAGTGTTACGAAAAACTTAGTAGGAAATACCAACGAGGAATCTTGCATGTCCTTGGAAGACCATACCATACAGCATGGTGATGATATATTCGTTTTATTAAACTGTTGCTGACATACCGCAGCCAGTTAAAATGCATTCAACATCTTTTAGTGAAATCACTTCTGAGAGGGCGAGTTGTTGGGTCAGTTTCATGGTCATGCCAGATCATGAACTCCAGATCTCTGCATCACTACTATGCTCTAAATCTTAATGCAGAGCACCAGCTTATTCACGAGCTGCATCAGAAATTGTCCATAAATTGATGTGCAGTGAAAGTCTGAGAGAAACGGACAGGCAGACAGTGAGGGAGAGAGACAGACAGAGAGATAAAGGAGACAGATTGCTGGTTTTGTTGAAGATAATGAAGTTTGAAAGCAGATGATCGGATAGATTAGGCTAAGCCTAGGATTCTTAGAGGATTGAATTACAAATGAAAGACCTGTCGACTGGCAAGTATTGTATTGTATGGTGTTGTATGTGACTGCCATGACTCAATCCAGATGCTTTGTATGCATAGGTCCCTCTCTATGGAATAGACTTCCACTATCAGTTTGTTCTACTTTTCTCTCTGATAGTCTTTCCTCATCTTTCTCTTGCCTCAAATCCTTGCTTACAAAATTGTCATAATTATACGATATAATAAAGTGCCTTCTCTTCGCAAAGGTCTTTCACAAGTGCTCCCAATTCGAACAACCCAAAAAGGCCAGAGGATCTGAGAACATCCAACATGGTTTTTGTCTAATTTCCACTTGGCCTTGCTCAAGGTGATGAAGAATGATAGTCATAGCCAAAATTTAGTGTCGGTCAAGTCGCTGGGTAACATTAAAGTGAAAAAATAAGTTAAGGAAAATAATAAGGTTTGGGCAACCCCTCTGACTGCAGCGTCTGTAAATAGACTGGTGCTCTGCACTTGGCTTTCGAGTGGTACTTTAGAAAATTGAAGATTACCATTACGATGGGGCTTGCTTGCAGGAAAGGATGGAATTGCATAGTAGTTGTAAAGAAAAGCCGACATCAACATTACGGGCCAACCACGATCGAAATGTTTGATACTTCTGAATAAACATAGAGCTGTCTTTATCCTTTATAGCGCTATAGAAACGTCAAATTGTATCTGCGTTTGTGACGTGTACAGATATCTGTTTGCAAAATGACGTCATAGATTCCGTGGTTGATGGCGGTGAAGAGACATCGAACGGTGGAAGAATTTGAAGGATTTTCGTAAATAACACCCGTAAAAAGCACGAAAAAATGTCAAGACAACAGGGAGGATGCGACATGGACGAGGGAGCTAGAGAAAGAGCGGAGCTGGACAACTTGGACCGGGTTAGCTGATTAACAATTTCCCTCGCGTTTTCGAATTACCGTCGGTTAGCGACGCTCTCGACGACGTCGGTTTGAATTTCAAGTTTAGGTTTCACGAGTCTAATTTTAATGTCTGTATGATAATATTGTTATTTTTACGTAAACGGACTTTTGCAGCACTGCTTTATGCAGCGCTGTGCAGATGCAACAGCGCCAAACCATCATGGGAGCAATTGGTTTCAACTTCCCTTGTAACACATGCACATGCATGCATCCATCTTTTCCATGTGCCTAAGACTCCCAGCTATAGAACCCACAGTGATTAAACACCTAAAGACACGTCATAGTTACAGCCACCAATATTTCTACAAACTATTTGATATTTTGATAAGTTGCCTGATTATTTGTGTAGCACCAGAAGAGGTCCTGTTAATATCCAAATATACAGCCAAAATTATAATATGCCTCGTAGTGACCAATAGTGTAGGCTGTTTACATCGTCAGTGTGGTAGGCCTAACTCCAGTCTGCTTTATTTCTCCAGACTCATTCCCCTATAATTTGTTTCTGTGTAGCTTCTGTCGTTTTCCTTCTTGTTTTCGATCGGATTCACCATGAAGAATTTACAAGCATGCATATTTTCTGACAGCAACTGTTGCTCTGAGAATTACATTATGCTACTGAAATTCTGTGATTATATTAAATTAAATCTTCTGCTTGCAAGTTGGGTATTTGTTGTTTGCATCACCTTGGGATGTAATTATATAGAGGCCAAACTCACAGAAGAAGGGAACTATGAGCATGCATTAAATGAGGGAGGAAGTGTGTACAGTCTCTCAATAATTGTGTCAATAGTCAAAACCCTTGCCCTAACGAAGTCAGGAAAATGGGTAGGCAAATCCAGGATTTGAAGTTGGAAGGGGAAACTTGGTCTTAACTTCAATGAGCAGTATAGGCAGCATATTTTAATGTCACTTACAATGTTCTTGAATATAATTAGGAGTTATTATTTTTACAGGAACTCTGCTGCCTCAGATCTAAAGTGCGGTGTCTGGAGGACAAGAATCAGGTATGGTTAAATTGAGACATGGTCAAAATTCAGCATATTCTAACACTATACATGCAAACATACTTATTTGTTGCATTTATTATGCATGCAAGGTTATTGAATATAATCTGGATATAAGGTGCAGGTTACACAAAACCTTGTCCAGGGTCATTACTTAGAGACTGTTCAGTCGTTGGATTACAAGCCTACCATGTGATCAAGCAGATGTTACATGTGAAGGCACTTTTATGATAATACTGTATTCAACTTTATGGTCAAAAGTGGAGCTTTTGCCGCTATTTCTTAGAGTGAGCCTTGTGCTCATTGCCAAAGCTCTTGGACAGGACTATTCTACAGTGGAGTATCAAGTTATGATGACAGGCAACAGTGGTTGGTGATGCTTTATAAATGATGATACTGACGTTGACATTCAGATGAAATGATGACGGTGACTGATGATGATGATGATGATGATGATGATGATGATGATGATGATGATGATGATGATGATGATGATGATGATGATGATGATGATGATGATGATGATGATGATGATGATGATGATGATGATGATGATGATGATGATGATGATGATGATGATGATGATGATGATGATGCTCATTTTTGTGATGATGATGAAGACTTCAGCAACCTTGATTATTGTTACGTCATAAAGAGAAAATCGTAGTTTTTAGTCTTGATTGATCAACGTAAATTGTTGATAATTTCAGTGTCTTCAAGCGGAAGTCGAATGTCTCAAGCAGCAGGTTTGCAAGCTGACCCAAATCAACGAATGCTTGCGCAAGGACATCGATGACCTGAGACGCTGCAACGCCAACCTCAAGTGGAAGAAGTGTGACCTGGAAAAGGAAATCTGCCGTCTCAACCAAACCATCGACTGCCTCCGCCAGCGTGTAAGTGGAAACCACTCACTGTTTACAAAGTTTCAAGCTTCTGCATGTGTATATAAGGGCATTTATATGGCGCCTTTTTGTACTGTATTGTATATTGTAATGCATTAAAACATTTATAAAACATTAAAGCATTTTTTGTATTGTAAGCTTCACTGAAGCATTCCATATTGCTGATGAACCCAGAAGATCTAAAAGGTGAAAGAAAGCAAATAATGAGCTTCACAATAAAATTTGTTTGGATGCCTTACTTAGTTGTTAGAACTTTCAAAGATCAATTTTTACTGTCAACAGTTTTGACAACTCTTGCTTGTAAACGTTTTGCCTAAGACAACTATGTTTGTTGAGCACACAACTGTTTGCCACTGGTTGTGGCCATGTTCAGGGAAGGTTAATTTTGGCCCAGTAAATGTGACTGTTACTGGATTCAGTTTTTCACTCAGCACGATATTTATTAACTTTCTTTCGGGTTTCCTTATTGCTTCTCAGATTTTACATTAAATTTTATTACTTGTCAATTACCGAGGTTTTATTTAAGTTATTAGTTCCAAGAATTTTTAAAACTTGTTTTAGGTCTGTGAGACGATTGCTGCGGTCTGCCAGTGAGCTGAGTGTAGGTATACTTATATGTATGCTGATATCTGAACATTTGTATAATGCCTTTGAGGAAACAATTGACTGGCAAGATGCTTTCTATAATATAATATACAAGTTTGACATTAATAATAAATCTTTCTATATTTTAATGCATCAAATTCGTTCCTTAGTGAATTTTCATTTTAATAATCTATTTAAAAAAATGAATATCGATTTCTGTTTTGTTTATCTAAGTTGACATGTACGATGTATGTTTGCAGATGGCATACTTTGCCAATCAGATCTGCAAGTAAAGAACGCAGCATGACAACATCAGTAACGAAACTACGACATCATCAGTCGACAGAAAGCGAATTGATGACATTACCACCGAACACTGAAAACCTCTCGTCAGCGTATAACTCTAAAACCAAATTTACGAAACGAATTGTCAGACGAGTAAACTTCAGAAACGCCTAAATACTCATCAACAAATTGTAAATCACCTTTGGTTAATGATTGCTAGGCCTAAGGTCATTCACTGCAATAAACTCTTGACACCATTAAGTAATGAAACCTATGGTGTCCGCCGGTTTTGTAACAAGCTAATCTCTGGTGAAATTGTGAATTAAAGCTTATGTAACACTATCGCATCCACAGTGTTTGAGTCTTCTATTCTTGAACTTTGAACTTCACATTGTGCATAATTATGTAAGGTTGGGTGGAATGTCTTTGGTAGCTTATTCTATAGGTAGGCCACGGGCTATCAAGAAGAATTGGCTTCTGGACACTTATATAGCACTTGAAAATGCTCCCATCCCTAACATAATGTATACAAGGAATGAAGGAAAGCAATACTAAATTTTTTTTCTATTTTGAAACAATACAATTATGATCCCATGGTGATGCACTATGTTTGGCTTTCTAGGCTGTCAACAGAACAGGAACTAAAATCCCTCCCAAGAGGAATTTCTTGAGATTTTTTCGTGATAGGCAACGCTGATATAATTAGTACACCATTGTGGGGCGAGGTGGTATAGGGGTGTTGCACCCGCCCCCTTTTTGATATAATTTCCAAGCGAGCCAGGCTCAATACCAGAGGGGCACGGTGAGATTGTATTTTACCAATACGCTAGATCCAGGGTATATACACTAAGTATACCTGCTATACATATAAAGGTTGTCCTTTCCAGAGGACCTCAGAGGTATGTTCGGAACCTTGGAGCTGGAAGGTTGCGGGTTTTAATCCATCTCAAACTGCCGGGTAGGGACCCTGAGCAAGTGCTTCACTCGCAGTTGCTCATGCGCTTCAGTGTGAAACCCTGATTCAGTGTGCGTGCTGTAGTTGAGAGCGCCTTTGAGTAGTAATCTTGAAGGGGTGCTATAGCAAGTGTTCATACATATCATTGTAGGCCTACGGCAGGAGGGGAGATTTGAATGGTCACCTATCTTGATATGGTGGAAAAAAGAAAAACTAAGTTGTTAGATGGTCTCGCATAAGTGGTAGTAAAAATTAAGGCTGCAAGAAATTTGCAATGAATGTATAGGTTTTCTAATTATAATATCGACCGTGTCATCTCAATTCTACGCTGATTTCTCAATGAGTACCTTTAACGCCACTAACCGTTTGAAGGGAAGTGCCATCATGCCATGCTATCCATGTGAATAAAAATATATGAATATATTATATCATTACTGTAAGTCTGTGACAGTAGTTTTTTCTTTCATATTCTATGCAATGATGGGGTGTGAATAAAATGGTCTCCACGGCGCCATCAATTTCGGCGTTGTATAAATTCCGAGATTGCGATATCAATTTAGAATTATTCTCCCAAAGGAAAATTGGAGTGTTCCCCAACTGCTAGATGGCAACATAATAGGTTTATGACGCAGTTAGGTGGGTGTTAAATTCTTTGGGATATGTCGCACACAGTCAATGACTATTGAGTCAACTCATCTAATCAACAAATCCTCACCTGTGGTGTCCCTCAAGGTTCAGTCCTTGGTCCTCTCCTGTTCATTCTCTATACCTCCCCACTCAGCAAACTCATTTCATCATCCTCTGCTGATCATCACCTCTATGCCGACGACACTCAACTATTCATATCTTTCTCCCCTCGCTCCTTCTCAGACGCACTAAATCAGCTACGTAACACAATCACTCAGATTTCAGCCTGGATGACCGCTAATCTGCTCTGCCTCAACCCCTCAAAAACAGAATTTCCCATCATTGGCCTACGCGAGCAATTAAACAAAATAGACTATCCTTCTGACTTTTCTCAAACAGACCCAACTCTTCCTACGCCATACTCTTCTCCTGTCCGCAATCTCGGAGTCATTTTTGACCAAAACCTTACTTTTTCTGACCACATCACCCAGCTATCCCGCACCTGCTATATGCACATCCGCGACCTCCGTCGATTGCGTCCAATTCTAAATTACAAGACCGCCTGCACAATAGCCACCTCAATAGTTCATTCCAAACTCGACTACTGCAATTCGCTCTTCCATGAAATAGATTCTCTTCAAATTAAACGCCTCCAAACTATCCAGAATGCTCTTGCCCGCGCAGTCACTAAGACGCCCAAACATCACCACATAACCCCTGTTCTCAAGTCTCTTCATTGGCTAAAAGTTTCTCAGCGCATCCATTACAAAATTGTTTCTCTAACCTACAACGCTCTTCAAACCTCTCAGCCCTCCTACATTCGTCAACTAATCACCATCCAACCGCACAGGTCTACGCGCTCATCATCATATCTTTCTCTCTCTCGGCCTCCAGTATCATCCTCTCTGAAATTCTGCGACCGCTCCTTAGTCTATGCTGCACCAGCTCTTTGGAACGGACTCCCAACATACCTCCCCATGTTCGCTCACCCTCCTATCTCTCCTGCAGTCTCACCTCCAAACAATAATTCAACCTCTCCTCCGCTTGCACTCTCCTCTGCTGCATTCCATTCACGACTGAAAACCGAACTCTTCAACCTATCCTATCCAGATTCCAATCAGGTTCCATCACCCAACCACCACCATCACCGACAACCACCGTAGCACCACGCTGTCTCCTCGGCTTGACCTCCAGTAGCGGCGCTAGGGGGGGGCTGGGGGGGGCTAAGCCCCCCCTAAAAAAGGCCATCCATTTTTTTCCCCATGTAAAAATAAAATATTTGGACGATTTACCCCCTTTAGCCCCCCCCAAAAATAAGCGCAAGGTACGCACGAAGTTTGCGAGACAGTTCGGTGGTCACGGAAAAGGACCATTTTTCTGAAGAATTTGGTCGATGACTAAAAAAAAAAAAAAAAAAAAAAAAGGTCATCAGCTTTTTTGGCGGCTAAAATGGAAATTTCTCCGGATTTTGGTCAACGACTAAAAAAAAAAAAAAAAAAAAAAAAAAAAAGGTCATCAGCTTTTTTGGCGGCTAAAATGGAAATTTTTCTCCGGATTTTGGTCGATGACTAAAAAAAAGGTCGTCAGAAATTTTTCAGACTGAGAACGGAAATTTTTTCTGAAAATCTAGCCCCCCAAAACGAAAATCCTGGCGCCGCCACTGTTGACCTCCCCGGATTTTGACCTGGCACCGGAACGAAAACGGCAGCTCTGGCTATTGCGGACTTGATTTGATATAGCGCCGGTGAATAAGCTGGTCTCCCTGACGTGGCTTTTGTGGGCGCTGAGAAATTCTCGAAGATTTACATTACATTACATTACAATGACGGTCGGAGAGTGGCTACAGGGATGCCACTCATAGCTTTTTCCACCTAGATCTAGGGTTTTCGGTTTCTAGCTGTTTTTTCAGGATCTAGTTTTTTTTCTCACGCGGTTTTTCCGACATTTTTACATAAAAATAGATTTTTGTAGGGGGAAATGTACAAAAGACGTAAAAAAGTCGAAAATTTGTGATTTTGGACAAAAATTGTAAATTTTGGAGCGAAAGATCTGGGACCAATATCGATATTAGTCCCAGGAAAGACTAAAAAGATATTAGGCATTTTAATGGGAAAGGTAGCACATTTTTGTCGGATGATTAAACAAGGTCTTCAGAAATTTAAAGCCGGAAAAATCCATGTATTTATAAAAAATCCATGTATTTTCGCATTTTCAATCCAGTTTTTTCTAGCCTTTTAATCGGCCGGATCTGACCTTTTTAAAGTTCAGAGTGGCATCCCTGTCGAAGACTACAGATACATAAACGATAATGGCGTCGAGCGATGGCGTGTCTAAGATTGTAGCAAAATTACAGAAACGTCTGAATGACCACGAGTATTATGAAGCTCACCAGTTATGCAGAACATTATGCTTCAGGTAAACGAGCAAACGTAAAAACAAATTTAACAGTTTCATGGGTTCAGACCTCAGATGCTCGCTGATGTTCATGTGAGTGGAGAAATGTTAAAGCGCATCGCGTAGCACTGACGTGTTTTCGCCGTCAATGGTCTAATGAAACTGTTGAGTTAAAATGGAGCTAACCACGCGCAGTTGTCACAATTTTGTGATAACCAATCCGAAATGAACGAGCTCCAAAAAGAACTATTGCAGTTAACCGTCCGTGTCAGCGTCTGGGGTCACTAATTCCAAACTCGTCTCATAGTACGTTCGAAAACGTACTCTCTGTGTAGCGAGGCGATCACTCTAGCCAGTCATGATACCGTGTCCCATTATAGCCTAAAACGAACGCAAAAGTCACTTTTGATGTACTCTTCCTATGTTGATAGCTATTACCAATTTCTGTCTGTGCATCTTGTTGTTTACTGTCTTCCCTGACTTGACCCTGGGTCATGCCTCCGCACCAGAGCTGACAATTTTTAATATGACTCTTCATGGACTTAGTTTGGTTATAGTCCACATCATGTTGCTGGTCTCTCAAATGTGGCTTTTGTGCTCGGCTGACTCTCTTCCTTTTAAAAACATATCCATCTCCTTGAAGTTGAATTAGAAATATTTACTTGCTGGATGCAATATTGTTGATTTTAGGTTTGTCAAAGTGAATTTGATCTTAATTCTATAAAATTTATGAGCTAGACAGTCATGCATACTGTGCAGTGCACCTTTGTATTAACACTTTGACCGCGGGAGAAAAGATTACCAGCACGCTTAAGATGACATGAATAATGTATAAACTCCGGTACGTGTATACACGTACCACGCGGTCAAAGTGTTAAAGATTCTGTATTGAACAGAACTTTTTGATAAATTTGTGCATGCACCTACAAGAGGACCATTGACTCATTTTCGAGTGTGTAGCACTTTGACAAAGCTCACGGAATGCCTTCATTCTGCTTTAAATATAGTTAAAGAATGTCATGCCATGGAGCTTGAATTAGGAGTAATTAAGGACTTTAGCAATGAACTGCATTGATTGCTAAAACTGCGTTTAATCGTTGAAATGTTTGGCTTTTGACTGTTCTCAGGTACTGTGCGCAGGAAAAATATGACAAGGCCATCGACTTATTATTGAATGGTGCATTGGCTTTGTTGGAAGCTAATCAGGTACATACGATGGAATTACATTATTATTATTAGATAAGGTATCGGAATTTGTCATGGAACTCTGGTGTAATTTTCTGCGGCATATTGGTCTAAAAAATTAGCCCATGATTGGCATACAGCCCCTGAGCTGCACTTATACTCTCATCTGTGAAATGAAGTTGCCATGCCTGCTGTGTATTATTAATTGTTTTATGAGAATTGAGTTGAAAGTCATAAATTTGTGTTTTCTTGTAAGCAGACGTCAAGTGGTGCTGATCTTGCGGTTCTCTTGGCCGCTACGCTGGAAAAGGCAAATGTTTCAGTGACAAATGAAATCATCAGTAAGCATTTTGTTTCATGATTTTGTGCATCAAGAACAATTCTTCATCCTGTTTATCTGCTTTTTTCTCTACACCATCTTAACCACCTTATGGCATAACCTGTGGATGCAATATTGCATGATGGGCTTTTTGCAAATAAATTTCTAGACTTGTTTTTCTGGTGAAGTTGTTTACGTACAGGTCTGGCTATATTGCAAGGTTGTGTCAGCATGTAGTTGTCAAAGTGTTGGCATATTAAAGAGCAATATTAAAATTCTCTTTCTTGTGTAGCCTAATTCTGATAACTGCTGTTCTATTAATGCTGCCAAGCATCCTAGAAATATGCAAATGTTGATGATGCTATAACAACAACAATAATAATAAACTCGGTTTTAGAGGGAAAAATATGATGATGAGTCTTGAAATGCGAAAATAATCTTGATAATAATAAAAATGATAATTGGGACAGTTTACAGGTCACCGTAATAACATGGTCATGTATTGCAAGGGCACCTTACAAATCATGTAGCGCAGGTGGGATAAGCCCCTGAGAACAAGACTTCGTGCCATAATTGTCGAATACGTAGAAATTGTCATCACCACAATGGCATTTCCCATTGTATTGTTCCTGCCATCATATTGTTCCTGTTGTTCTAGTGAAGCTCGCTGCCCTCCACCGTCTGATACCAGAAGACAACATCGAACGGCCAAACTACGTGTCAGCCGTGCTGCGCTGGGCCGAGAAGAATCCGCCATCACTGGTCAGCTCACCATCGTCGTCGTCGTCTGCCTCCGAAGCGTTTGCATCGTCATCTTCATCCATCGCTACCTGCTCGCTGCTTCACAACGAGTTTGGCATCACGTATTGGAATGGTAGATTTTGCGTTCTCATCCATCAGTGATTGTTGTGGGATCTTAATCTAACCTTTTATTGACTGGTCTAACCTTGTATTGTATTCTAAATGTCACATCGCATCTAGGTACAGGTTGCATGAAAAATCAAATTGTTTGTTGCTGTCATTGTTTTCATAAGAAAGGAGTTTTTGCTTTTTAGTTTCTATATATACTTCTTGCTATATATGCCATGGTTGTTGATGATATATAGTTACTGCTGGTTGCTGAACATTCTCCTCTAACAGTAAGATGTGGGGCATGAGAAGAAATTGGTTCTAGTGCTCACCTCCTATTGTTGCGAGCACTGGTTTTGAGCATCTCTTTTCATTGTAATGTGTTTTGAGCATCTCTTTTCATCGTAATGTGTTTTGAGCATCTCTTTTCATCGTAATGTGTTTTGAGCATCTCTTTTCATCGTAATGTGTTTTGAGCATCTCTTTTCATCGTAATGTGTGTTGTTGAGCGCTGTCGATTTATTTTCATTGTCGTGATCGTGCTTAATACAATTAAACATGATCACTTCCGAATATTGACTAAGTGGCACAGAACGTTAGTGCTCATTAGTGTCGCAGTCTATATCTAGAAGACGCTGGTTGATACTTGTGTATTAGAGAATTGCACAATGAAATTAGTAATTTTTAAATGAGAATAATAAAAGATTAATAAGTGACAATTAAGCAAGTAACCGTATCTTGTTTTTTCAGAGCGTAATTTTGCACGTGCCAGATTTCACTTAATTCGTTCTCAGAATGGCGAAGGTTGTGCGTCGATGTTGATTGAGTTTCACGTTACGTACGGTTATCCATCAGAAGTGGATCTATTCATAACTCAAGCTGTTCTGCAGTACGTATTCTCTATGATTATCAATTAGAATGATCATCAGAACTTGCAACTATCACCAGTTACAATGATCGTTTATTGTACGCATTTCACAGGAACTCTTCTGAACAGTATTTTCTGATAACGTTGCAAAGGCTTGGACGTGGATCTAAACACATATATAATGGCTTTGATTAATCTTCTAAAGGCTTGAACAATGAATCTCCAGGGGGCATAAAGGAACCCAACTTTGTATTTGACCGATGATGGTTACTGTAGTTGGGGGAAGACAATCAAGTGCACAAATTTATGTTATTATTAAATAATTTCTTTTTGATTTTTTTATGTTAATGTTAGGGATTCTTGAATGAATGAATCATGGTGTGTGAAAGTGAATGGTTTATTGTATCGTTTTCACATGTTTGTGTCTTGTTTTCATGTGTGTGTCTTGTTTTCACGTGTGTGTCTCGTTTTCACATGTGTGTGTTTCGTTTTCACGTGTGTGTGTCTCGTTTTCACGTGTGTTTGTCTCATTTCCACGTGTGTGTCTCGTTTTCACGTGTGTGTCTCTTTTTCATGTGTGTGTGTGTCTCGTTTTTGCATGTGTGTGTGTGTCTCGTTTTCACGTGTGTGTGTGTGTCTCATTTTCACGTGTGTGTGTCTCGTTTTCATGTGTGTGTGTCTCGTTTTCACGTGTGTGTGTCTCGTTTTCATGTGTGTGTGTCTCGTTTTCATGTGTGTGTGTCTCGTTTTCACGTGTGTGTGTCTCGTTTTCACGTGTTTGTCTCGTTTTCACGTGTGTGTGTCTCGTTTTCACGTGTGTGTGTCTCGTTTTCACGTGCGTGTGTCTCGTTAAGGTATCTGTGTCTTCGCAATCGGTTGACGGCTGCGGCGTGTTTCAACAGCTACACACGACAACACCCACAGGTCGAGAAGGGTCCACCGTTCGTCCGACCGCTTCTAAACTTCCTCTGGTTACTTCTGTTGGCCACTGAAGGGTATGAATATGAACTTCATTTGCTCAAGTTTATGTATATGTGGGAAATTACAAAGGAGTGGACAAGGTTAGAGGCAGCACCAAAGCTGAAGCAATTGGTAGTAACAGTCATGACATATTAATTTACAAATAGTTGAGAAAATAATCCAGAGAGAACTGTAAAGTTAAAGCTTCCTAGTCCGTAAAGTGTAAACGCGTGATTTTACGAGTTTTGTTTAGAGAAATTGTTTTGTCAGTTAAGCACAAACACAACGAGGTCAGTTTAGGTACGAATGAGATTTGAATTGTTTTACATTGAACAAGAAGATCATTTTCGTGTAAAATGTGTTTTTATGGGTTGTTGTGGATCTGGGTTTTGCTTCAGACTGATGTTTTCTTTTGCAGGGGAAGTCTGGCCGTGTTTAACATCCTGTGTGAAAAATACAAGATGTCACTGACTAGGGATCCGGCTTATTCAGATGTAAGTAGAATGATGGGAAAACGGACTTTAATCACATAATTCACATCGATACCTTAAGTCAGCATGGCTAACTTGTTCACTTGGCATAATTGTTCAAATGGTCAGCTTTTTCAGCATGGCATACTTGTTAAGTATGGACTGTTTAATTAAATGGCTGGTCAGTTGATTACTAAAATTTAAGGTATTGCTGTTTGTGCACATTTACTTTCATTTTGCTTGTGCTTTCTAATTGTCTTGTGACAATAGCTGCTTTGCAAATTGCAGCTTTGCTTCTTTCCTTTCTCTGCTCTACTTTTGCCAAGGGCTGGAGATCAGTCTGTGTGACGGTTGTCTTATGTTGCCAAATTGGGAGCATATCTGATCAACTTGTTTTATAAGACAAAGGTGCTATATAATTGTACACTTATTATTACAAATGCCGTAATAACGATCTGATGGAAAAATTTAATTCTCGGTAAACATTGTATTGCATTGTATTGTATTGTGCTTGACCATTTATACAGCGCTTCTCTCGGCAAATACCGAGAGAAAAGAAGTGCTCCCAATGCAAGCATCCCTGAGAGAAACAGTAGAATCTTGAGGCGAAAGAAGAATGGACGTTGGAGCAAACTGATGGAGGAAAATTTGTACCATGCCTTTCTTATGATATATCATTTTGGTGGAAACTGTTAAAAGCCCATTGCTGACAAGTGGTCCCTTCTCTCTACCAAGGTCACATATTGAGAGTTTCTGCTTGCTGATGGAGGGAATTGTTTGTTTCTTTTGTTCTCTCAATGACATTGTTTGTCTGTGTTTGTTGCAGTATCTTACTCGCATAGGTCAATTATTCTTCCATCTTCCGATTCCGAAGCCTCCGGCTGCTGGCGGACTTTTTGGTATCTTTACTTTTTCTCTTAAATTCATGTGCTATCTAATTTGCCAGTCTACAACTGCATTCAGATTAGTGCTGTACTCAATAGGTGATTATAATAATAATAATAATAATATCTTTTCTTTAATTAAACGCCTGCAAGACGCACTGCGCTTTACATTTACAAGTTATGCAGTAATCTTAATTAAACTTAACTACCAACTGAACAGACAGCTTTGTAATTACACGGCGCCAATGGCAGCCTACAAAGCAAATCCGCCCAACGGGGTCTCGAACTCACTACCTCTCGCACTCTTGGCCAGCGTGTTAACCACTACTCTACCAGGCCCCCCCTATCACTATTCAAATGGCAGAATACAAATGGTTTATAAAATAGGTATACCGACAACATTCAAAATTTCAAATGTAAGCAAATGTTTCAGTTGAGTAAATTAATACATAAACTAAAAATAAACAGTTAACTAAATATATTTATTTGCATCCTTCAATTTATTGGTATGATGCAAGCTTCTGATTGACTGAAGAAGAACACAAAGAAGATATTTATTTTTAGCCACCAGCTGTGAGGCAGCCAGTATGAGAATAAAATTGTAAATAAAATAACTTTGAAGCAGACGTCGATTTATGTCGTATTGGGCATCCGACGAAGCAACAGAGCATAGTCTTCCCGGTGGTCAAGCATCTATTCCTATTTATTTCCATATTTTTATTTAATCATGAATAAAATTAATGATAACGCCAGTAAATACTTATTTTTCAAATTGGGTAACTTACCTTGTGACTGGTTTTTTCTTCTTTCGCTGCAGGGGGCCTCTTTTCCAACCTACTAAACATGGACGAAGATGTGGACGATGGAAGGATACTGGACGATCACTGCCCGGTTGACTTGGACTGAGGTTGGCCGCTGACCAGGGTTGCCATGGCAACTGCTGACCACCAACATTCAATCAACTCGTTGTTTCTAAACTCAAGAGTCAAGACTGGAATCATACGTCGTGCGTGGGTGGAATGGGGTTTACGATTTAATCGAGCGAATGCCTTTCCCTATGAATTCAACTTCCTTCCGCAGTGCGCCAAAAAAACCCATTGCTGTGGTTGGTCCATTTTTCTGTACGCAACCTACTTAATGAACTTCTTCAGATTTCTTTGCCCCTTTTCAGCATGCTTTTGAAGATGGTCCTTCTCAATCGTGGTTTGGTATTGTCCGGTTGGGAGTGCCTCTGAAAAGTTTCTGTTGAAGTGGTGCTATATAAATTCATGATTACATTTAGCCAGACTTTTTTTGGATGGACACTCAATCTGCGAGTACTTTTGTTATCGAGTGCACAAGTTCGAATGTTTGTGGGAAAGCCATGTTGCAAAGACCTTCAGCAGATCCATCATTCGTGTCTTCTGTTAATGCAGAGTCATTATGTTGTACTACATAAAAAGACAATAATACCAATAATCGCAGTTCTTCGAATGCCTCAAGTACTAGATTAATAGATGAAATTATGGAACCAGTCTCGCTATGTTTTAGTAGATTACATCGAACTTGGACTGATTCAAAATCTGTTGACATTTTCGTATCTGTTTCAACGAAACAAGTTCTGTCAGGTTTTCATTTGTTCTTGAGCTGCAGGCCAGATGTTGTGTTTGGGTTGCAGACTGATTAATTCCTTTGTATGAAGGCTTAACCAGCATTTACATTAACCATCTACCGACCAAGGGTATATGATTCTCCACATCACTTACTACACTTTGGGCAGTAAAGGGTTAAATGTTTACTTGAAAACTTGTATGTGGCTTTGGCGATGTGTTTACGAGGATCTTGGGCACAGTGAAAGTATTTAGCATAAACCCAGTTGTGATCAGAGATTATGGTGGTCTAGTGGTTACTGTGCATTAAGTCACAAAGGTATTTAGGAGCTTGTCCAGTTTGAGTTTTTGAAACTAGGAGCAGTACCTTGAGTTGGATACGAGAGGCTACAGGAAGCCAGTGAAGAACATCCAGTCATGTAGGTAGAAATGTGGGAGTAGCGAGGTAGGCGAGCAATGAGTCTGGCTGCCGAGTTCATAACTGACTGAAGGGAGGATAAGCAAACTTTGGGAAGCCCAGCAAATAGTGAGTTGCAGTAGTCAATTCAACAGCATGAACAATGGTTTTCAATGCACTGCAGAAGAGGAAACAGATCTTCTGATTGCTCTCAGACGCCTCAAACCAGATTACATGAGCGTGTCAACTGTGAGAGGTGACCAGGGGACGAAAGGGTGCTAGCAAGAGTGATGCCCAAACCACGGACACTAGATGAAAATGGAAAGTCAGGGTAGATTGAGGACAAGAGTGGGAAGTTAAGTTTTAGGAGCTGTTGTTTAGTACCAAACCAGATCAGTTGCGTCTTAGTGGGATTAAGACAAAGTCGGTTGGCCGACATACAAGAGTGGAAATCATGTGACAAGGAGCGATCAGTCCCACAAGAGCAACCTGATCAACAGGGGGACCATGCACAAAGGTTTGGACACTGTCAGCATACAGGTGGCCAGTGGCTAAGTGTTTAGCAAATAAAGAAGGAATGTGAGCAGTATAAAGTAGATTGGGCCAAGAACTGAGCCCTGTGGGACTCCAAAGCTAACTTTAGCCCAGGTCGTTCTGAATCACCAAGGACGACCATCTTAGAACGATCTGAAAAGTAAGATTTTAACCAGTTAAGAGGGGGTCCAGAGAGACCACAAGAAAGTTGAAGACGCTGTAGCAGGATCTCATGGTCAACCATATCAAGGCGGAGGAAACATCAAAGAGTGCCAGGAGTGTTAAATGTGACTAATAATTATCAATGACCGAGTAGATATCAGAGATAACAGAGCTGTTTCTGTGGAATGATGCCCTCTAAACCAAGATTGGCTGGGTGGCAGGAGCCCAGAATGCTCAAGGTAAGGGAGGAGCTAGATTGAGACCAGTCTCTCTAGAGTTTATTTTCATGGTAACGTACGCCAGTATGCCTACCTATATAATTGGCTCAAGCTCCATCCTATACTAACGTGAGCTTTTCACCCCGCTTCTGTAGCTGCCTGGGCCTCCTTTCACTGCGCTCAGCTACCCGTTTAACACATTGACCGCGGGACCATTTCTTTGCAGCACGCGGCGGCACCATAGAAAATTTGAACCCCGGCATACCGATCGTAAATTTGACACAGGGCAGCTCGATCATAAAATCTGATCACAGTGACCATTTTATTAGGGTCTACCTCACTACCTGTCGCCCTACGCAGCAGCCATACCAAAATCACACACAGAGCGGCCATTGTCAATTGTCATTGACAGTGACTCTTGAAATGTAAAGAGGAAAAAGAAAATGCCAATAAACTGTCAAATTATTAGTCTAATATGTTGTAGGCCTACAGTAACCTGTCTAAAGATACTCTGCATTTCAGCCGCCCATGCCACAGCACTAATCAGTAGGCCTATGAATGCCGCTTTCTAGAGTAGGCTGTAGCCTACAGACGGTTTGAAATCGTGAAATTAGCATAGGACCTTGGCATTGCAAATGTCACGCAGCTTGAAAAGTCTGTCATTTTCAGACAAACCTTCACATTGCATTTGTGCCAGAATTTCAGTATAGGCCTATGAGTTCAAATCTATCATGCGTCATGGTCTGATTGAAAAGGGGAGTGGCAACAGTCGGATCTGTAGCCTATAGGCTACTCCAGCAATCCATAATTTATTGTATGCTTCTCTATAATCGGAAAGACAAGTCTAGGAATTTTCTCATCTCAGGTACTGTTGTGGAGTGCCAATAATTAGTGAACCCTAATTTTATTTGCCTGAATGTGGACTTTTGTAGAAATTGATCCACGAATTTGTTGAACTCTTCTGCCATCAAGCTCATTACCCTGCCAGCATGCCCATACAGAGCCCGTCTCCAAATTATGTGGGCTCGTGGGCATGGGCTAGCCCATATCCGCCCCAACTGGGCAGGACATGAGGAGCCCATTGTCAGAATAAATTTCGATTTGGGGGACAAATTAGCTCCCGAATTTCAGCTGCTCGAATAGAACCCATATAAAATTGAGGTCAGAAAGTAAAAACTCACTTTTCCAATATCCGGATTTGACGTGGGAAATAGAAGGGCTGGTGGGCTTGGGCTGCCCACATCGAGCCCACTTGGGCCTGAAATCGAAAGCCCATAACCAAAAAATTTGTTTCAATGGGCGACAAGTGGGCTCATGGGCATGGGCTGCCCACATGGAGCCCATCCCAAATTGATGTGGGAAGCCCATTAACCGACCTGCTTAAAAACCCATATTTTGGTGGGCAATAAATGGGCTTATGGGCATGGGCTGCCCACATGAAGCCCATCTTAGATCGACTTGAAAGGCCCATTAACCGACCTCTTTCATTTTAAACATTTTTGGTGAGCGAAAAATGGGCTCATGGGCATGGGCTGCCCATCTGAATCCCATCTTAGATTGACTTAAAAAGCCCATTAACCGACCTCTTTAATTTTCAACATTTGAGTGGGCAATAAATAGGCTGGTGGGCATAGGCTGCCCATATGAAGCCCATCTTAGATTGACTTGAACAGCCCATTAACCGACCACATTGACTTTCACCATAAGGATGGGCGCGAAATGGGCTGGTGGGCATGGGCTGCCCATATGAAGCCCATCTTAGATTGACTTGAACAGCCCATTAACCGACCACATTGACTTTCACCATAAGGATGGGCGCGAAATGGGCTGGTGGGCATGGGCTGCCCATATGAAGCCCATCTTAGATTGACTTGAACAGCCCATTAACCGACCACATTGACTTTTACCATAGGGATGGGCGCGAAACGGGCTGGTGGGCATGGGCTGCCCATATGAAGCCCATCTTAGATTGACTTGAACAGCCCATTAACCGACCACATTGACTTTTACCATAAGGATGGGCGCGAAACGGGCTGGTGGGCATGGGCTGCCCATATGCAGCCAATCTTAGATTGACTTGAACAGCCCATTAACCGACCACAATGACTTTTACCATAAGGATGGGCGCGAAACGGGCTGGTGGGCATGGGCTGCCCATATGAAGCCCATCTTAGATTGACTTGAACAGCCCATTAACCGACCACATTGACTTTTACCATAAGGATGGGCGCGAAATGGGCTGGTGGGCATGGGCTGTCCACATGAAGCCCATCTGAGATTGACTTGAACAGCCCATTAACCGACCACATTGACTTTTACCATAAGTATGGGCGCGAAATGGGCTGGTGGGCATGGGCTGCCCACATGAAGCCCATCTTAGATTGACTTGAACAGCCCATTAACCGACCACAATGACTTTTACCATAAAGATGCGCGGGAAATGGGCTGGCGGGCATGGGCTGCCCACATGAAGCCCATCTTAGAATGACTTGAACAGCCCATTAACCGACCACATTGACTTTTACCATAAGGATGGGCGCGAAATGGGCTGGTGGGCATGGGCTGCCCATATGAAGCCCATCTTAGATTGACTTGAACAGCCCATTAACCGACCACATTGACTTTCACCATAAGGATGGGCGCGAAATGGGCTGGTGGGCATGGGCTGCCCACATGAAGCCCATCTTAGATTGACTTGAACAGCCCATTAACCGACCACATTGACTTTCAGCATAAGGATGGGCGCGAAATGGGCTGGTGGGCATGGGCTGCCCACATGAAGCCCATCTTAGAATGACTTGAACAGCCCATTAACCGACCACAATGACTTTTACCATAAGGATGGGCGCGAAATGGGCTGGTGGGCATGAGCTGCCCACATGAGGCCCATCTTAGATTGACTTGAACAGCCCATTAACCGACCACGTTGACTTTTACCATAAGGATGGGCGCGAAATGGGCTGGTGGGCACGGGCTGCCCATATGCAGACCATCTTAGATTGACTTGAACAGCCCATTAACTGACCACATTGACTTTTAACATAAGGATGGGCGCGAAATGGGCTGGTGGGCATGGGCTGCCCACATGAAGCCCATCTAAGAATGACTTGAACAGCCCATTAACCGACCACAATGACTTTTACCATAAGGATGGGCGCGAAATGGGCTGGTGGGCATGGGCTGCCCATATGCAGCCCATCTTAGATTGACTTGAACAGCCCATTAACTGACCACATTGACTTTTACCACAAGGATGGGCGCGAAATGGGCTGGTGGGCATGGGCTGCCCACATGAAGCCCATCTGAGATTGACTTGAACAGGCCATTAACTGACCACATTGACTTTTACCATAAGGATGGGCGCGAAATGGGCTGGTGGGCATGGGTTGCCCACATGAAGCCCATCTTAGATTGACTTGAACAGCCCATTAACTGACCACATTGACTTTTACCATAAGGATGGGCGCGAAATGGGCTGGTGGGCATGGGCTGCCCACATGAAGCCCATCTGAGATTGACTTGAACAGCCCATTAACTGACCACATTGACTTTTACCATAAGGATGGGCGCGAAATGGGCTGGTGGGCATGGGCTGCCCATATGAAGCCCATCTTAGATTGACTTGAACAGCCCATTAATCGACCACGTTTGATGTATGACTTGCTATGGCTGCCCGTAGAGTGAGACAAATAGATAAACAGAGAGCCAGTCGGCTATGCAGGCAGATACAGAGACAGTAATATAGACAGATATAATGACACAGAGATAGAAACACGAGTCAGAAAGAGAGATAGACAGTGACAGACAAACAGAGAAACAGTGACGGAGACTTGAAAAGGGATATTGAGACAGAGAGTCAGAGAGACAGATACAGACACACAGAGAGAGATTGACAGAGACACAGAGAAACAGCCTGACAGACAGCAGACAGACTTCTCTATCTATTTAAATGTCTGTATGTCAATCCCTGTCTGTCTGTCTGTTTTGCAGAGACATGAAGAGACCGGCAGACAGACCGAGAGATACAGACAGAGACAGAAGCGTGCACGTGAGCGCGCGAGAGCGAGCGAGCGACAAGGACAGAAACGAAGACAAAGGCAGAACGTGAGACGGAAATGATGATAATGTTCGTTTAATTCAAAGCATGACAAATCGAGGTGACAAACCGCACCAGGTTACAGGTCAGAAATGGGGGGAGACAGACACACAAACAAGCGAAAGAGAGATGGAGAGGTTGATAGATAAACGTATGAACGGACGGAAGGACGTACAGATAGGTAGGTAGATAGACAGACGAATGGACAGACATACAGCCTGACAGACAGACTGACAGACAGACAGACTTCTCCATTCTATCTCTCTGTCTGTGTGTCTGCGTGCCTGTCTGTCTTCCAGTCTGTGTGCCTGTTTGTCTGTCTGTCCGTACGTTCATCCCTGTTTGTCTATTTGAAAAGAGAGCGAGAGGCCGGCATACAGACAGAAGGAGCGAGCGACAGAGACAGAAACGGAGACAGAGAGGCAGAAAGTGAGACAGAAATGGGGGAGACAGACAGGCAAACAGGCGAAAGAGATAGATAGGTAGGTAGATAGATAGACGGATGGGCGGACGGGCGAGCGATCAAACGCACGGGGGACGGGCGGGCTAACCTGAATACCTACGCTAGTGGATTCGGCAGCATCAAAGCACCGGCCCTCTGCGACGCTCCAAGCTATTGAAGGTTAAAGTTCATTTAAGTGCGGATGTCCGCAAAGAGATGGGAGGGTAAGGATAAATGCAGACAAGGGTATAGAGGGGTGTAAACTAGGTCATTTTCTTCGTAGGGTTTGCAGGTTTCTTCTAACAGTTGAAGTCATTGTTCTTTGGCCTCAATGTGCTTGGGAAGACTTGTATGACTGTATGCATGCACGCGTGTTTGTAATACTTTGTATATGTGTATGTATGTATGTATGTATGTATGTATGTATGTATGTATGTATGTATGTATGTATGTATGTATGTATGTATGTATGTATGTATGTATGTATGTATGTATGTATGTATGTATGTATGTATGTATGTATGTATGCATGTATGCATGTATGCATGTATGCATGTATGCATGTATGCATGTATGCATGTATGTATGTATGTATGTATGTATGTATGTATGTATGTATGTAGGTATGTATGCATGTATGTATGCATGTATGCATGTATGCATGTATACATGTATGTAAATATGCTTGAATGTATCTGTGTATGTACGCATTATATGTATGCCTGTGTACGTACGTATGTATGCTTGAATGCGAAGCTGAATAATGGAATATTCTAGGCAATTCATTTTCCCTTTATGTTTACTCAATTACCTGGCTTGGAAAATAATGCAACGATTCACAACAGAATTTAAACCGTCTATTGGGTCCCGACATAGGCCTACACGTGCGGTTTACCGGCCTACCAAAGCCCCGGTTTCCCGGGGCGCTGGTAGGCCTAAACCGTATGCCTACATGAATTTGTTCATTCATTCACTCATTTCAAGAATTTATTTGGATGCTCTCAGGGTGAGAATTGCCGGGGGGGTTGGGGGGTTTCGACCCCCCCAGTCTTTCTTAGAGCCCCATGTTAAAGTATGTTTTTTACACCCCAATTGCAAGTGGATAATGGTCCAACCCCCCCAGTTATTTTTCCACAATTCTCATACTGGATGCTCTTCAGAAAGCTACTCATAGGCGCTCCCAGTTGGAGGGTCCCGGTAGAGTAATGGTTAACACGCTGGCCAAGAGTGCGAGAGGTAGTGAGTTCGAGCCCCCGTTGGGCGGATTTGCTTTGTAAGCTGCTATTAGCGCCGTGTAATTACAAAGCTCTCTGTTCAGTTAGTTAAGTTTAATTAAGGTTACTGCATAACTTGTAAATGTAAAGCACAGTGCGTCTTGCAGGCGTTTAATTAAAGAAAAGATATTATTATTATTACATAAGTTCAACCACGGTTAAAGAAAAGTTTCATCTGACCTGTAAAACACTGACGAGTTAAACCTTAGGTAGCAGGCGCATCTCCATGCAAAGGGAGACTGTTCCATGTTCCAGGCAGTGTTTTTAGCAAAATTTATGTTTAAATAGAAATCAGACTGACAGCCGCAAAAAATACAGACTTGAAAGATAATTAATATAATACAGTAGATTAATTGCATGATCACGGGTCATTTATTCAGCCTGCTCCTAAGGAGTGCCCTAGATTTGAAGCTCTTATTACTCTTTAGGCCTGAGCCTATTTGATCGTTGATTCTTGTGAGTTCTCATCCGACGGCTTCAGGCTGCAGCGACGCTTATAATTGCTCATATTAATTAACCGACCTTTACATTGCTTATAGTGAATTAATTGCAAGTTGTCTGGTTCCTTTGACTTCCAAGTGCTCAAGCGTGGTAATAAAATTTGTTGTTATAATGGAATTTGTTTCTGCAGCACAGTTACAGTACTGGAGAGACGTGGCTGAACCACTTACTTCCTTACTTACTGTATTTCAGCGTGTTTGGAACTTGTGTCTTTGCCGATCCTGTTGGAACCTAAGTTACCTAACTTCCGGTAGATGTTCTGAGATAATGTTAAATGCAAATATTTAATCTATGTCCATCTCAAGTTAATTTTATAAACTTCAAACTAATCTCTGAAGCCGACGATTCTAATGGTAAGTAGTGTGCTTTAGTTTGAAAAGGATTGCAGATGTGTCGAAAATTATTTCTTTGTTTGAATTGTACACTATCAGCATGGCCATCGTCTGTTTATTACTGCCATGTTTTACGACAGTCATTGTGGTTCCTTTGATTTCAGGCCGTCTTTAGGGCGTGATCTGCCGTTTGTGTGTTTTGAGGTGCGTTCGATTTATAGTTGGTGATTAGATGTTGTTAGTGCTCCCGCCGATATGGAGCGAGTAAGCAGTATGGCCGCCTCAGATAGGGCAGAATAGAGCGCTCTTGCCTACGTCGATTAATGGCCCAATGTTTCAGCGAAAGTAAATCAGCGCTGAAGGGGCCATAAAATGTATATTTTCAGGCGGTAGAGTTCTATAATGACTCGGTAGCAAGTAAACAATATGATGGCCATAGATCAGCGCAGAATAGCGCGCTGTCACGTGCGGCGATCGATAGCCCAATAAAGTAGCCCAATAAAATAGCCCAATGTTTCCAACAGTTCCGTGAAATAAGCACGTCAGAATAATAGTTTATTTATTTAATTATCAGTGTTAGCGGTGTCAAATGACAGTTGGACTCAAGAAAATAATTATTGGCAAACAGAAGTCGGATTGAGGAAGATCATTTTCCTGAAATAGAAGTGGGATTGGTTAAAAGTCATGTATTTCAACATGTATGTTCGTTAATCCAGCTTCCATTTCTAAACACCTTTTATTATTTCTAAATGCCCTCAGGGTAGCGTTCTATAATGACTCGGTGAGAGTTCGATAATGACTCGGTAGATAACGTTGCAGCGTTGTTATCTTTAATAAATCCAACTTCTAGTTTGCCGAGAATCCTTTTAATAGATCCAGCTTTTCTTTAGGGGAGAATTTGTTCGATAAATCCCACTTCTATTTCGTCAGAAAATATTTTTCATCCATTTTTCATTGAAAATTATTGTTCATCAATTTCAGCAGAATGACTGCACTAACCCTAAAACTAACCCTAACCGACCCTCACGACGCCTAACCTGAGCCCTAACCGACCCTCACACGCTAAATCCAGCTTCTATTTCGTGAGGAAATATTTTTCATCAAATTTTTAAAAAAAAGTTACTTGCTACCGAGTCATTATAGAACGCTACCGCCCTCAGTTGAATTATTTACTTGCTAAATTTACGTGCATACTTTCATGGAAACATTGGGCTACTTTACTGGACTATTGATCACCTCACGTAACAGCGCTCTATTATGCGCTGATCTGTGGCTACCATATTTGTTTACTTGCTACCGAGTCATTATAGAACTGTACCTTTCAGGCAAATATTTTTGTCTAAAATAAGAACACAAGCTTGAACAAATTACAGATAGAATGTGATTTGTTTTAGACCTTTTTAGGCGCGAAAGATTACAAAATAATTAGGTTCTGTGCTTATATATAAGCCCTTTCTTATTTATACTATTGCCCTGTACATCGCTATACTCTAGTATTTCCTGGGACTAATATATCGTTTGATAAAATATATTTGTTCCTTAAATATAACCAAATTGTTAATAATTTCCTTAATTGAACAATCCGATTGACACAGACCCGCCTCAACTATACATGTATGCCACATATTGTTTTATAATCAGGTTTTAAAACAAAACAATATGGGGCACACATATTCTGCATATGTCCAATATGACTGTCCCTTACTTCAGTTAGATAGAGCACTGCGACATAGCGGATGCATCCCATAATGCAATGCGTTCAGTAACTGAAGATCAACACCGCCTTCAGGATGTTCGCGTAACAGTCCTGTGTAGGTAATCGTGCAGACTACCGGCATGTATGGTCCTATCGTTGTAAACAGTATGGCCCATGAGCTATATGTTGCTCACCTCTGCATTAGTCAATACGTGGAGGCAACTTGAACTTGATGATTTTTTCCTAGATGAGTAAATCATGACAAGCAAAGTCCTTAATTGCACCATCTATAATTTGACACATTTTTTGAGAAAATGCAAAAAGCTAGAGTTTCATCATGGTCTGGGCCCATTTTCTATTGGCGCCTTCTCACTGTTCGCATTTATCTAAACGTATCGATCTTACTTGCACCTTGCCATTAAGTACCTTTGCCTTTTTACAATCCATCTACCATGACCACCTCCCTGTGAATGGCTGCTTTTCTGTCCATCTTGATTTTTTAGTTCCTTGTGTAAGAATGGTCAAGCTCAGCCATACACTTTTGTCTTCAGATGCCCCTCACTCTTGAATCAGCTATTGTAATTTTTTATTTGCAGATTTTCTTACTGAATATCTCATATTGATATGTGAATATCATGCAAACTTTCAGGCACTCTAGCATTCATTTGTCATTGATGTTTGGAACGACAAACAACGGTTATTGCCGCACTTTTGACTATTTCACATTTCACATGTAATGTTGGCATGAAAACTGACTTTAGTGTGATATCTTAGCAGTTTAGGTAATGGAGCAGATGTGCACTTTTTTATAATCTAGTGATGCAGTAAGACCTATGTGCATATACATTGAGGGAAATTGAATGGTACTTTGTGAAATATACTGGACTGTTTGGTGCAAGGGTCTGCTGCTAGAAAGTCACTAAATTGTAATTTCTTTGCTATTTCTGCAAAGATGCTATTGTAGGCCTACTTTTTGTACAACATTTTGTTTTCTGTCCTAATTTTGTGTTCTATTGTTTTATGATTTATATTGGCCCATGGTGAGATGTCCAGGATCGGCAACGTATTGGCCTTCAGCACCAGCATTGAAGCAGAACAGAGGTATGCTACTGTATTTCTTGCTTAATTTTACTCGATTAGAGTACGGTATACAGTACATGTACAGGGTGGACCATAAAAATGACCCACCTAAGGTTTTTGCCACTGTCTTGGCCAGATATAAGAATTTCTTAATCAAATTTCCAGGCTTACAACCAATTCATGTTTACGTTGGCCAATTAATTTTGTGACTAAAACAATAGAATTCAAATATTTGTAAAAAAATAAAATCTCCAAGGTGTCAGCGACAGACAAAATGAGTTTTCAGACACTGTATGAGCAAGACCCAGGAGCTAAAACTGTTATCCACTTTCTCAGACAAACAGTGATAGTGCAGAAATCAAGAGTGAAATTGAGAGTGAAGAAATATGCCACTGATGAAAAAAGATTGGTTCAATGGCAAATGTTCTGGTTTCATTGAAAAAAGTCAAATGGCTCCCAAATCTCCGGATTTGAACCCGATGGATTTTAAAGTGTAGTAAACTGGAGAAATACCACAATCTGCAAAGTACGATAATGGGCATTCCATGTCGAATCAACACACGTTAGGAAAAAAGGACGTCACCATCTGCAATTTTTTAAAATTTGGTATGGAGATAAATCACTATGAAAAACATTCAAACCCAGAATTTCAAATTTTTGGGTCGACCGATGTCCGATATATGGGTCACCAAGGGCGGGTGGATTTCCGCTGACCCGTCGATGTTCCAACTGCTATATCTATGCTTCTACTAAAACTCGAGACACAATAGAAATACAAAGTCATTGAATAGCTCCATCTGGGCAAATCACTCAGAAATGTTCATATTTAGGTCATTCCATGTCAAATCAACCAATTTTTTAACATTTTTCCACCTTCAACTTTAGATTTTGCTAAAAATTTTATCATTTGTTTGTCTTCCATTTCCAAGCACAAATACAAAAATTTTACTAAAATATTTCAAAATTTGACCGAGATATGATTTTTTAAAGTGAGGCGGGTACGCGAAAATTTGCATCCGATTTCACGAAATGTTCTCTGCGGCTATATTCAACATGAAATATCTCACAGAGCGTTGCAGGTAGAGGCATGGGGTTTTCACTGCTGTATTCAGCAAGTTGGTGGCAACCTACTGAGCCTATTATAATGACTGTGTCTTGAGTAGAGACTTCATGGGACAGCTGCCAATATGCCATCTCAGAACTCACAAACTGCATTTTCTTGAATTTGCCTCACCGATACCAGAAAATGTACGTGCAAGAAATGTGCAATCTGTGAATATTCTGTTTTAACAGGTAGTTGGCTCCTACTGGGTGTACTTTGTTGTGGTCTTTGATTACAAATTTTTCATACCGACATGCTAATCTTTGTCGATATGACGAACGGGGGGGGGGGGGGCAACTTTACCAGGTGATATTGAAAAATGTTCAACTGGAATTTACCTTAACTTCATATTTCTGAAAAGTGCATGTAATAAGCTTTCTGATGATATAAAAATTGTCTTGGCACTCAGAAGCAATCAGGAGTATTGCTTTGTTGAATATCTCAAACTATAAAAGCGAAACTTTGACACTGTTTGTGTACAATTTTCTTCTTATCCACCCGACCGATTTTTCCCAATATTTACAAAGATACTTTTTAGGACCCCTTAACAAACATAGGGGGGTTCGCGATCCAAAAATCTTACCTGTTCCCGATTTTCAAACATTTCATTTTCTAGCCAATCCTAAGATTCCTAACGCTGTGTTAGGACGCCATTTGCTTTCATATTCAATCATATTTCCAATTCCAACACACATTGAAACCGTCGATGATATATTGATGATTGAAACCAGTACATTAATGACGTCATGGACAATTTTAAAATTTATTATAGCGCATTATTCGGTTAATTAATATTTATACCGTGTCGTATGTATCACTAGCCTATTTAAGACGCAATAACTCTCGCCGATCGATTTTCAACGAACCAATAGGCTACATTTTAAACCTCATTTTTCGCCGAGGGCAGATTTTTAGGCACGCGTTTTGCAAAAATGCTGACTATAGCGTAAACATGGACGGCTGGGAGCTGGGTTGGACCGAAAACCTAAATGTCACGGGCAACGCTGGGCACCCAAAGCGGTTGCACCGGGTTGGGGCCGATGGAAGAAGGCGATGTGAGAATGGCGGCCAGAGTGGGATCGGGTTGGGGCCGATGTAAGGCGAGGTGAGAAGGGCGGTGTGGGAGCGGGGTCACACGTGGCGGGGAACTAAAAACCGAAATTTCCCGGGCAACGCCGGGTAATTCAGCTAGTTAGCTATATTTTCCAATTTGCGACTAACCAAAATGCATTCAAATTATTGTCTGTTATTATATCACTGGTCATTTTTCATTGTTAGGTGTACCTCTTTGGAACTTGCTCTTTCTTTTAGTTATAAGTACTGAAATCTGCAGTAAATAAGGATGTATAAGTTGTTGAAATAATGAGATATGTTATAATTAGCAAATGATCTATTGCAATATTTTTACATTTGTTTTTCATA
Source organism: Lumbricus terrestris (assembly GCA_949752735.1). Classification (NCBI taxonomy): domain Eukaryota; kingdom Metazoa; phylum Annelida; class Clitellata; order Crassiclitellata; family Lumbricidae; genus Lumbricus; species Lumbricus terrestris. Next base: position 72,144,020 of record OX457038.1, on the reverse strand, counting down.
TAAATTTTTATTCTTTATATATTTCTTATATATATCACTATTTTATAATATGTTCACTTTAATTATATTCTTAATTTTTAACATATATCTAATTATCTTTAAATACCTTTTGAATTTGGTTCTTGTGTATTTCTTTGGTACATATATGTAAAAATCTCATAAAAATAAATATTTTATTACACTGATATGGCTAGTCGCGAATTGGAAAATATAGCTAATATTCAACAAAGCAATACTCCTGATTGCTTCTGAGTGCCAAGACAATTTTTATATCATCAGAAAGCTTATTACATGCACTTTTCAGAAATATGAAGTTATGATAAATTGAATTGCAGTTGTCCATTTTTCAAATATCGCCTGGTGAAGTTGACCCCTTCGTCAGTGTGACACAGATTAGCATGTTAGTATGAAAGAATTTGCAATCAAAGACCACAACAAAGTACATCCAGTAGAAGCCAATTACTTGCTAAATCAGAAAGTGAACAGATTATAAATTTCTTGCACTTACATTTTCTCTTATCGGTAAGGCAAATTCAAGAAAATGCCGCTTGCAAGTTCTGAGATGGCATATTGGCAGTCGTCCTGAAGAATCTCTACTCAAGACACAGTCAGTATAATAGGCTCATTATGTCACCACCAACTTGCTGAATACAGCAGTGAAAACCTCATGTCTCTACCCACACTGGTTCTCCAGATATTTCACGTTTAATATAGCGTCGGAGAAGATTTCGTGAAATCGGAGGCAAATTTTCGTAATATTCAACAGGGCAATACTCCTGAACGCTTCCTAGTGCCAAGACAATTTTTTTATCACCAGAAAGCTTATGGCATGCACTTTTCATAAATATGAAGTTAAGGTAAATTCCAGTTGACCATTTTTCAATATCACCTGGTAAAGTTGCCCCCCGTTCGTCAGTTCGACAAAGATTAGCATGTCGGTATGAAAAAATTGTAATCAAAGACCACAACAAAGTACACGCAGTAGGAGCCAATTACTTGTTAAATCAGAATATTCACAGATTGCACATTTCTTGCACGTACATTTTCTGATATCGGTCAGGCAAATTCAAGAAAATGCAGTTTGCGAGTTTGAGATGGCATATTGGCAGCTGTTCCATGGAGTCTCTACTCAAGACACAGTCATTATAATAGGCTCATTAGGGTGCCACCAACTTGCTGAATACGGCAGTGAAAACCCCATGCCTCTATTTGCAATGCTTCTTGAGATATTTCATGTTGAATATAGCCGCAGAGAACATTTCGTGAAATCGGATGCAAATTTTCGCGTACCCCGCCTCACTTTAAAAAATCATATCTCGGTCAAATTTTGAAATATTTTAATAAAATTTTTGCATTTGTGTTTGGAAATGGTGGACAAACAAATGATAAAATTTTCAGCAAAATCTAAAGTTGAAGGTGGGAAGGTCTGGTTGATCTGACATGGAATGACCCATTTAGCAACAACAAAATTATGAGTAACCATAACATAGTGACACTGCCTTTGGTCAGTTTGTCTAAGAAATCTAACATTTTTTCCCATTGGCTCCCTTCTATACAGCGGATTGTGTACAGGGTCTGTGCGTTGGTTAGGCAGTGCATTGAGGGACTGGCTCCACCGTATCTTCGAGAACTCTGGTTTGTTTTTCGCTTTCGGTGTTCAACGTCGATCCACCCTTCGATCGGCAAACAAGGCTGAGCTTCTGGTCCCCGTTCGCGGACTAATATCCAACAGCATCATTCATTCTCTGTTGCTGGTCTTACAACCGGGAATGGTCTCCCTGTTTCACTGCGCTTAATGTCCAGGCCTCCAGGGGTCACTCCACTCTGTTCCTTAAGAACCTGAAGACTGTCTTATGTGTTATTTAGCCTTGGTTGGGTCCGGAGCGCTTCTCAGTAGCCTACCTTGAAGAGGCACCACACAAGATTTCCTAAATAAATAAATAGACACCAATTCTGCAGTGCATGTAATCGTGATTATGAATTTCTATGGCGTTGCTTCAAGAGAAAATCCTTATAGGTGCTTTCGCACTGATAGCACCAATCCGTATAAAAGAGAATGCTCTTTAGATGTTTGTGGACAAAGAAGTTTGTTACAGAGCATGATCTGTAACTTATTCAAGAAATATGGACCAACAATGGTGCTGCTTGTATGCAGCACTATCTAAGTTCGAGCCATAGGAATAGACATCCCGCTTTGTCGACTGCTGGCGGATGCCAAGCAAAATGAACTGAGGTTTTAGAGAGTCGAGGCGGAGTCAGTTGGACGATATCAAAGCCCCATCCTTCCCCCAAGGCCTCTTTGGTGAAGCTCATGAAGGAGTGCTATATAAATCCTTGTAATGAGTGAAGGAATACTTGGTTTGAGGTTGATGATCCTCTTCAGTGGTTTGGTGCTGCATGCCTGGTAGAGTTGCACTTTTGTTGCAACTTTTGACTGAATTTACTTTACTGCTTGAGAAAATATATAATTTATATACTTTGCACCCCCTTCCTTCGCTGTATGCTCGTTGGATAGTTGCAGGCCATTCCATTTTTCAAGGTAGAAAACCTATATTTGTCGAGCATAGCAGGGCCAACTGTGATACATCTTGTGTTAATTGGTAGCGCTACATCATGCAAAGGAGTCTAAGTAGATCCAATGCAGAACAGGCTTGCTGCTGAATTTTTGGGAAAAGGTTCTACAAAATAGCAACATAAACTGAATTTAGATGCATATGAGCGTGTCCTCATAATCCCTTCACAATCCCTTTCTCTTTCTTGAAGTCCTCCAGTTAGCTAAACAGCTGGCAGCCTTAGCAGTTTTCTCTAAATTTTTGTATCATAACACTACTCGAAGTTTGCTAGGTGCAAGTTACTGACTAACTGTAATGATTTTTTTGATGAGTTGTACTTTGTTTGGAATATGTGAAGACTTTTGTTAATTGTCTGAGATGATGAAAATTAATTGCCCGTTATATTTTTTTTGTCAAGGTGCAGTGAAAAGAGCCTGATATTCGCCGTTACCGTGAACTCAGATGGAAGTTAGCTAGTGCTCGACTTGTCCGCAGAGTTGTAGTGAATGCATTTGAGCTCTGAAAGAAAGGAGTGATTTTGCTGCAGTTGACATTGACACAAATAAACTCTTACTTTTATCATATGTGTCAAGTTTACACTCTAATGACACTGAATGTTTGTTGATCCAAGATCGAGTGAATGCTATTATTAAAATTAATATTTGTCAGAGTCACTAGTTGACATTTGCGCTCGAAAATTAGGAAAAAACTGATATAAGAGTTTCCTAAATTACATGTTTTAGCATAATTCTTTAAAAAAGACCATTGGGATTGATGGTGCATAAATAAAGTTTGTGATTTAAAGGATTAATTCTTTATTGGATGTTTAACCTAAAAACTCTTAAAAGCTATGTGCTGTTTGTCATGTACTAAGAATTCAATTTTCTCCAAATGTTTTGTTTCTAAGATTTTTTATATAGGTGGCATTTTTATTTCAGTTGTATATGGTGATGCATGATTTTCCTTGCACTGTAGTCCATACAGGCTGCCCGGTTGGGACCCATGTAGGCTAATGCATGGACTGACCATTTGGGGCGAATGTGGAGCCAGTGGACAAATTGGTGTCTAGCCATCTGTGCGGCCCAAGTGGGGCCCATACAGGCAGCCCATACAGGCAGCCCAAATGGGCCCACTTTAAGCCCATGTAGGCTGCTATGGGCTGCCCATTTGGGCGGACATGGAACCCGTGGCCAAATTGGTGTCGAGCCCATCTGGGCGGGCCAGGCTCCATGTCCACCCCAAATGGGCAGCCTAGGAATTAGCCTACATGGGCTTAAACTGGGCCCCATTTGGGCAGCCTACATGGGCTGCCTGTGTGGGCCCCAGATGGGCTCCATACCAATTTGGCCACGGGCTCCATGTCCGCCCCAAATGGGCAGCCCAGGTATTAGCCTACATGGGCTTATACTGGGCCCCATTTGGGCAGCCTACATGGGCTGCATGTAGGCTGCCTGTATGGGCCCCAAGTGGGCCGCCCAGATGGGCTCCATACCAATTTGGCCACGGGCTCCATGTCCGCCCCAAATGGGCAGCCCAGGTATTAGCCTACATGGGCTTATACTGGGCCCCATTTGGGCAGCCTACATGGGCTGCATGTAGGCTGCCTGTATGGGCCCCAAGTGGGCCGCCCAGATGGGCTCCATACCAATTTGGCCACGGGCTCCATGTCCGCCCCAAATGGGCAGCCTAGGAATTAACCTACATGGGCTTATACTGGGCCCCATTTGGGCAGCCTACATGGGCTGCCTGTATGGGCCCCAAGTGGGCCGCCCAGATGGGCTCCATACCAATTTGGCCACGGGCTCCATGTCCGCCCCAAATGGGCAGCCTAGGAATTAGCCTACATGGGCTTATACTGGGCCCCATTTGGGCAGCCTACATGGGCTGCCTGTATGGGCCCCAAGTGGGCCGCCCAGATGGGCTCCATACCAATTTGGCCACGGGCTCCATGTCCGCCCCAAATGGGCAGCCCAGGTATTAGCCTACATGGGCTTAAACTGGGCCCCATTTGGGCAGCCTACATGGGCTGTCTGTATGGGCCCCAAGTGGGCCGCCCAGATGGGCTCCATACCAATTTGGCCACGGGCTCCATGTCCGCCCCAAATGAGCAGCCCAGGTGTTAGCCTACATGGGCTTAAACTGGGCCCCATTTGGGCAGCCTACATGGGCTGCCTGTATGGGCCCCAAATGGGCCGCCCAGATGGGCTCCTTACCAATTTGGCCACGGGCTCCATGTCCGCCCCAAATGGGCAGCCCAGGTATCAGCCTACATGGGCTTAAACTGGGCCCCGTTAGGGCAGCCTACATGGGCTGCCCATTTGGGGCGGACATGGTGCCCGTGGCCAAATTGGTGTCGAGCCCATCTAGGCGGCCCATATGGGCCCCACGAAGATGCCCATATGGGACTTATTTGGGACCCATTTTTCAATGCTGGCAGGGTATATCCTTCGTAAAGAATAAATCGAAGAAATCTATTAGACGCAACTCGGCAGTTAGATTATGTTGATAGAGCTGCCAAGACCAGCCTTATAACCCTATATCAAATCCACCTTTGGTGCGTAATTACTAATTCGTGTCAGCAGCTTCCCAAGCACGAATTGTAAATACAAGTGTCATGCGATATCACCACAACATCAGCAAGGCTCGGCCTGGAATATGTCTCAGAGCCATCATTAGTTCATTACCAACATGCATATGCAGTGGAGACCTTGCAGGCCTCATTTATCTCACTCTCGGCATAGCCTAACTATTATAAGAGGTTCAATGTCATCGATAGTTGACTGTGTATCTTTCTCGCGACGCCATCAGGCATGGTTACTAAAATGCTTAGTTCAGAAAAATAATGTAGGCCTACTGCATGAGTCGTATGATCGTAGTTAGGACTGCAATAAAATTCCATCACTAATAAACTAATGACCGCACCTACAGTTACAACAGACGTCTCCGCCCGCCCTATGATAAAACTCGAGGCCTGAATGAGGTACCGTGCTCTCTTGCACGTGGCAGCCCATCGTAAATTAGACTGGAGGAAACCCCTTCGCTTTATGACACGCCTCAGCCCTGTTGAAAAGCATCGGCGAGCCAGGCCAGGCCGAGAATCTGATCCCCCATTACCAGAGGTACCATTGATTGCCAGCACGACGCCTAAAGTCCCTGTATATCTGGAGTACGAGTTAACTCGTACCTCGCGTCCCAGACGACCAACTGGAGTACGAGTTAACTCGTACCTCGCGGTCAATGTGTTAAACTTCCTTGCCCCTTTTCGCGTACTGTGACCATGCAGCGAAGAGCATTCGTGGTTGTGGGTCCAGCTATCTGGAATAGCCACCCTGCATGTGGGTGCACATGTCCTCTCGCTTCCCCCATGACGTCAGGCTCTTTCTTTCGTCGTCTTAAGATTTTTTACCAGACCTGGTCGCCTGGGTTGGAAGCGCCTCTGATCGAGTAGTTATATATTAATTGTTTGAATTCGTAAAAAACAGTGTATACTGAGCCCTCAGCGTATACGCTACACAATGATTGGCACTTGAGTTCCGATCTGATTATGTAGGCCTATTATTTAAGTGTTTAAAATATATGCAACAAAAATGATAGCATATCTGACTGATTTTTAATTAAGATCAATCTGCCTGGTAATGGAAACTCCAATAAGGCCCCCACACATGTGCAAAAGTTGTTTATGTTGAAATCAATAATTTTCGAATAATTTTGCACTTTGTTCAGAGATTTAGACCTAAACTCATTTTTACCAAAGATGTTTTTACTATCACAGTTAACAATGATGAAAAAAAAATTCCGTCATAGCCTATGTGCGGGGTCTCCTAAAGTGTGGGGTCTCTGTTCGGTCGAACATGCTGAACATTGTCTTAATCCAGACTTGATATTTAAATGTAGGTTACAATTAAGTGAATGACCAGGCAAGAACTAGTTTATTATTATTTTATGCTGTGGATACACCATAGATATTAATAGATACACGTATATGCGTATTTATATCTTAGAGTCTTCGCTGACTTTAAGATCTTTGTTTATAGCATAAATTACCACCTTGTTCCTAGTTCTGTAAAAAAAGATGGCGGACCCGAAGTTGGATGTTTTGAACGAGCGACTGGAAACATTAGAAAAAAGAGTTTTCGGAGATGCCGATAAAGATGCCGATTATCCTAAAGTAGGCTTTAAATCAGGCAAATTATGTGCTTTTTTGATGAGATGTGCATGCTGGTTTCATGATATGCGTACTGTCGTTGACGCCCGTTTCGGTGTGCCTTTCACAAAGTTGAGTGATGCGCATGCTATGTATTTTATATAGACCTACACTAACATTTATTAGACACCAGGCGGCGTTTTATTATTCATGAGGTATATGAAAATCTAATCACCTCTGCTGTTCGCAACTAAATGACTGGTAAACGAGTACATCGGTTCGGACGCCGATTATGCATCATGTAAACAATATGGCCGCCCAAGATTGAAAATAAGATTTATAATCTAAGTGAGAATTTTAAAGATACTTAGAGTTAGGAGAAGGAATTTGGCTTGCTGTAACACTGTTAGTGATGGTTAAGCACTTCTGAAGAAATGATATTATTGAGGCGCTGTATATATTTGAATGAATGTCTATGTTGAGTAAACTGTGTCATCAGTTAACAGTTAATGTCTTGTGTATTAGACACCATTGTTGCAGGTTAATCTCATTCTGTAGTCATTTTTGTAGTCTGCAAACGATGCCATAAAAATAAGACTGTTGCAGTGCTGCCAGATATGATGGTGACACTGAGTGATAGATTTTATGTATCACAATATTAACAGCCCTGCTTTAATATCAGCACATACTTAATTACTTATGCTGAGGAATGTGTCTGGTGCATGCTTTTTTATGTGATGATGGTGCATGTGCATTATGCTCATTTCTCTTCATTATTTATTCCACTGAATGGTAGAAAGTTAATTTATGTGCTTTTGAACAGCAAGTACTGGCTTCCGTTATTTCCACGTGGGTTTCGAGCTTAAATTGCACCACACTACACCAATTAGTTAGGTTTCTATGGTTTCTGGTACCGTAGTTGGGTAACTAGTTTCAAAGAAAACCTTGTGGTTAATACCAATGTCGTTCTTTACTTCTGTAAAAATGTGTGTCTGTGTTCATTATTTATTTATTTTATGATGCAACTTTTTTGGTTTGACCAGAAGTTTTGAAGACTGAGTTGTTGAACTGTAAGGTTTATTCTTTGTCATCTGTTTTAAATTTTGTACATGTAACATTTTCGAATGCCCTTGAGTTTTCAAGTTATTTCCAGATATTTTTTACATGCAGTTGTCATCTAGAAATTTTGTTTGCCTTGTTTGATTTGTTTGCGATTTTATTCAGAAGTTGGTTATATTTCTGTGGAGGCCGTTAATTGCGTTTGACTGTGATCTTGGTGTCGTGTTGGACCAGGAGCTCACTTTTGCTACTCACATTCACCATCTTTCTCAAGGCTGCTACTATCAGCTGTTGCTTACCTATAATTGTCTGTGAGGAAAGCATTGGGAAACCACCTCACTCATCCTCGGGTCGATAGGAGTCAAAGACCCAGCCTCGGGCAGAGAAATCATTATCATCATACGTAAATGCGCAGATACATACATTCATACATGCTTGTGAATTGAAGAAATTGATTGAACAGAATGTATACATGGGGCGCGGTGGTGTAGTGGTGGCGTCGTTGCCTTGAAACCGGAAGGTTCGAGGTTCGAATCCACCTCGCTGCGTAAGGACCTTGGGCAAGTCCTTCACTCACAATTGCTCAGCGCTTCGGCGTGAAACTCCGATGTAGTGTCCGCTCTGCATTCGGGAGCGCCTCTGAGTAGATAGAGCTTGAAGGGGCGCTATAACAAGTGCACATACAAACATGCAGATTGTGTGATGTTCTAGCTGACTGGAGTGGTGCGATCTCTGATTGTAAGGCATAATAGTGCTTAGCTTTGGTTGCACTGTAATGACAAAACTTGTAATAATATTAAAAGTGCAATGACTCAATCGTGCATATTGGGCACGACAAGACCATAGCACTCTGTATTTAGAGGAGAAATATTGAAATAATGATGATAGTGATATTTAATAATAATTGTAACATGGTTGTCTTTCTGTTCTCAAGATGTATTTGGCTTAGAGCAATAACGCTAGTTCTAATAATAATTACAATATAAATATAATAGTAATTTTGTATCCAGACATTGTTGTTAAGAACCTGAGTGCTTCATAGCTCTAGCTAATTAAATGGTCTAAAATATGATTATAACCTAGTTGGCTGCTATACACAGGAAAATGTTATTGCTGAAATAATAAATGTTAATTATTTACATTATAAAATATTATAATAATAATGCCAGTGAGTATTGCTGTATGCAAGGATCGTTTATTGCTACGAGTTTATGCGGTTTTATTGGCCGATAGATGTGCATTTCTCTCTAACCAAATGTTACTATTTTCTGTGAATGTTGTGAACTGGCTGACAACTTAACTGACTGCTTTAATAACAGTCTGGTTATTTTCTGTTGTCTGATTTCGCTTATGCGATAGGATACGTCTGAGGTTTGTATTGCGTTCGTTCATTCAGCATTTTGCTTCGTTCGTTTCTCGGTCTGCTGGTGTGCCGTGCAGAAAGTGGCTTCTGTTGAATATATGTCTTTCATTCCTGTGAACTTTTGTGAGGGGCCAGAATTGGCCAATGTCTCATGTGACAGTGTTGTCACAGTTTAATGTTTCTTGTAGGTCCTCCCAGATTGGCTATATTTGTTGGTGATCAGACTCTAAAATTCTGAGGTTATGTTTGTGGGTTCTATAGGCTGGTGTTTGAATTTTCTTTTATCTTGAGAAAATTTACTCATATTGCTGCTCTCAGGGAAATTTGTTGTTGGAAATATTGTTGTTTTAAAAATGTGATAAAAAAGATTTTTCAGTTGAATTTAACGAGATATCACGGTAATATCTACGAAATTTTACCCAGATTGTGCGCTTGTCTGCAAAATTTCTGTGTTGCAATTTGTGTCAATTAAAAGCTTTGTGCCAATCAAACGCTTTATGTCAATTACAAGCTATGTGCCAATTAAAAGCTTTGTATCAATTTGGAGCTTTGCCTTAGTTACTAGTAGATTTGTGTTGTCTATTTGCAGAGAGCAATCATTGAGGTCGGCATACAAGTAGCTTGTGTAGCTCATAAAATTTTTTATTACCTTTATTTAATTGAATGTGTGAAATGTGCTCGTGTGGCTGCTGCCAGACAATTGGTTTGATTTCAAGTAATGTTGAAGAAGAGTTCAGTTTGAGGGCTTGAGACAGTATCTACTTCGGATGATTGCTTAAAAGCCAGATTTCCTTTAATTTTTCCATTGATTGGCCTCACAGTTTTATGATTTGTTCTATTATGATAACAATTATTATTATTATTATACAATTATTATAATTTACAATTTTTATAATTTACAACTGATTTCATGTTATTGTGTTCATAATTACTTTTTTCTTAAGTGCAGGCCAACGCTTTAATGAATTTTGCTTCAATATCTTTTTTGTATATCTCATATATTTCTTTTGTAGCTAGTGTCACTCAAAAACTTTGTGTAGACTTGTGGTGTGTTTGTTAAAAAGCTTTGCTCTGTTATTACACTCTAGAATCTATGTTAACTCATTCTGGACACTCTTAAAACTGACTTTGTAAAATTTTGACTGATTAAACAATTGCCATTCCTTGTTACAATACCATTATAGCACAAATTTAATTCGATCTCAAATTTAATTCAACTTCTGAACATGATGTTGTTTAAGAACACAGTCCATAATATGACACTGCTTGTTTCTGTTTAACTACAATGTTCCGATAATATCAAGGATGATTGGTGTCTCCTTCTTTCTCCAAGCTTTTGACTGGCACTGAAAATGTTTGAATATCAAAGTGTTGAAGTTTAACAGGACTCTGACTCGTGAGTGTAAAGGCGTCTGTGGACAGTGGGATTGGGGTCTGAGATGTCTACCTTAGTAATACTGAAGTTGCAGTGCATACGGTATATGTGCTTTTTTCTGGTGCATGCTTATGCTTGTAGTTGTAGTAAATTGTGGTGTGTGTTTGTATGTTTGCTTTGGTAACGTTTTCGAAGGTTTACTGCATATATGACTAACTGTTTAGTTTCTATAAACACATGCGTATTTTGTGCGGGTTATTTGTTTTCATTTCTGAATTTTTGCTTGAAGTTCTTTTGTCCATGATCTTACTGTCACGTGCCTTCAAGCGTGCTTTTCCAATACAATTTAGCTGTAATTTGGTCACGTCCTTGACAAAGTTAAGAGGTGCATAAAGCTGAAGCCAGGCAAACATGAAGAGTCATAAGTAGACTGGAAGAGGTCAGCTTTTAGTTTAGACTTTAGAGCGAAAGACAGTCTCGCTAAGAGAGTTGTAACATGAGAGGTGGAGAGTTCTAGGTGGAGAAGCCTAAGGCAATTGTGAATGAACGCTTGCGAAAGCTAAGAGAGCCAGGAGCATATGCCAGGAGCAACATACATTCCAGAAAGAATTGGCTTTTGCTATCTTACTTCTTTTAGTATTCCAGGGGCACGGTGGAACAGATTAAGCTTATTATCAAACGTTCTGAGCATGGATATGATTCCGAAGAGCTGCCCTTGGCAGAGGCACCCATGGGAATAAAGCGTTACCGTTATGGTCAACTGGGTGTTAATTGGTTTTTGTTGCCTGTTTGGCATATTTTGTCTGCTTTCAGTTTTGTTAAGTTGATGTGTTAGCTGTTGAACTCTAAACGAAACATATTGTACCTTTCTGCAAGCTGATTCTGTGTCTCTTCTCTCAATTCTGTGTCATTTGCATTTTCAGTCACCAACACTGCATAACATTGCCTCCTGTAACATTGCTCACTGTAACATTGCCCACTGTAACGTTACCTGCTGTAACATTGCCCACTGTAACATTGCCTGCTGTAACATTGCCTGCTCTAACATTCCCCACCAATGCCACCATAATGTTCAACTTTCCTGCATGTCATTGACTCAGATTCCTCTTCAATGTTCTTGTCAGACATTTCCACTCAGCATATTGCCATTTATTCTTCAATACTTGTTTGACAAATTTGACTACATGATTGCTTATTCCAATTCAACAAATACTGTTCTTGATGCGACGTCATTTTGTCTGATTTTCAGATCCTTGACACGCTGTGTTCAATCAACGCGCAGATCAACTCTTCGACAGCTGGCCGGCCTCAGATTGAGTCCGTCTTCAATCAGTGTCAGTCATTTGCTGTTACTCTCTGCATAAGCTGTTTGTAATGTAAGCGACAATTCAAGATACATGTTACAGCCAATGACCGACCTTCGATTTCCTTTGATTTTATGTGTCTGCGTATAGTGCATTGTAAGTGTAAGACAATTTCGTACAATAGCACTTCTGACAAAATCTATCCTCAGTGAGATTTGTTTTGTTCAGTGTGCAGAACTTTGGAAAGGTTTGTGAAATTTTCTATTGAGAGAACTTTTCCAGCAGGAATTTACAGACGTAATCTTCACATCATCTGACAAGCTGAGGTTTCTGCTCCTAGTGCATATGCGATTTATTTGGTTATATTAATCTGCATTCCATAAATCTTTACAAAATAATAATAATAATTAAAATAATAGTAATGTTGATAATTAAAAAAAATTATAATAAAGCAATATTAGTAATAATAATATAATGATTATAATATAATTAGATATTAATATTATAATTATAATGATGCTCATAACAGTGATCGTAATAACAGCAATTATAGTAATGATTATAATGATGACCCTCAGTAAAAGTAATGTCTTGTCCAAATGTCAGCAGACATCTCCTTTTGCTGCTTGCATTTGAACAACATTAGTCTCTTGGTTGGTCATTGTTGGCAGCTGGTTCAAGCTGACCTTTGAATTCACTGCCCAATTCTGTCTGACCAGTCTTAATGTCTCCTCTCTTTCATTGTTGTTCTAATTATTTTCATTGCTATTTTTAATTGACAGTAGGAGAGCTGGACAAATACTTGGATACGGAAGCTGTTGATCAACTGACTGTGTCGCTGAGTGCAAAGATGGACATGATTCTTGCAGGTATTAAATCTCATCATCTTTTGCTAAATCACGTTCAGTCACTTCCTTTTAAATCTGCCTGTCTAGTGTTTACATAAACTTCAGGAAGGGCTCTATCGAAATAATTTACCCATCTATGTTGTTCATTCCTCATTAGACCATTCTAAGCTTCAGCCAATACTTTTAAAAACTGCTGCCTGCCTTGTCGGTGGTATTCCAGAGCTTGATAATATATTTGGGTCTCCTTACAGTACACTGGATTCCTGTACCCCAGCGCATCCAATTGAAAATTTGAACTCTGCTCTGTAGTTTTAATGAGTTAATAGACGACCAGCAAGAATTGCAGAAACGCTTCTAGAGATGGTTTTTATCGTTTGTCTTTTCAGAGGAGGATGTCATTCGTGAGCATGCATCGGCGCTCGAACAGATCGAACAAATGTGCGACGTGCTCGGCAGTGAGCACCTGAAAGGTGATTACGCAGACAAACATTCTGCTTGTAATGTAACGTTACCATAACCATAAATTTTATTGAACCTAAGTAAAGGTAATGACATCAAAAAAAAATCAAGTACATGTTGCTGGACAGTTAATTAGTACATTTCGAGTCAATCAGTTATTGCTATTAGTTACTCTGAATTAAATTCAATCTAGATTAAAATTTAATAACTGCTCTAGATGAAATTATTTTAATGAATGTGATTTTGTGTAGTCGAATGCGTATTAAAACCTACGCAACTTGCTCTTAAAGGGTTAATGACTCGGTAAAATTCTGTGTGGATGAATTTGATTTTTAATATTCTAGATGGAAATGTTGATATATCGAATATTTATTGACTTTCCCAAAAATTCTAGATTGATCAAAATGTCTTTTGTGTGCTGACCAAAAATTGTTTTTGATGTTGAGTTCACTGAGTCCAGAACATTCTGGTTATTCTGCTGTGCAGCTGAGAATATTCTTGAGTGGTTTGTTTATGGTATAAGTGAGCTATATAAATTGACGTTTTCTGCTCTGCAGCCGTTCCAGCTTTACAGAGTGAGCTGTACGATCTCAGCAAAGTTCATATACAACAGCAAGTGAGTAAGCTCATCATTCATTTGTGGAAGTTAAATTGTTTTCATCGGAAGACATTTTGATTCAATCTAATCTAACGATGAACACATTATAAAACGCTGCACACAGCAGAGCTATTCAGAAGCGCTCTCAGGTCTTCAAGCAGTGAAGAAATGCAGGAGAATTCCCCAACAGAATCTTGCTACGAATTTGGCTTGGAGAATTGATTCTCTGAGTTTATTAAGTACTGGCTTATGATCACCTGTGAGATTATAGCATGTTTAAAGTCTGAGATTTTCACGCGTTTAGAGTGTTCTCTGAGATTTTCACGGAATTAGAGTCGCCCGTGAGACTATTTACCTGCTAAGAGTTTCTTGAAATTACAGTACAATACAACTTCAATTTGCTATCGCCCTTCTTACAAAGCTCCCAAGTGCACCAACACCTCAACGACGCAACTGCAATTGTATTGCAAAGGAATTGTGAGCAAAGGACTTGAATCTCCAAGACCTTACACAGTCACCACCTCGAACAATAATCGAACCCGTACTTTCTTTGTTGCAGGTCAACCGCTCTAACCAATCGGCCACCGTGTCTGATGTAACTTACTTTATGCTTATGACAAGCTAAGTGTCTCTCTGATTGAGACTTTCACTCATTTAGAGTTTCCTCTTAGCTTATATTATGACAATTTCAGACTGCTATGCATCCATTATCCAACGTCGTCAAATTTGATTCCCAATCCATCTTGTTCTTCACCTTCCAACCACTCTCATCCCTGCCTCAGTGCCTCCTCTTTTCGCCTGAAACATCACTTGACCTTTGTTGTGAAATTTGTTGCAGGATGAGTTGGGTCGGCTGAGCGAAGAGACAAAGACTATGTTCGATCAGTACAACAACATTGTATCCTTCGAATTTAGCTTTACAGTTTTCTTTACAGACGAAGAAAAGTAGAAGCGATGTTCAATTATCACCTTAGCGATGAGTTTTATTTATTTTCAGTCACTTTTAGTGCACTGTCATTGTTAATGGGCTGAGCTAACCCCATGCATGAGAATTTTCATGTGTTGCTAAATTGTTTTTTTAAAATTATTGTGACTTGTTGGATTGTATGCGAAAGGGAAGTTGGATGTGTGCCAGTATATGTGAAGCATCTTATAAAATGCTCTTACAATATTGATTCTTGTACATAGGGAAATGGCTCCAATTTCCCATAAAAATCCCATTGAATATTTCTGAACTTATGTTCTTAGTCTTTCGACAGTATTTATGCAAATGGATCCACTTCTCAGCTCTTGTTTACATGGATAGTGCTCATGATAACCTCCAGATCTTGCCATTGCCAGTGTACAGTGAATGTACTCATATGATAACTGAGTTTGCTACTTATGCTATTGGAATATCTTGCTGGTCTGGTAGAATTTGAACCCCCTGCCATTTTTATTGCATTAAAGAATATTTTGATTTTCTACTATTTTGTTGACATTTTATATTTTCCCCAAGTATTTACCAAGGTATTTAAGAAATCTTCGGAATAACTGGAAAATCGTGTTTTGTTATTTAAGTAAATATTGAGATAACCATTTCTTACTTCTTAGCTATTCATTTGACATCACCTCATGGGATTCCCAAACCCTTTACTACACTTTGATCTGTAAAGGTTCACCTTGTGCTGTCAGTTCGTGGAACCCTAGCGATCGCCATGACCAGTCCTCTCCATTTTCTCCTATCAATTGTCGCCTCTCTCAGCTGTGCGAGATTCATTGCTGTTCTCGTGTGCACCTCCTCCATCCACCTACTTCTTGGTCATCCTCCTCTCCTCGTCCCCTCTCCACACGCCAACATAGAGGGTTAAACGCTGGTAATATGTAAATAAAATAGTTACTGCTTTTTGTTACCTGCTTGAGATCCTTGACGACGGAATCAGATCACTCTGTTATCGAAACAGTTTGTCCAATGGGACGCCATCTTGACGGAGCTTGAACTTAAGAAGCAGCCGCAGCCGACCACAGAATGAACGCCGTACTTTATTATGGTTGATGTTAATTAATCGTCTTGTCGTTTCTTGTTTACAGTCGAATGAGAATTTTTTTTCTTCGTCAGCACCACTGGTTCATTGCTTTCCATTGTGACGGACTTGGTGTGGTTATGTTTCAAATGGTGTATAATGGCTTTGAAAGTGTAGTAATTGTGGATATTTATTTAATTTTTATGCAAGTATCTGGTTTAGTGCTAGGGATTATGTAGCTGAATTTTTTTATTCGAGTTGTAATTGGTTTGCGATGTCTTCGAGTCTTGCTTTTGGAAAAGAGTTTCTTTATGTTTCTGTTGTTAATAATTGTCTGTGTCAAGAATAAGAAAGTTGTATGCTTTTCAAATGTCTTTTCTTCAATTTTAACAAGTTAGTTTGTATGTTAAAGGGAGGTTGGTTGTATGCCAAAACATTTTACTCATCGCCTAACATACTCTTTGAATTGTGGTGTTGGAAAAATGGTCTCAAATCTTGTTAATCCTTGGAATACAACTGTTAATGCAACCTCGTGGTTCAATTGTGGTTGTTAGGTGCGGAGCGCATCTGAGGAGTTTCTCATTAGTTGGTGCTACATAAATTACAACCTCATTACATTCCACCTTTGATAACTTGCCTATGTACATTTGGGAATGTAATCCTGGGTTTTTTGCTCAATCCCGGGATTATAAACGAGTCAATCCCGGGATTGGCTTATAATGGCAATTACAATTTTTCTTAGCCGCAATATAGTAGTAGGTCAAATACAGTAAAGCTTAATTTGTCGGTACTTCAACCGCGACTCACGGCTTTAGTCTGTGGTCCCTGGCAGCAGCGAGGTTTGCTTGAAACTTGATAGCGATAGGCCTATGACCAGTGGCTTCTATTCCCACAAAACAACCAAGTTAGACCCCTCTCCTTCCACGCCTTTGCCTGCCCTTTTGTGTCTCTCCTTTGAACTAAATTGCCGTGAATTGAGCTAATTTCAGATTCGCCCATCTTTCACAGGACTAAAGTTGAATAGGGTAATACCCATCTATATGTTTATGGAGCTTTTTAAATGGTTGCAAATCAGTGTTGGTTTGAATAGGTTTTTAAGAAGGGTTAGTCTAAAAAGGAAACAAGTGTCTTCTTCATTCTGTTTGGATTGGATATCTTAGTGGAAAGAATAATGACATGCATTCACCAAAATGCAAAGCCAAGAACTTGCAACGAAAAAACTGAAGCATAATGTTGAAGAAAAAATTATATTATGTACAATATCTGATTTGCTGCTACTGTCAGAAAGTCCATTAAAACTGGTCTATAGACCTTGTAAAAAAACTCCAAGATTGCTATGTTTACCAGCTAAATGCACACAAACACCATTTTTCACGTTTTCAAGATCAGAATAACCTCGTCATTGGTTGGAAATGATGCGAATTCCCGGAAGGATGTGTTTTAGTATCCAGCGTTTCAGCAGTCTGATCATTTAATACGATGAGGAAACATTTTCTGGATTGTCTTTCAATGCCCCGAACACTTGAAGGTCGCCACTGAACTTCCCACCAGAGAACTTGCTTCCGTCGATTTCCACAACCATTGGCTGTCCATCTTCATTAAAACCACCAATTTGAATTGGATTTCTATAGAGCAAGGTTGCACACTCATCCCTGCAAAAATTAAACCATTCGGCCTAAGTTGTATCATCAATCAAATCAAAAATTATTTATTGTTCCCACAATAAACATAATTATACAGAACATGGTATAACACAAGCTAAATTAAAGTACTAATGCGTTTGGCAAAGAAGTTAGGAAATAGATTAGGGAGCAATAGGCGCTCCAGAAGGGGCAAGTCCCGCTTAGTAGGGGCCTATATACCAGGAAGAAGCTGAACAGGATGGTGGGTGTGATTAAGTAAGGGGAATAGACGTTATTATGATTATATAACATTTATACAGAAAAAGTTACGTATATTAAATTCTTAACTACAACTTAACTAACAAACATAAAGCTGAGTTTAAGTAATATAAATTAGTGTGTGTGCACGTGCAAGGGTTTTAAAGTGGCTAAGCCGCTAAGGGATGTAACCGTACGGATTTCTTCAAATGGGAAGACTGTTCCAGTTAACAGGGCCCTGGACCCTAAGCGAAAATTTACGGGCATTAGTCCTTGCAAACACAGATCGGAAATCATTGTTACTCCTAGTGAAAATACGATGCGGTACAGGATCAAAATAGGATGAGAATGATGGTGTAGTGTACCGCTGGTTTCTAGGTTTATACACCATTGCACCCCACTATGAATGACCAGCATTCAACATTTGTAAACTATACGTGCTCTATATAAGAAATGTACACAATGATTCAGTCATTATGGAGATATATATAACGCCCCTTCAAGGTTATTACTCAGGAGCACTTATGAATCAACCTCGGCTAAAGAGGACAGTTTAAAGATTACAACAGAAAATGTCTGAGGGGATCCAATTAACAGAGAAAGCATGGTGTTGTCCAAGAGCAGTTTGAACTCTTGGAATGAGAAGTTCACCCTCAATGGAGGAACGGAGAGCATAACCTGCCTAGACACAAGATGTCAAACCTTTGAACATGTTATCAACTTATCAGAACATCTGAGAAACATGTAGAGATGTTGAGCTATCTTTAATGACTTCAGAAAAATCAGTAATTAATATCTCTAACATCACGGTATTCAAGTTTTCTTATTGAACTTTTGTGACATACTGTTTCTTTTAAGCAAATGTTTTTGAAAGCCTTTGATAAATCAAAAATATATTCACGACTATCAAGAATAGTCGTTTATGTAGAATAGAAATTTTGCAATTGCGCTGAGAAAAGTCTAAAAAATCTTTTCAACGCAATTGTTGGGTTGAACGTAAAGATCCCCTTTGGTCCGTCTTCTGTTGATCATTGTACAAGCATTAAACAATATGTCTATCCCATATTAAGTGAGAATGGAGTGCTGCAAGCCATGCACAGCAACAACATTATAACTCCAATAATCACGTAATCAAACAAGTAAAAATGTTATATGAAATGTTTAAAAATATACTATTTACTGAGAGAAAGGGATTACTTGATTGGGAAGGTTTCTGATAAGGATACCAGAATGCTGGAGAAAACGTTTTCACGGGGATTTGCACTTCGCCAGATGAACTCGTGGAGAAACTTTGGAAACTGGTTGATGGTTGTACCAGACTGAATTCTCAATTTTCTTTTCAAGCGCGACCACAAGTTTTGCATGTTCTGTGTATGAATCTCACTGTCATCCGGGTCCACAAAGTTCCTTTTTCGCTTACCAGCTGAATGCGTATAAACACCATTTTTCAAGTTTTCAAGATCAGAATAATCTCGCCATCGGTTGGAAATGATGTGAGTTCCTGGAAGGATGTGTTTTAGTATCGTCTCTTCCAGCGTTTCAGCATTCTGATCATTTAATACGGCGAGGAAACATATCCCGGAGCGTCTTTCAATGCCCCCGAAGACTTGATGATCGTCACTGTACTTCCCACCAGAGAACTTGCTCTCATCAATTTCCACAACTAATGGCTGTCCGTCTTCATCAAAACCACCAATTTGAATTGGATTTCTATAAAGCCAGTTCGCACACTCACCTTTGCAGAAATTGAACCAGTCGACCAATGTTCCAATGCTAGCTTCTGCCTCATCTCCAGCAATTTTCTGAGGTATTTCTCTTGCCCAGTGATAAATAATCAAAAGTATCTGCAGGATAGTTATTTTACTCCTTTGGAACAATGATCCATCGCGGACACTAACTTTACCTCTACAAACCTTGCACCTCCATACTCTTCCATCTTTGGGCTGGTTACTTTTTATGAATGATGTTGGAATGTTACACAGGACGCATAGCACCGAATTCCTAAGCAGTCCTCTCCTCGCACACCACTGCAAACAACTATCTGAGTCACTTAAATGTTTTGACAGTCTCATTATCGTCCAATTCTCCTCACGGATCTGTGCCTCATTCAGTATTTCAGAAGCATCTACAATGACTGTTTGCGCCATGGTAAAAAAGAAAACGCCGTCAACAACGTTTCAAAAACTAAATTGAACAATCTCACCGCGCCTTCGCTATTTTGCAAAAAAGAGTGTCTCCGCCAGTGGTTGCTCATAAATTTATTTGCTCCTGGATTTAATAAGGTTTATCAATAAAAATCTGAAATTTATGTCTTCTAAAACTTCGAGATAAATGAGTAACTTTGTTAGAATCCGGCTTTATATTATTATTGTCGGTGTATTGCACAGCATGCACATGCAAATCGTGCATTAATATCGGTTTTATAGCGCATATATTTTTGAGTTGGGTGCCATTCTAGGAGACGCACGTTTACACTAGAACTATAAAACCAATTATATAGGAGCCTAAGAAACTAAAATCTTAAGGTTAAGATAAATATAAAACTTGCTGCACCCCTGAAAATGGCGATCTGAAGTGATGGAGGTGCAAGAATAGAATTCCATATATTTTAATACCACGTATACACAATACGCGTGGCAAGTTTAAATTACGAAGGTTAAAGTATAATAATGATCTTCGTTTTAATGACTCAATCTGACAAACCGCAGAATCATTACTGGCCCAGTGTAGCACGACACGCAGGTCGGCTTTACAGCAGTGGGTTTGGTAGCCTAAGTGCTGGATCACTCCTGCACGGTTCGACCAAAGGCCGGCTACCTTATTTTGAGCAGAACCCGAGTCAAACAACACAACAGAAAAGCGCCAATGGCAGCTAACATAAACTTTAATAGATTAATGCCCTGTATGAGGCTCGAACCCGGGTTGCGTGGATGACACTCAGTGTAACGCCCAGAGCTCTTTCAACTGAGCTACGGACCCCACCCCAGTAGGTAAGTAAATAAATATTTTCTTGATTACTCCACTGGCATCCGCACATTGGAACATAAAACAACACTAGGCTATAGCACACCGAAGTAATAACTGGTAATAAAAGTACAGATTATAAATAACAAGTTGAAAAATATATGATGTGCTTGTGTAGCCTACTGTCATAATTTGCGCCGTATATTAGGCCTATTCATTATTGCAGGCTGTCTGTTCTGTTGTTTTTAACATGCGTGTATGTGTATGCATGCTGGTGATCAATTCTGCCTCTTATATTGATAGCCAGATTAGATCATGTTCTTCGCTCTGCAACCAGGCTCATGATTGGCTTGACCTTCCAGATTTTGACCTGGCACCGGAACAAAAAGGCAGCTCTGGCGATTGCGGACTTGACTTGATATAGCGCCCGTCAATAAGCTGGCTTTTGTGGGCGCTGAGAAATTCTCGTAGATCTACATTTGCATTAGCCTACATTACATAGGTTGAATACGTAAATTTGCCTCTGTGTCAGCTTACATGTATGACACCTTATGCTGCAGGGCTCCCTGTCTCACAGTGCATCGATTTCAGAATTACAACGCTGGCTTAGCGTTGTCTCCTTGGCTGTACTCCAGCCCATTTATGTGAGCATCTGTTGTCCTAACTTGCAAAGCCTTTCGTTCTGCCTCCAGTGGGTGGGAGGTGTTTGTCCATCTGCAAACCCAAGCAATGACTTAAACCCAGACAATCTTGCTAGCGTCGCTATACACCAAACTCAGTGTGATGAGGAACGTCATAAAATTCATGTACCGGACTGGATCAGCTTTCAAATACTTGGGTTCCAAATTCCCTGGCGGATCCAAAATTAAAGAGGGAAGTTTTGTTGGTCCTCAGATCAGTCAGATATTCAGAGATGACATGTTCAACAATTAACCTGCTTCAGGGCGACGAGAAGCAACCTTAGGAGTCATTTCGTCTGGTGTTCACTAATTTCCACTGGAATGTAATGTACCCGTCGATTTAGCGGCGGATGAAATGGTATCTTTTTCCCGGAAAATTGGTCGATGACTAAAAAAAAACATCAGTTTTTTCGGCGACACAACGAAATTTTTCCCCTGTCCCACCAAGCCCCAAAATGTTGGCCCCCCTTTGAAAATTTCTGTATCCGCCCTTGTTGTCTATGACTATATGTGTATCACAAATTTTCCTGCAATATGTCCTTAAAGATCAACTTCTCCATTCCCACATGAATTTTTGCTCCGACAACTGCGGCATGGATATAACAATGAGGACGGTGAACATTTTCAAGAAGGCATTGCAGACATGGAAAAACGATATCCGAGAGAGTCCTTCATGCACTCACAATTGCTCATGCGCTTCATGAAACTCTGATTCAGTGTCCGTGCTGTAGGCGGGAGCGCTTCGGACAAGAGTCTTGAAGGGGCGGTGTAGCAAGTGCTCTTACATACATAGGCCTACCTGCACGCTCACCAGACATAATAATAATCTCTTTATTCAACAATCCGGTTGACAGACCGTAACCGGTTAGTGTACAATTATGCAGTTTAAACAATTCACAAGACCGGAGATCACAGAATACACAAATCTGAACTATACTAACTGAGCAGACAGCCTGCAATAATCGGCGCTAATAGCAGCCTACAAAGCAAATCCGCCCAACAGGGGCTCAAACTCGCTACCTCTAGCACTCTACGCCAGCGGGTTATCCATTGCGCTACCTGCCCCCCCATGAGCCGTATACAAGAGGTTATGGGATGTAGAAGCGAACATTTACTGGTACAAATATCATATGTACGCATTATTTTATTTATATAAACTCTTGATGATTTAAGAGAAACTGGAGAAAATTCCTTGATTTCATTGTCATATTCATGTCCAACACACTAAAATCTGTAGGAAATTGCAAATTTTATATAAGAGGCAAAACTTTTATGAAAATTTGCTGTCCAGTGTAAACAATAAGCAAAAATGTGACATGAATGTTCGCTAAAATACTATTTATTGTGAGAAAAGGATTATTCCGTTGGATAAGTTTCTGATAAGGATACCAGAATGCTTGAGAAAACGTCTTCACTGGGATGTGCACTACGCCAGACGAACTCCTGGAGATACTTTGGAAACAGGTTGCTAGTTGTACCACACTGAATTCTCAATTTTCTTTTCATGCGTGACCACAAGTTCTGCATGTTCTGTGTATGAATCTCACTGTCATCCGGGTCCACAAAGTTCCTTTTTCGCTTACCAGCTGAATGCAAATAAACACCATTTGTCAAGTTTTCAAGATCAGAATAACCTCGCCACCCGTTGGAAATGATGTGAGTTCCCGGAAGGATGTGTTTTAGTATCGTCCCTTCCAGCGTTTCAGCAGTCTGATTATTTAATATGACAAGGAAACACTTTCCGGATTGTCTTTCAATGCCCCCGAAGACTTGATGGTCGTCACTGTACTTCCCACCAGAGAACTTGCTTTCGTCGATTTCCACAACCAATGGCTGTCCATCTTCATCAAAACCACCAATTTTGATTGGATTTCTATAAAGCCAGTTCGCACACTCACCCCTGCAGGAATTGAACCAGTCAACCACAGTTGCATTGCTAGCTTCTGCCTCATCTCCAGCAATTGTCTGAGGTATTTCTCTTGCCCAGTGATAAATAAGTAAAATTGTCTGCAGAATAGTTATTCGACTCCCTTGGAACAACGATCCATCGCGGACACTAACTTTACCTCTACAAAGACGGCACCTCCATACTCTTCCATCTTTTGGCTGGTTACTTTTCTGGAGTGATGTTGGAATGTTACACAGGACGCATAGCACCGAATTCCTAAGCAGTTTTCTCCTCGCACACCACTGCAAACAACTCTCCGGGTCCACTAAATGTTTTGACAGTCTCATTATCGTCCAATGCTCCTCCAGGATCTGCGCCTCACTCAGTATTTCTGAAGCATCCACAATGACTGTTTGTCGCATGGTTAAAAAGAAAATGCTGTCAACAACGAAATGCTTCAAATAAAAAACCAAATCGAAACACCACCGCGCTTTCGCTTTTTTGCGAAAAGACTGTCTCCGCCAGTAGTTTCTATAAACTGATTCGCTCCCAGATTTAACACTTTCGAATAGGTTTATCAAGTTAAACCTGTAATTTATATCCTTTAGAAATCCGAGATATAAATGAGAAACTTTATTAGCATTTAGTTACAGAGTTCGTTTCGATGCACATGCATATTATATCCATTATCCATAGAGATAGAGTAAATCCATAGAATATTTTTTATAGAGCATTTACTTTTCAGTGTCATAGCGCATTTGCGGGTTCAATAGGCCTCCTAGAAAGCGTGTATTATTTTAGACTATAATAATAAAACCAACGATGCATGAACTTAAGATTCTAAGACCCTGAATATTGTCACCATAATTATATCTGATGCATGATCTCATAGAACGTAGCTAGCAACGTACAAATACCTGATTCATTTCATTTCGAGAATTTATATAGCGCCTCTTCAAGAAACCTACTCAGAGGCGCTCCCAGCCCAGCCACAGATAAAAATAGGATTTGAGATACTTAAAAAATGCAGGGGAATTTAGACTAGGCATAAGTCGGAAGGTTAGTGGGAGGCCATTCCAGATAGCGGAACCAACAACAGAAAAGGTTCGGCGCTGTCTGATAGATGTGCGAGCTCGGGGAACCAAAAGCTCACCCGTTGCTGCAGAGCGAAGAGCTCGACGGGCTGCAAGGTCTGAGACATGTCGACAAAGGCTAAACAAGTATGATGGAGCACAAGAAAGACGGCTGCGAAACATGCAGGGAGCCGACGGGGAACGTCACGCATATAAGCACAGACGGGGGCATATTTAGGAATGCGGCCAATGAGACGAGCAGCCGAACAGAGAACTCGTTCAAGACGCCCAATTGGTCCAAATCGGACCAAGTGGCAGACCCACAAGTAGGCTACCGAACTGCAGTAGTCAATTCTACTAGTGGCAAAGGCATGCACAAGAGTCATAGTAGCACTGTAGCACTACGAGAGAGGGATCTTGAGACAACTCGGAACTGACGAAGCTGGTAGTAGCAACTACGAGTGACCAAATTGATATGCTTTGAGAAATTAAGCTCTTCATCCAAAGTAATTCCAAGGTCAAGCGCTGTGAGAGAGAACGATATATCAGGGAAAGTTGCTGTTATTACGTGCAGGTCAATGGAATTGCCTGCGAGTAGCCTACCAAACCAGATAAACTGAGTTTTAGAGGGATTTAGTAGCAAACGATTAGATGTATACAATATGTGAATATTATGACGACCATGGGCGGAGTTTATCAGAGGCTATACAAGCAGTGCTAAACGTGTAAAAAAAATAAGTGCCTGCACGCCCCTTTCCTTTCCAAAAGAAGTGCATGGACGCCCCCATAGATTGAGTATTCGCATATTACGAATATTAAGATTTTCAAATATTCACGAATATTAACGAATATTAAAACTGCCAACGAATATTATATTCGTAAAATATTATGTTATTTCAATAAATTCTTTATTCTTGTTCTTTCAAGAAAATCTTTATTTTTAATTCTTATTTTGTTATTTTTGAAAATGTTCAACTTTTACTGAATGAATTGTACAAAATTGAGTTAGCCAACGCATGGGCCTGTATCAGTAAGTGACAATAACTTTAATAGATTTATTATTAAAAACTTCAACGTCTCTGCTGGGTCTGGCCAATGTGGCCATGCGGCATTCATATCACATTGATACTTAACTACAGTTAATGTTGGCAGCGGCGCCCGCAGGATTTTTTTTTTGTACGCACAGAAATTTTCGAAGAGGGCCGAACAGGGAAAATTTTTCGTTAGGTCGCCGAAAAAGAAAAAACTGATGACCTTTTTTTTTTTTTTTTTTAGTCATCAACCAAAAAATTTCCCAAAACATACCTTTTCTATCCGCCGAAAAAACTGATGACCTTTTTTTTTTTTTTTTTTTTTTTTAGTCATCAAGCGAAAATTTTTCAAAAACATACCTTTTGGGTCATCGCGCTGTACGCACTTACCTCTGTGCGTATGTCTGCGGGCGCCGCTGCTGTACGCACTTGCGTAAGTGCGTACGCCTGCGGGCGCCGCTGAATGTTGGTCACTTTGTCTGTCTTCTGACCATCCTCCCGAACAGAATAGAAGTAGAGACTGCAGAGTCACCGATGGCAGTTGGCAAGTAGCAGCAATAGTAGGTTAAATTAGAAATAAACTTTAACTGCCTACAATAGTAGGCTAACTGCAAACTGATAAAGTTGTTTTATATCAGTGACAGTGTAGCAGGATGAATAAATTTATATAAAGGCAAACGCAGGAAATAATAGTGCCAGATTACAAGCAAAAATTATCCCGATCTCAGCATATTAAGCGCATCGCATAATTATTTTAATTCAACCTTGCCCTGAATGCGAGTGAATGTCATGGAGACATACAGAAACTTAAACTGCTTTACCGGGTTACATTGTGGTTTCGATGGTTCACCTTAATCCGTTAACGAATATTTACGAATATTTACGAATATTAAAAAATCCTAATATTCACGAATATTTACGAATATTAAACCCAAAAGTCACGAATACTCAATCTATGGACGCCCCTTAACTTTCCAGTGTGACTGGCGAAATAAGTGGCAGGACGGCGTTCAGATTTGAGAACAAGTGCATGTACGCAGTCCATGACCGTCCTGGCACACTTTAAGCCCTGGCTAGGAGGGGTGGCCAAGCCCCAAGAAGGCCCAGATTTAGCTTATTTGCCGTGAAAATGGTATATTTTCACGAAATTTCAGCAGGCTTAGCCAACTAGCATCTCGAGCCTCCCAAAGAAGGCACAGAGGCCCGGGCCAGACTCAGCATTTTTGGCCGGGAAAATGCGTTTTTCACGAAACTTCATTCGAATGACTAAAAAAGATCATCAACTTTTTCTTTTTAGGCCGGGAAAATAGTATGTTTTCATGAGATTTCAGCCGAAGGACTAAAAAAAGTCGACCAAGTCTCCGCCCAAAAGGCCAAGTAATTTTTACCCCTCCCCCCAAGAACGGAAGCCAAACTCCGCCCATGATGACGATGACGACGACGATGACGATGACGATGATGATGATGACGATGATGATGACAATGATGATGATGATAACGACGACGACTACGATAATGACGATGACGATGATGACATTGTGATGATGATGATGACGAACGATGACGACGTTGTTGGAATCACAATAATGGGCTACTCGTACCACGGTCATCGACACTCTTCAAAAGTGTAGTCATAGGCCTATTATGAATACATACATGTAAATGATTGAGTACACAAAAGAAATAGGTCTATGCCACAATGTCGTAATCGGTGAAAATGTTCAAAAGTAATTGCATTTCGATTTGAACGGCTCTGCAGTCTCAAACCTAGCTTCAGATCACAGCAGGGGGTTTAGCCTAGCGCTATGGCCGGGATTAAGGCCTCCTGCCAATAGCAGACAACCTACATTTAGGTAGCTATATAATACTGTTCACATGCTATACGTACCGTATAGGCCTAGTTTGTTTAGTCTTGTTAGTTTTTGGCGACGAATTTTGATTTGTGATAACTATTCACAAGAGTGCTATAAATTTGGCAGTAGGTTATTTTAAAGATATGCTTATGCCTACTTGTTTATTTACAATCAATCAATCACGTACATTTGATAAAGCAAAGCGTCATTGACCATGCAGCTTAATTTATACGGTCAACCGGGGGTTATGGAGCCCTTAAGCCTTTTGCTTATCATTATGCTTAGGTTTTAATAAAAATTACAATGTGAATATTCTATTTGTTTAGAGACCTGGACTGTTTTCTTGACCAAATACACGTTCGACTGCTGAACACCACTCACCATAGGAACATAACAATATTATTATTAAGGCCTACGAAGTTACCAATGAATGTGTTGTAATAAATTGTTAACTTCGGATTGATGTTACAGAGAGGTGCAGCTTGCATCGTCCGATTTCTATCCTCAGATAGATATGTTGGTTCGCGCACGCTGTATGAGACCTCCTGAAAACATTTTCTATACTATAGAAAATATAGATGATTGATGGATCTGATGGCAGCATTTTTCACGCTAGTTGAAAGCCAGTGGAAACATTTTTCAGATAATAAATAGTAAAAACGTCTGTCGCCAGAGGGCTGATACCAGGTCCTATCGACAGCTGACGTTCATAATTTTTTATGATCCTGACGCTGTGAATGTTATATAAGCTTAGGCCTATAGACCTAGTCGAGATCTGTTGTGAGGCGGGAAACCTGACGGAGACTGACGGTCGCATCTCTTCGACTTTCGACTGAAACATTTCCAGAAAAACTCTACTACTGACGCCGACTCAATCGCTTTTTCCCGCTGGAAAACGATTCTCAGTTCATTGCTTTTTTCCAGATACGATTTGCCTATAATTTGCCAGCAGCATGAACCACGTGATGATTCTTGCAGCTCTTATTACTCTTTCAGGTGCTATACGGCTCGCTGAAGGTAGGTTTTGCAGCTGAAAATGTGGTTTTGGATATCAGAGAATGCATTAAAAGTGTTCAGCATTTCTATTAAAAACTTAAACTATCATATCATGGTATTGGACTTCCCGTAATAAAATATGTTTTTTAAAGAATAATTGATTGATTGAGTTTAACGGCACTTCAGCACATAATTGGCTATTTCGTGCCTTTTTTTTTAAAGAATAGGCCTATGCCATGTTCGCGGTATAAAAACCTTTGCCAGATCTAATAAAGATACCAATACGCACTTTAGACTAGTAGGCCCAAAATCAGCATCCGAGATTTTGTTATAATTAGGTCTATTAGGCCTATACTAGCGCGCGCCAATGCCATAAGAGCAGTTGAAAAATTGTGACCCGATTGGAAACAATGCTGTAGGATAATAATTGAAGTTTAGGCTTATGTGAACTTTTAACGTACCGGTAGTTATTAGCCAACCATGCAGGCTCTCAGTCATACATGATTCTTTCGTGGCATTTAACAAAATAAGGAGCAATGAAATAAGTATATGCGCCTAGCTATAGTTGGTCAGATCAATCCTCATTCCTTTTTAAAGATAGGAACAACTTTGAAAATTTTATGACTTGTGTCACTACACCTGTGGACCTTATAATGGAGCAGCTGATAATTTCAGTCAGGATCGAAAGCAACAGGGAAAATACAGGGAGCAGGAAATCAGAATTCAATTAAATCCATACACCCATGCTATTGGTAGTCTATATAGCCTAATAATATTGAACTATAGGCAGCCTGCAGGTTAAGAATTTTCTCTGAGGAGGTCGAGTTAGTCCAAAGAAGCATGGACGGAGACTTAGGGAAGAAGGTCCCCAACGTTTGTGGTGGGGGAACCGTACATGCTCATGTCCCCCTCAATATTTAAGAATATTCACCATAAACTGCATGGTAAATTTTCACAGTGGTACTGTGGTTTACAGTGTTAGGACATCCAGGACTTTTTTGGTTAATATGTAGCCTAAGAGCTGGTAACAATACAAGAAAATTTTAAGTTTTCGACCAAATGACTTTAAAACTTCGTCAGAAAATTTGGTCGATGAAAATGTCGTTGGCGACTCAGTCGTCCGCCTAAAACATCGGCCGCTCGTTCGCTCCCCCACCCCAACTTGTAGACCAAGTCTCCGCCAATGCACAGAAGCAAGGTGTAGATGGATCAAGATTGAGAATAGCGAGTTTGGAACTTTCTCAGCTGTGAAAATTTAATGGCCTTCTTGCTATACCTCGTGCTGAAACCTCATAGCTATTCATGGCATTGTAGGCTATACAGCTTTTGCATAGTTTTGCACGTTCACTTGTGTCTCTTTTCCAGAGGTTCCTCGCACTGGAGCGCCTCTGTTTAGCCTTGCACCGTGTGGAGGGGTAATCTATATTGTTATAAGATCGTAGGCCTAAATAGAATAGAATATATTGAATTGCTCAAATCGTTTGCCATATATGCCTAGGTCTAGGCCTAACTTCAGGATCTTCATTCTTAGTTCCAATATGAATAGGCCTAATTCAAAGCGACTCCATTTTTGCATCTTGCTCACCTATTTTTTAAAATTATGAACGGATGAGATTCCAACTTTCAAGTTTTATTAGGTTATTATTAAGCACAGCTGCACAGGACTACTGTGCCTGCATGATGAGATCAGCTACTTTCTTTCCTCACAAATCCTAATCGTTTATGTTTATAGGTGTTGGGTGTTTTACACAGGCCTATCTTGAATATAGGCTATTAGGCCTATGTAGCTGAACCTTTTCCTACTGGATTTAAGAAGGCTTCATGTCATTCAGAAATGTTTAGGCTATACATCAAGCCTAATCAAGGTTAGCTACACCGGTAAACTTATAACAGTGTTATTCGTGATTTTTTTGTGTAGGCTATAATTATAGGCCCTTCGAGACTTCGCCTACATTGTTATTTACATGAGAACAAAGTCATACATTTGTATATGCAATAATGACAGCATCAGTGCGTCACTGAGGCAAGCGTTGACACGCAGTCGATCGATCGAGTCGATCGTAACTTGGTCAAGTCAGATCGATCGAAAAATCGTCGACTCGATCGACTTGCAAGTTTCAATTAATATTTTTGCCAAGTCGAGTCGAGTTGATTGCTCGACTAGACTCTGAAATAATTTTTACTGACTATTTGTGCAGATAGCCTACGTCACAAAACTACAACATGATATTGGCCAAAGGACATCTAATGAATTCCGTGTTAACACGCAACTGCAACTAATTGAATCTCTTCCCCGATGACACTTTCGTAGTAGGCTATATAGTGAAACTGTGGAAGTTTTCGAATACCGTACCGAGATGCTTCTTTCACTGTCTTACGGAGAAAACGGATCGTTTAAGATGCGTTGCCAACCTTAATAAAAAAATCAATTGCGGGAATCCGATGGCAAAATTTTGGTCCACTTCCAGTGGCGGCGCGAGGAGCTAGGGTGGGCTAAACCCCCCTAAAAAGGCCATCCATTTTTCCCCATGTAAAAATAACATTTTTGGACGATTAACCCCCTTTAGCCCCCCCAAAAATAACCGCAAAGGTACGCAGGTACGCACGATGTTTGGTAGACAGCTTGGCGGTCACGGAAAAGGACCAGTTTTCCAAGATTTCGGCCAAATGACTAAAAAAAGGTCATCAGAAATTTTGACGGGCGAAATGGACATTTTCTTGAGATTTTGGTCGATGACCAAAAAAGTCATCAGAAATTTTGGCGACTGAAAACGGAAAATTTTCGCCGCAAATTCAGCCCCCCAAAATTGAAATCCTGGCGCCGCCACTGTTCACTTCACAGTAAATATTGATGGGGCCGCAGCTGCCACACACGATTCATAGAAAAATTATATGTCCAATCAAGTCGTCGAGTCTTTTTTTAAAAAGCCTATTAATCTATTGTTGCCTTCAGGTTAGGAAATGCCATAGAATGAAATTCATGATGACATTGATTAGTGTCATGCAAACTCGTTGAATAGGATAAATAGGACTAAGCTTACTGGCAATTTTTGCAGACACATTGGAACAGATTTTGCAGGCCTAGAGGCTATATCGTAGACCTTCCTGAAATGCATGATAAATTTGTGTACGCCTACTGAGATGCCGGTGTAGTCTATACGAATGAAACAGATGTCATCAATTTTGGCCAAGAAATTCGAAGTAGTCGATCGAGGCGATCATGGGCGGAGAATTAGGGGGGCAGAAGGTCGGTCCCTCAATGGACGTGGTGGGGGAACGGCCCATACATTTGCCCCCCCAATCAGCAATCGCTAAGTGTTAGGTTATCATGTATACACACTTCACGAAAACATGGTGAACAACAAACAAAAAAGGTCATCAGAAATTTTTGCCGGCATTAGATGAACAATTTTCTTCGGCGTCTCAACCGTTCGTGCGCCCAAAATCTTAGGCGCCTTTTCGCCCCCCCCAAAATCTCCGCCAACTTGCCAATTCAACTCGATCGCACGTAGCACTCGACTCGATCGACTTTCGTGGGGTATTATAGCAAACAGTGGTTCAATCGACATCTGAAGGACGATCGATGTGCAGGGCTTTTTTTAACGTGCAGCAGTTCTACTCAAAATGTGCAGTTGTTGTAAATGAAGTTGCGCAGTTGTAAAAGCAGTTATGTGAAGTGAAAATCATTACAAAAAGATAATTACAGACGGTTCACGATGCATGGAAGAGCGAAGGAGCTGTGCATGGTTGTATCGTCTATATATATAGTTGTACACAATGCTGTAATGCATGTATGGTATACGCGTGAATGCTGCAGTTTGTAATGGCTGAACCAAGTCAGCTGAATCATTTGCAAGTTAGTTTTTTAAGCATTGTTCGTCAGACTGTAATAGCGGGTATCCGATGGCATTGGCTGCAAGACCGAGTTGACTCCGT
Source organism: Lumbricus terrestris (assembly GCA_949752735.1). Taxonomy (NCBI): domain Eukaryota; kingdom Metazoa; phylum Annelida; class Clitellata; order Crassiclitellata; family Lumbricidae; genus Lumbricus; species Lumbricus terrestris. Next base: position 72,112,014 of record OX457038.1, on the reverse strand, counting down.
AGAAACATCATCAGCCTCTTATCTTGAAAGAGCCAATTGAAAGCTAAGCACCGCATTGCACATGCAGCTTGTAGCCTACGATACCAACAATCTGATGTGTCGCCACAGATTTAGACAGTATTATCTTATTTGCAGTACATTACGTGCATGCGCAACTTTAGTAAATATGTTTTTGAGGTTAAATCTTAAGTTCCGCCGCTATTTTAGGCTAACTGGCACGGGCTGTTTTAAACGTATTCTATCGATAAGGCGACTCTTTTTTGTTGCAGGCGCCCTTTTGATCGGCGCTCTTTCGATCAGTCGCATTTAAAATCGGCGAACTTTTGTGGTCGCCCTTCTGATGGCCCGCCTTTCGAAGTCGCCTTATCGACAGCGAACCGTTTTGGAGGAATTTTTAGAACTGCACAACTCTTTCTTTTCCTTCCAGTCCTCCATGATAAATTACTTCCAATTGGAGGAAAATGACCATTTTTTGCTAGTTTTAAACTGTACGGAAGTGTTTTTACAACTGAACACATCCATTTAGAACTGCACATTTTGTGTACAACTGCACGCTAAAAAAGCCTTGCTCGTATCAGTGACATTGGAATGACAGAGTCCGAGAGGTGCTTACAGACTCAACTGAATCCGTCAAACTTTGTCAGCGCTGAGCACCACAGACATGAAACCGAAAGAAGGTTCACATCGTCGGATTCTTTTTTGGACACCAGTCGACGACTAGACGACTCGAGAACGACAGACGACGAGCGCTCGTGAATAAACTGGTGCCCTGCGCTTGGCTTTCGAGTGGCACTTTAGAAATCTGGAGATTGCGATTACGTAGTCTATCATTTTTTAGTCTTCCGTTTTAGACCTTATGAATCAATTTACTGATCAAAGAAAATGAACTGCTCTCTATTATAGCCAATGTTGGGTCGGGAACGAGCATGGGTTCTGCAGTGGCGGCGCTAGGGGGGGGCTAGGGGGGGTGGCTAAGCCCCCATAAAAAAGGCCATCCATTTTTTTCCCATGTAAAAATAAAAATTTTGGGCGATTTACCCCCTTTAGCCCCCCCAAAACTGAAATCATGGCGCCGCCACTGGGGTTCTGCGTAGCAACCTTGAAAATGGCGCTGCATAGATACTTAAAATGATTAATTAAGCGAATAATTAAATTAATTGATTGCCAGATAATTATTATAGTGAATCTATTCTCTATAATTATGTGCTATGTAAATGGTTGCAGCGGATGCGTGCAATCCGAATCTGTGCAAGAACGGCGCAACTTGTCAGCTGAGTACTCAGGGCTACAACTGGGGTTTCCTCTGCGTATGTCAGCCTGGATACATAGGGTCTCAGTGTCAGTGGGGTAAGAAGTTCAGCTATTGCCTAGGCTTATGCACTCCAGTTAAACTGATCGAGAGCAGTACACGTGTTTTATGGTTGTACGCATATACAATTATAGTACACGGTGAACGGGAAAAAACCAACCTCTGCTACGATATAGGCTGAACAATAATTTGTGCATTTCAATAAAACTTGGGAGAAACTTCAGGTTAAAGGACATAAATCAAATAACTATCATTTGTTAGTCATGCAGATATGAATTGTCTTTATGCCTGTACAATTTCATTTCGATATTCTTACTTCTGGCCAAGATATTGACAAGAATAATGAAATTGTTTTTTTTGGCGTCGCGTTTTTGAATCGTCCAAAACGGTGGGTGGATTCACTAAAAGTGATATAACTTTTGTTCTGTTTGAAGTAATTATTTTTTTTTAATTTGACCATTCTACGTAAATATGAATTGCCTTTAAGACCGTAAAGTTTCATTTAAAAATTCTTGTGTTTGGCCAAGATATTGGCTAAAAGCCGTAGGGGTTACTTTTCTGTGGCCCACCCTGTATATCTATATATTTATATATATCTACATATATTTATATATATCTACTTATATTTATATATCTATATATCTATATATCCCATATCTATATCTTTGCTTGTTATGGAGTATTCCGTGCATCTCTATATGTTTTGCAGATGGTAATCGGTGTGACGCGAATACGAAGACTCCATGTAAGAACGGAGGAAGATGCTTCGTCCTCCCGGATGATGGAAGATTCTGCGACTGTCCTGGACAGACTGACACATCCATCAAATACGGAGGACACTACTGTGAAATAGGTCAGTAAAACAGTGCACGGAATTATACTTTTTATTTAAAAAAATTTGTTTCTCCATTTCTATAGCGCCCCTTCAAGCTCTTTAGTCAGAGGCGCTCCCGACTACTACAGGGCGGACACTGCATCGGAGTTTCACGCTGCAGCGCCCGAGCAATTGCCGGTGAAGGACTTGCTCGAGGTCCCTACACGACGGCTTGAGGTGGATCCGAACCTGGGCCCCTCCAGCCCCAAGGAACCGACGCCACCACTAAACCACCGCGTCCCACGATCATCACGTATACACATACCGTGTATACACATGCTCTGCTGGCACGTTGCATCCCAACGTGTACGCCGAGAGTATAGACAAACTAACAAACTGTAGGTTATACAATTATATGCGGTTAAGACACACGAACATTAGGCTACATCAAGAGTGCTAATAAAGAGATCAAAATAGCAACAGTAATTTGCATTTAATATTTCCTGGATCGTCTATTTCTGGATTCTCAGTTTCACTCTTGCAACATATATTTTATTTATTTTATTTATTTCAAGTATTTATATAGCGCCTCTTCAAGAAACCTACTCAGAGGCGCTCTCTGCGCTAACTAGCCGAAATGATGTTAAGTGTCATAACAACAAGAAAATTCCATCAATTGGCAAAATAAGTCACAGTGAGCCGGAAACAGTCATCAGTGGCGATCCCTCGCAGACACGTAGAATCATCCAACGGAATCCCGTCAACAGCTTTCAGATGGTGTGAATGTTCAGAGTCTCTGGTACAGGTTGCGTCAGTAGAGTAGAGCGGCGACAGATGACAGGGCTCGCAAACACGAAACGCTGACGAAACTGAAGCTCCTCGCTGGTTGAAGATGATGCGCGCGTCCGGCCAATCGTCGGGCACAAAGTTTGCACAGTAGAAGGCATTTGTCGCATTTATATATATATATAATATTATATATATATATATATATATCATGGGGCGGGAAGTGACGAAACTCCCTTCCTATATATATATATATATATATATATATATCAATGCTCGAGGGTACGTACCATACGTATTCTATTTTTGAAAGGTACGTACGTATTTTAACGTATACCCTATTTTAGGGTACGTAAACAATAATAAAATACGTTAGCCTCGTCATTGCTCATTATAAGAATGTTCGATTTAATTTAAGCAAACAATCACAGCCAAGTAGGCCTTATAAAGTAGGCCTACACAGCGTAGTGAATTGCTGCAATGCAATATTGTAGGTCCTATTTCTATCCAGCATATACATTGCTCTTAATGCACTAATTAATGCCAGTTAGTCGGCTCAGTTCTGCCGCAGCGCTTAAAAGTCCAACTCTAAGGAAAACGCATAGGCGGAGTTTGGTTCCCGTTCTTGGATGGGCTAACTTATGAGTCTGCGTCTTCTGGAAGGGGGGGCTAGCCCGGGAAAAGATACCGTCTAAATGGTAAAAAAACTAAATCTGGGTTTTCTTGGGGGCTTAGCCCCTCTAGCCCCTGATAAACTCCACCGATGAGAACAGGTTGGCCAGTTGCATTCAATTAACTTTAACAGAAGAATTTATCGAATTAAATTTACTGCTACGCTACCGGAAATACCGATTTCAATGACGCATATATGGCCTACTGTTGACCATGTATACGTACAATCGTACATGTAGGCTATGGGTCGCCGAGTAGGCTACGTAAGCCATAAACAAAATTTTCGTGCACATGTATGGTACGTACCATTCGCGTATTGTATTTTCTGAAAGGTACTTTTGTATTTTAACGTATTCTATTTTAGGGTACGCGTACCCTCGAGCTATGATATATATATATATATATAAATTATATATATGTGTGTATGTTTATATATATATATATATATATAAGCCTAATCTACTAAGGGAAGTATGGAATAGTGTTTTATGTGCCATCGTAATGCTCGTGACTCTACAGTTAAGCTATCATGCAGGGCCGCAAATCTATTTCGAATTTTCGATATGACATTGTGTGGAGGAAAACTGCCCTTCCAAAGTTTGTATACTTCCCTAAGCCCATAAGTCTATAATAAAATTATTATATAACACACCAGTGCATGCATATCTGAAACGTACGCTAAAGTAATACGATATGTTATGTAAACACAAGACGCATCACAAAATGTGAAACTCAGATTTTCTGTCTTTGATTTGTCAGAGAACCCGTGCTTGTCGTGTCCAAGTAAGACAGTCTACTGTCGCTCAGCAGCTACCGCTGCCTTAGGACGGCTCTGTCTCGATGCCAGCCGCATTCAGATAGCATGATGGTGATGATGAGGAAGACCGCGTCGTCGTATACCATGCACACTCGGAGGAGGAACGCTCCATGGCTACAGACAGACTGGATAATTCTTCTGCAGATCTGCCTGACCGACTCGCATTACATTTCTTGATAAACTTAACATTTTGCTTTGCATTTGCTTAAAGGCTGACACATTTATCGGATTAATAAGCTGTCACGACCATCGTTTACGCTCTGATCGTATAGTACCGTAGTTGCAGTTTAACGTCACTGTGTGGTAACAAAGACCATTAGCGACGCCCTCCTCCTTTATCCGGTGATTCGTGACGTTGGTGTAAAACGCGTGTACACATGTCAGATGACAGGTCCTATATATGCTCGACTTCAACGCTGCGTCTATTATAATGCAGCGATTGCAGATGCAGTTTTGCAGTCAAGCATATATTATGGTGTGTCATGTATGTAGCTCGTGACAAACTTGCAAATTGACGACTGTAATTATCTCTTCCCGAACTAGAACATAGTTTACAAATCGTTCTAGATAGCCATTGCTGTTCCTCGTCTTTGGAACAAACTACCATGCAGTAGACATATATACTGCATGCGATATAGTATCTGACCCGTCCTATGAATGAGCCCACCAAAACTCAACCTCTCACTATACGTGTATCCTCCACAAGACTTTCACTCGAAACTGAAAATATTATTTTTTTCACAGATGCTCATATCCTGATTCCTCCATTTCCCCTATACCTCCCATACACCCACGCTGTTCAGCTCTAAACATCATCCGCCTTTGCCGTCTGAGTCGTCTAACTCCTTGTCTGACTCTCCGGAACTTGACCTCTCTCTGCCTGTCGACTGTGTTTCGACTAAGCGCCTGTGAATATGCTGGTTCCAGTGACTTCGCTGGTGTGTGTACTGTTACAGTAGAGGTTAAGAGTTTACGATTACAATTAGGATTATGATAGCTGCTCAGGACAGGATGAAGAATTATGTGGTATTTAGCCAAGTCGGAGCCGATGAGGGGAATGATCTAAGTTGGCCGGAGTTAACTGTAGGCTATAAGGAAAATTATATCTCTATTGGCAGGGGAGGATACAGAAATTTTAGAAGAGGGGTCAAAATTTTCGGTGATCTTTGCAGAAAAATCTGATGACCTTTTTTGAAAGTCGTTTGCTTGAAATGTCTTGAAAATATACCACTCTCTAGTCGTCGTATCCTACCTTTTCTCTACCGCTGCATTGATTTTTAATGCTTGTTGAAACAAAATGAGGGGCCACGTCCTATGCACTTTTGACATGAGGGGGCATGGCCGGATTGACCTCCTGGATTCACCCCTGTCTATTGGGACATGTAGCCGATACCAATACGAAAACCTACGGGAAGAGATATAATATCTTCAGAGGGTGATATTATCTTTTCTGTCGTTTGCCCGGCAACCTGGATCACTGTGAAACTACGTCTAATGCCTAGAGCCTTTGAGACTACGTTCTACCCTGCTTTTAAGACTGTTCTCTTTAGCCGTGATTGAGTCGCTTCTGAGTAGATACTCTTGAAGAGGCGCTATATAAATGTCTGAAACAAATGAATGAATGAATAAATATCCAGAATCTTGAGGAGTGTTGGAAGTTTTCCATTGTGTGCACCTCCCCTTCCACATATCGCATTCTAGTTCATTGCAAATCAATAACTATAGCACTGCTGCGTATAGGCCTATATGTAACCCAACCCACACCCACGCCGTCGCTTTAAGTATCGGAAATCATAATTGCAAATGATCAAAATCGATCCCAGCATTGATACGCAAAGTTGAGCCTACAGTAACTGTTGTCGTTCGATGGCGAGTTACGGTCCGTCACCTTTGACCCGATGAATTATTAATTAATCGGGACCCACGCATCGGTCGATCGCTGTCGTCCGTCTGCTGATGATGGGGGGGAGGGGGGTTGGAAGGGGTGGTGGTCGAGTACGTAGTCTTGTGTTGAATGTTGAAACTGGTAGATCACCTGATGATGATGATGACCAGGGTCGGAAGAGAATTAAGTCACGGTGGCCGATATGATCGAGACTCTTATCTGCTTCCGTTGGTGAACTATTATGCAGCTGCACATCACTCAGGTTAATTAAAGGGGCATTCATTGTCCAAAATTCATCGATGTTCTGCTTGTGTGCTGTACCGACATAAATAGATTTATGAGCAATGACAGTTGACCCCAGTAGCCTACTTCCCACGTAGGCGGATCTCGTTTCTGTGGGTTCATTATTTCCGTGTAGGATGTGATTCAATGTGATGTAAATCCTCGGAAATTTACCCGTGGTTTTCGGTTCTTCTTCTTTGGAATCCCTGCTGCTTCTCTAAGTTCTCTCAATCCCTTCTTGACCCATTAAGCGTCAATTAAAGCGTATAATTTTATTGGTTATTGGCACTGTAAAGGACCAGCCCTTAGCTCACGTGCCACGTGATACGGCCAAACGGTATAGTGGAAACCGCCGAGATTTAGCGGGCGCCAATTAATTACCCATAGCGACCGACTGATAGTTAACGCTTTAAGATTAAGATCTTTCCTTTTTCTGGTTGCGTTCTGTAATGGCTGACACGTTGTCATATGGCCGGTTTTTAGTAATTTTAGTTGAATCGGACAGTTTGTTTGCGATTTTACTTTAATGTTAATACACTGCGAGTGGTGATTAAGTTTGCGAATCTTTGTGTGTTGTTTGTTGGTGAACTGATGCAAGATAAAATGGCAACCCAACAAAAACATTCCTCCCATGATTCAACCCTTAATACTGCCCACGTGTACTCGAACATTAATAACTCCGCCTGCGATCGAGCAGAAGACGCATTCACACAGGATCCGAGGGAAACTATAATTACAACCGCGGCGGACGACGAGGCCCGAGCGGATGCCCGAGTAGGACTCATGCAGTTGTGGCACGCTAGCGTGGTGTCAGGCCAATTAGAAGCAGACTACGGCAGGGAGCAGTCGGACCCAGCCCGACCCCTGGCGGCGGGCGTTCTCGGACAGAGAACCGGCGACGATATGTCCTTTATTCCACTCGAGCGGCGTCCTGGTAGAATAACCGCTAACTCTGAAATATACGACTCCTATTCAACGAACCATTCCGTTTTGCAACCTATTCCGAATTCTGACTCTCTAGGTTATCAAGCTACAACGCCTCTTCATAATCATCCATCCATTGCTCCCTCGGCGTCCCCCTTCGATGAGATAGCGACGACATCAAGGGGGCGAAAGTTTACAAGTGATTCCAGAAGTGTGGGGTGTGTTGAAATGGATGAAACAGGACAGCCCAAACTTACAAGTGATTTCAGAAGTTGGAGATTGCGCCTAAAAGATGATGAAGAGAATGAAAGGTGTTCGAGAGTTGATAATGAGACCAGAGACGAAATAGAGAAACGGAAAGATGAAAGGAGAGGCGAGATATTAAGAGGCAGTGAAGTGAAGAAAAGGAGTATATGTCAACAAGAGTACGCAAGGGGAATGGAAGAAGTTGATGGAACTAGCATTAATTCTTCACGACTAAAGAAGAACACGACGACGACCCAGACTGGACAATTGCAAGACCTTTTAGCACCACTACAAGAACTGTGTAGGCATCTCAGTGAGATTTGCGGGCAGAGTGGAAAAAGTGTAAGCAATGGTCCTGGGCTGTGCACGGAAGTCGGACAAACGTTAAGTCGTCCCTTGGTGGCCAGTCCGTTAGAAACTCGTCCAGTGATTTTAGTTGAAGGCGATGGGTTGAGATATAAGCCGACCATCGAACCGAAATCATGTACGGAGGATGAAACGAAGAAGCAACCAAGAGACAGACACAAGCAGTGGCTGAAACTAGAGAAATTTGATGGTCAAACGCCTCTGGAAGCGTTTCTAGTCAAGTTTGAGATCTGTTCGAGACAGAATGGATGGGACGAGGACGAAAAGGTGAACCAATTGATGTGTGCCATGGTAGGACCAGCAGCGCATCTGTTGTGGGAATTTCACGCCTCAGGTCTGTCATCCTCGAGCGATCTGATAAAGCGACTTAGGAGCAGATATGGATGTTCGGACCAGACAACATTATATCGTACGCAACTTCGTGCGCGAAAACAGAGAAAAGAAGAGTCCTTGCAAGAGTTAGCGCAAGACATCCGACGCCTGATGGTGCTGGCCTATGCTGGTCCGCCCACGGAGATGAGTGAGATGGTCGCCATCGATGCATTTCTCGACGCAATAGAGGACTCCGAGCTTGCCCTATGCGTGAGAGACCGCGAACCGACTAACCTCGAAGCAGCGTGCAGATGTGCTATTCGACTAGAGGCGAATCGAGCCACTCGAGGTAGAACTGGAGACCATGAGCGTAGATCGGGACGAATCCAAGCGATCCGAACAGATGACAGTTCTAGCGAAGAATTGCTTCGTAGATTGTCGGAGCAAATGGCTAACATGGAACAGCGTCAACTGCTGATGGAACAGTGGTGGTGTGGGCCAACGTTGCAAGCATCTGACGGAAGGGAAAGACACTCGGTAGAACCTCGATATGTGCCGATGGAAAATCGACAGAGATCGGAGGGAGGAACGAGAAACAATTTAGAGACGCAAGGTCGAAGGAATCGACGAAGTGGTGGTCGGTGCTTTCTCTGCTTGCAGCCAGGACATTTCCGGAAAGACTGTCCACAAGCAAGGACAGACGTACAAGGTCAAGAAGAAGGAGAAAGGATAGCTAACGCAAGATATATCCAAGGAAGTACTAACGCGTACTTGCCGCTTCGGATAAATGGGCGCGAGATCCTAGCTCGGATTGACACAGGGAGCGAGATGTCGTTAATTCCTGCCTCGTTAGTACGCCTGCAAGACATGCGAGAATCGCGACAGCTCCTGAACGCGGCCAATGGCACCCGCATTCGTGTGCTGGGCGAGATTACTGTGCAAGGTGAAATCGCAGGGCGGATTTTCCAGATTCCGTGCCTCGTCACCGAGGAGCTGAACGAGATGATTCTGGGACTCAATTGGCTGGAACAACAGAACGCGAGTTGGAATTTCCGCGAACGGTCAATTCAACTGCAGGGACGAGACTACGCACTGTCTCGTGGAGCTGGAACTGCGCGATGTCGGAAAATATCGTTGGCAAGAACTGTTGCGCCACCTATGAGCGAAGCGGATGTGGAGGTGTTTGCCGTTCTTCCCACCAAGAAGGACGACCTTCGACTCTGCTCTGTACCGACGCAAGTGCTCGAATCTGACATTCTATCAGCCAGTGCGTCACTGCCTGCTCGAACCGCAGAAGTCGATGTGTCTGGTGACCCAGACATCCTGCTGTCCTCTCTACGGCTGAACGTGTCTGACGACGTTCCGCCAGAAGCTAACGATCGGCCGACTCAGACTGCGCCCTCTCAACTGCGAGCCCCGTGTCTCACCGTCGTTGAAGAGTGCGATTTCGAGAATCAGCCCCAACCCGACTCCGCGCGACCCTCCGCTGACGAACTCTCACGTCGACCGCATCATGTGGAGATGGTGCAGACTACGCGAATTCCTCTTCGACCGGAAGAGTCCCTTCCAGACGACTTCAGCATCCTCTTACCTGGAGTGATGGCTACGTACCGCGCTACCGAGCGTTCGGGTACGAAATTCGGCTCCAACCTCCTGTTCGTGGGACGAGACGTTAGCGCGCCCATCGGCCAAGTCTCTGGCGATGGTTCGGCGACAGAACTCTGCGACCAAACAGTGGACGAGTTGGTGGATCAACGCCTGCACCGGATGCAGGGCGCCTATCGTCGGGTGCGAACTCACTTTCAGCAGTTCGTGCAGCATCGGACTGTCCGATACAACCTTCGAGTTCGACCCGCAACTTTCGAACCTGGCCAATGGGTATGGTACTACTGTCCTCGTCGACACACTGGTATCAAGACCAAGTGGGCCAAGTTCTACGAAGGACCGTACAAAGTTCTGGAGCGCGTCGGACCCGTACTCTACCGAATACAGAAGTCGACCCGTGCTCAGCCGAAGTTGGTTTATGTGGACAAACTGAAAAACTTTGGGGGAGACTGTCCGAAGGACTGGGATATGCCGATCTCGAACGATGTTACTGATCGAGACGAACTTTTGGGACTTGACGAACTTGTCCGAGACGAGGAACTGAACTCTGTCTCCAGACCAACCCGTCCCCATGTTCTTCCTGTTCGGTTTCGTTTATAAGCCACGCCCTGACCAGTTATTCACCGTTGTGAAAAACGTATTATTCACCGTTGTGAAAGCGTGTTGGTGATGTCAATCACCTAGATAAGTGTTTGTGTTGCCCGAACCCGAACTTCTGATTAAAGGATTGTGCAAGGAAACAGACGACCCTGGGTCGTGCGATAGTTAATCATGTAGCAGGCTAAGGATGATTCTACTGTTTCGTGTTAGTTTGTTTCTGCATTCTGTTGGAGCGCTTTGTTACAGTTGCGTTATAACATTGGGTGCATGGGTAGGAACAGTCGGTGACCCTGTAGTCCAAATTTACATTTGCCGGATGCTTTAGGCCCGAGGTATGGAAATTTGTAGAGGGGTTGACCGTTGTTTGAATGGTCCAGTACCGTTTGTTGGTTTCCCGGTGGTTTCACCACTTGAGTAGGTTGGGGAGAGTGTAAAGGACCAGCCCTTAGCTCACGTGCCACGTGATACGGCCAAACGGTATAGTGGAAACCGCCGAGATTTAGCGGGCGCCAATTAATTACCCATAGCGACCGACTGATAGTTAACGCTTTAAGATTAAGATCTTTCCTTTTTCTGGTTGCGTTCTGTAATGGCTGACACGTTGTCATATGGCCGGTTTTTAGTAATTTTAGTTGAATCGGACAGTTTGTTTGCGATTTTACTTTAATGTTAATACACTGCGAGTGGTGATTAAGTTTGCGAATCTTTGTGTGTTGTTTGTTGGTGAACTGATGCAAGATAAAATGGCAACCCAACAAAAACATTCCTCCCATGATTCAACCCTTAATACTGCCCACGTGTACTCGAACATTAATAACTCCGCCTGCGATCGAGCAGAAGACGCATTCACACAGGATCCGAGGGAAACTATAATTACAACCGCGGCGGACGACGAGGCCCGAGCGGATGCCCGAGTAGGACTCATGCAGTTGTGGCACGCTAGCGTGGTGTCAGGCCAATTAGAAGCAGACTACGGCAGGGAGCAGTCGGACCCAGCCCGACCCCTGGCGGCGGGCGTTCTCGGACAGAGAACCGGCGACGATATGTCCTTTATTCCACTCGAGCGGCGTCCTGGTAGAATAACCGCTAACTCTGAAATATACGACTCCTATTCAATGAACCATTCCGTTTTGCAACCTATTCCGAATTCTGACTCTCTAGGTTATCAAGCTACAACGCCTCTTCATAATCATCCATCCATTGCTCCCTCGCCGTCCCCCTTCGATGAGATAGCGACGACATCAAGGGGGCGAAAGTTTACAGCACCATAACAGTTCTTAGATAGGCATGTTTAATTGTTACAGATTTTCTCGAAGACAATCTTTGTAGTGTACAAAAATAATTCCAGGGCCTACATAATTCTGTATGAAAAAAACTCCTAGTATATATTCTATGAATTTCTATCTAAATAGGCCTGATAAGTTAAGTGGCACATCATAATTATAAGGAACGTCTGTTACTGGACAGTATAGTGTCGGCGTAATGTGGTAGCCTATACGAAGTTTGCTAAGTGAATGATGATGCAGCAAAACCAAACCGGGATCGACTGAAAAATGACATGAATCAGGCCTATTAATAATTTTTCGTACTGTTCACGACCCTAAGTATTAGGCCTCATAGTTATAGTTAATCAAATATAAGTCTCAGAAGACCAAAGACAATTCTTTTAACGGTATTCAAAAGTCATGATCGACGGTGTCTCATAGTTATGGGGCTTGTCAAATCGAACAATCCCTGAAGCGTAGTTATGGGAATTCAGCAGGACAGTTGATCTTCAATTTTTCCCAACGGTAACGGGGTTCAACAGATTATTCTTGATTCAAATAAGAAATTATTCATGAAAGCTGCTGTGGTACGTAGCCTATGCCAAAGATTCCTCCACCATAGAATGATCTTGCGCATGTCTGCTGAAAAGAAACTGAAGAGAGAATTTAGTATATGCCGACTTTTGAATTTGGGCCCTCTATATCTACATGTATCTGATCTGTCTTAAAATTACTCTGCAGCCTATATAATTATGCCAATAGACTAAAATTATTTAAGAGTGCAGAAGTTTTCAGTATTGGCACTTTATAAGCAACTCTAAATTGCTTCTGTTAACCCTCGGGCTACCAAGGGGGGGTGGTTGCCACCCCCCCCTAGGTTTTTCGCAAATCAAACGCGTTCCGTCTGGAAAAAATTTTTGAAAAAATTAGTAGCTGTAGAGGGTTCATTGGGACACATTTTGAGCTAAAACTTTTGATGATGCCTCCTACCGTGGATACCACCCCCCCCTAGAATATCGTCTGTAACTTTTCCGCCCTTTAATATTAATAGACACAAATTATACCATTCTATAGAGGGAATGTGGGGCTACATTTCCATGCTCATTGAGTTGTCTTTTGACAACCGGAAGTGCTCAAAATAAATTAAAATATATATAAAGGTGTTTTATTTTCATAAAATTGTCATGTTTTTTCTGTTATAACTTATCCATAATTTATTTTTTAATAGAAATAAATTATGCCATTCTGTAGAGGGCATTTAGGGCTATTTTCCGATACTAAATAATTTGTCTTTTGATGACCGGAAGTGCTCAAAATAAATTAAAATGTGTGAAAATGTTGGGTTTTTTTACAACGCAAGCCGATATGTGTGCGTAAACGTTTTTCAGCGGCTAAAACATGTTTTTTTTTTTGATTGAACATAAAACAGACTTATTACTAGTTTTTATAGTTGAATATTGGACTTTATTATATGTAAACAACTTTTTATATATAAATCATGTATAAAACACACAGAATCTAATATATTCCCTATGCGTAAGTATACATTTTGTGGAATCGACGGGTACCCATGGTAAAAAATTCATAATTTCGAGGGGCATTCATATTTTCTAAACCTAAATATACCATTTTGTGCAGAAATGAATGCTGAATCAAATGGTGTATTACAAGTTATGATATCACAAACCAAACCCAAAATCCAGGGGGGAGGGTGGTAACCACCCCCCTTGGTAGTCAGTGTTACAAAAAAAGCTTGGTAGCCTGAGCGTTAAAGTAGAGCTGTATAAAATTCGAATAAGCCTATATACTCTAACAAAGTCAATGTATACTTGTAAGGATTCGAAAGCAGTGAACGTCCTATTTCGCGAAGAAGCAGTCGCCGCTCATGCGTGACATAAGATGCGGTTCACCGGTGATCGCAATCGCAGAAGGGTCCATGAAGAGCTCTTCACTGGGTTTCAGCTGTCTGATGGGCAGCTGTTGTATACGACACCCTCCTGCCGAACCACTGGCACCCCCACGTGGTTGATCCTGCTCTTCCTTTGGACGACGCAGCAACACGGTCACCTTGGAGACGAACTTTGAACTCACCTTCGCCAGATAGTCCTCGCGCTCTTCCTCTTCCTGGATCTGACCAACGTCATTCGAGGAGTCATCGCTTCGCGTGGACTGGGCAGCACTAGAGTGATGACCAGAGGGATCACCATCATCCGGGCAACTGTTGAGGTCCACTGCCGTCCATCTGTGCTCACCACTCGTCGCTGAACTGTCGTCGGTCAACTCGGACAACTCAGTATCTGCGGAAAAAGAGATGGACGAATTGAGGTCCAATTCATCGTTGTACGCGGTCGATGCAGTTTGGCTTTCTTCTGCTATGTTGGCGGATGTTCTCTCTGTCACGACACTCGATATTTCTGGTCTCATCTGCGTTTCTGGGTGTCCGGAAAGTCGGGCAATCGCCTGGAAGAGCAGATCGACCCCTGGGCTGCTCGACGAGAAAACCTCTGCAGTGTCGGGATTTGATTCAAGTTTAGTTCCAACATCAGACTCTGGGTTCTCGTAGCAAGCCGAAACCACCGGATGTGAATGACATCCGCGGGAAAAGCCTACAGTTTCCGACGAAGGCACAGGCGAAGCAGTGGAACCTGCAGACGATGGTGCGTTCATTGGATGTGAGGAAAGAATAATTATTGGAGCTGGAGTATCATCGGATAGATCATCGTTGGCTACCTTGGAAGAAGACATCGCAGCTGCAGAGGGATCGATGTCTTCCAGTCCTTGCATGGACGACAATCTCTTCATCCCATGAAGACGCAGCTCTGACTTTCCAAGGAACTTTTCTTCGCCCGTCCTCGAAATAGTTTCACAGGATGTGGGTGATGAGTTGAAGACGAAAGGAGGAGTTGCTTGGGACGTCGACGACGAACCCTGGTCGCGTGTTTTCATGCCAGACAAATCGACGGAGATGGACCTTAAGAGGACCGGTCGTTTTCCGATCAGTTGTCGGAGAAACTCGGGATCTTCCGGTTCGTCTTCTGCGGAAGAGAAGCTCTCCAGCTTTCTAGCGCTGCGGAATATCTCTTGGCTGTAGTTCCTGTAGGAGGAGTCGAGTGGAGAGAAGGATGGAGAGAAGGACTCTGGTGTCCGGCTGCCGACTTCGTCATCCTCACCAAACGACTTTGCACGCAGAAGCCTTTCTCTGGACGCCCTTGAGGCAGAGTTAGGACGTTCAGTTGATCCCAAATGCGGTATAATAGTTCTTCCGGTTGAGCGTCCGAACGATGACCGTCGTTCAGATTCAGTTCTACCGTATCCCCCGTTCGACGGCAGTGTCCATGACCTCGGTATCATTGACGAAGTGCGGCCAGCGTTGTAAGACGATGCTGGTAACGTCATCGACCTGTTTCGAATGGACCAAGGCGCCAGCTGCCTCTCGATGGTCAGGGCCTCTGGGGGCATGCGTCTGCCTCCGAGCACCCGAAGTGGAGCCTCCCTATCCTTCGCAGGTGGCTTGAGTGGTGCATGCTGGCGACTGATGATAGACGCAGCGGCCGCCGCCTGTGTCATCTTCGGTCGAAGGCTGCGGTTGAGGGTGCGGAGGGAATCTGTGTCGGACGCCAGGCCGCGGGCTATGATCCGAGGCTGGAGCTTCTCGAAGAGTTCGAGGTACTGCGGAGGTATTTCCGGTCCCGCTGCTGGTTCTGAGAGTCTCGGTTGCAGCGTAACTTTGTAGACAATTTTTCTCTTCTTTCCCTCTTCAGAGGACCGGACTCCTCCTTCTTCGCCATCATTCCCCATCACGGAGAAACCGTTTTGACGGGATGAAAGAGAAGAAGCATGATCAGCTGATAAGGCCCTTTGGAGACGGTGTAGCTCCGACAGAAACGAGACTTCATCGTCGTCTGGAGATGGATGTTCTTCTGATTCATGCATGTTTCTAACTAAGCATCAAAAGTTCATGCAAGCTAGAGGCAGCTATTCGAGACGCTATCTAGTTTATTGTCAGAATCTGTAGGCTACAATGTATAGACCTTTAGATGCTTAGTATGTTTACGATCTCCATGGCTGTTACTAAAATCTATTCTTTGTTGGTGTCCAGTACTGCAAAAATTTCATAACCAGATCATGCGTAAGCGTGTTCTTTAGAGCTGCCGCCGAATCTTTACTCAACTCTCGTTTCACTGATGATCTCAAGTAGCTTACTCAATGACTCGAATCGGGTACAGGAGCTGTAGGCTACATTCGATATCCTAGGGATATACGATACGCCTATGACCATCTCAATCGTCTGCTGCAACGCGCAGCCTGCCTCGCATCCAATGCACTTGTAGCAGCGAATGAGATATTTTATATTCGACAGCAGAGCATTTCGACCGCTCTACGGGGCACCTGTTGTTTTAACGGTTGTCTCAACAGTAGGGAGCTGTCAAACGTCATAGTACCGAAAAACAGATCTCCAGTCGAGTCCTTTACTGTATATATTATGCACGTTGCGGGGGATCAGAAACTTTGCTCATGTTGGTCTATTTTGTATAATAATTTATACAGTTGACTTTAGTTAAGTTGAAAATGCTGCCTGTAGACCGCGACGCTGGACACAATGACGAAAACAATGATCGATTCCTCTCAACGGTACGTAGTAGGCTATATATTCACCAGTCACCTCATTTCCTCTGTATATTATTGTAATATATAGAAGGTTCCCCATATCATGAACATGTCGGTTACAGGTCAACGGCAGGAAAGCCTATCCGTTTTAATTTGGAATGTAGGGCCTATGCCTATCTATAGGTCTACAGATGGCTAAAGCCGGAATACATGATTTGCTGTTGATGGCAGCGTATATGCCATGGAGGTTGTGGAGTAAGGCAAGTTCTATATTATGTTAATGAGGTAATGTATCTATATAAAATTATAGGCATATATAGGGGCCTACACTGGAGACTGGTACGGATGGACCTGCATGCACATAGGCGTAGGAGACATTTCGGAAGTGTGGGGGTGGGTGGACAAAGATTTGACTTTTGCCCGAAAAGTGTACTTTACAAATTTTTGGGCGGATCGCGAGTCACTGACAAATGTTTTAGTTTTTCGGCCAAATTTTTTTAGTCATTCGATTTTCCAACTCTTATTTTCCCAGCCGAAATAACTATATAATGACCTTTTCTTTTTTTTAGTCATTTCCATTCCATTTCCCAGCCGAAATAACTCTTACAATATAATTGTAATGATATGGGGAATTGATTTTATATTAGGCATTATAGTGAAGTCCCTGGGGATCCTGTAGGCCTATAATTGGGCAAAAAATATTTTATTAAAAAAGAAATAATATATACTAATAATATTGATAGGGTTATTAATAATGATAGTAATTTAATTTTCATTTACTCAGCAATCCGGTTTACAGACCGCGACCGATTACAGTGTACAATTATATGCAGTTGAAACAATTCACAGGAACTCAGATCATAGAATATAGGCCTACACGAATCTTAACGACAGTAACTGGCAGAACAGACAGCCTGCAATACACGGCGCTAATAACAGCCTACAACTTACAAGCACTTCCGTCCTTCGGTACCTCTCGCTCTCCGTGCCATGCAGCGTGTTATCCATGCGCTACCGGGTTTTAGGCGAGCGAGAAGGCTTTTTGCCCTGCCGTTGCCGTACATTCGAAGGAATGTGCGTCAAAGCTGCTGTTGCTCTGTTTTCCACTAAATTGCTTAACAATGGGCATTATAATACACGTCCTCCTTGATTTCTCCATCCTGCTTACGAGGCACAATGGGCGTATACGTAGGCCTACTCTACTATAATCCCTATAGAATACCATGGGCATCACGTCATCAAAAACCGTGTATACCACGTTCCGACCTCCTCACTAGAGAAGGAATTTGTAAATTATAACGGGCCTACTCATTCAAATTTACTTCCCTGCTCTATTTTACATAATAATTATTATTTTGATGTCCTATTGTGCGTTTGCTAATAAAGTAACGAAGACTGCAGCCTACTTACTTATTATCGCTGCTTATAAATATTCATGAGGCATTTCAATGGTCAACAGTGAGAGTTTTTGTAAGTTTAAGGAAGTCTGTTCGATTTCAGTCTGTTTTCAGTAATTAAGTTCTAGACAATAACTTTATTATAATAAACATATAGTTGTTGTAATTAATATTTGTTTGGAGTACGATCTGAAAGATATCTATGATATTTACGGCTGATGAGTTGATGTTTGGCCTACTTTACACGTGATCTCGCGCCGCAGTGAAAGAGGCATTGAACGAATTCTGTAAAGTCTCCGTGAATTTTAAAAGTGGTTTTACCAAATAGTGTCGGCATTTAATGGATTGTTCATGAGGTTTTCGAAATTGTTATTGGGGCTTACAGACGAAGTCAGTTGTTGAGTCAGTTGTTGCTTCACTGTTTGCGAGGACTTGTTGTCACCATATTGATTTTTGGATTTAGTTTCACGCGGTTGCGGGTAAGTGTTGTCAATTTATTGCTTGAATAATCTGATGTCGAAAATATAATTATAGGTGCTTTAGAATATATCTTTTTGTAATACCAGCCATAGTATTTTTGGTAATCCTTCAGTTTAGGAAGTTTAATTATTTCAGCTGAAAATCACATGGGATAATTGTCTAAAACTGTCTGTAAGAAAACTCCAGATTGATTAAAATGTCCTTGCTTAAATTGGAGCTGGATGGATGAAAATGTCTTGTCTTAAATTGGAGCTGGATTCATGAAAATCTTTTTGATTAATTTGGAGGTGGATGGATGAGAATGTTCTTCCTTAACTGAGAGCTGGATGGATGAATTTTTTGGCAAAGTTGTAGCTGGATGGATGATAAAAAGCTTAAGAAATGGAAGCGGGATCAAGGGATTTTAGATCTTAATTAGAAGCTGGATGAAGCGTTTTATCATTAATCCGGCTTCCATTTCTCAAACGTTATCTTCGTCAATCCAGCTTCTATTTCACCTATAAGGAACCTTCTTCATCCAGCTTCCACTTCACATGTAAAGATATCTTACCAGCTTCCATTTCAGAGATATAAATACCTTAATCCAGCTTCCGTTTCTTTCCAATTTAAGGCAAGACATTTTAATCAATCCAGCTCCAATTTAAGGCATGACACTTAATTCCGAAAAATTACGACGACAGGGAGTGACAAACAATAGACTACATATTTAGAACACCAATACATATATGATATAGCGTGTTAATAAGCGTGAAATAATTAAACTTCCTAAACTAAAGGATTACCGTATTTTTTATTGAAGGAACGCTATATAAGTCAACTGAATGAATGAATAAATAATAGTTTTGCAATTGTATTCACAAATGTATATTGCGCCTCTTCAATATATACAAATTAGTATTATAAATCGGTCTTATAATAATAGTAATAATAATAATAATAACGATAATTTATATGGCGCCGTAACGCGGCCATACCGCTACAAGGGCGCCTCACAAACGGCCAACTGGGGGATACGCCTTAGCATACAGATAAGCTTTGCAGTTGTATGTATAAAGGGAGGGTGTTTGAGTTAATGATGATGTACATGGGTCAGCCCGAAAACGCCGAAAATGCACACTATTAATCAACTCAAATAATATGAATATAAGTTGTTGAAGTTCTAGTTACACGTAGACCTGTTTGCTGTGAAGTCTATAGACGTTTACACTTTCTTCTGTTAGTTGAAAAAGAAAAATGTCGATATCTGGTAACAACCATAGTTCTGGAAATTCGGGAAGTCGGACATCCATCTTTGAGGTAAGTTTTAATTAGGGCACTATATATAGGACAGTTTTGCAGCAAAAAAGAAATTCAGGGACACTAGACATGTCAAGTGGTTCTCTCCAAATGATTTTAATTTGCAATGTGGGTTCGCAATAATGTCAAGTATAATTATTAGAAGCTGATTGGATTTTAATAATATATATATTTATTATTATTGGTGTTAAAGATAAGTTGATTTTTATTATTAATATTAGATTAATTAATTTCTGATTAATTATAATTGATTAGTTTTCGATTAATTAATTTGTTGTGAAGTATGGATAATTTTAAATGTTTCATTTCAGGATATGTCGATTGTCATTATTATTATTATTGTCATTATTGTTGCAGTGTAGCTTTTCTTCCAAATCTTATGTTCTAAGTTTTTTCTTCAGGATTCCCATCCACATTTAAATTTCTTTATTAACATTAATAAGATTTAATAACCATATGTCAATATTTAATGACTAAACTTCGTTCTTTTACACTGAGCAGATTATCGCTCAGAGTCCTACACAGTTGCTCAAACCTGCACTGTCAGCATTAAAGGTGAGCTCTCTAACCACTCAGCTCTCATATCCCTATATATTCATAGCATGTCATTACATAATTATGATGAATTGGAAATAATAAAATGTCAGCATTACCAATGGTAGGTAATAATTTTGCAAAAATTGTCTCTGCATTTTCTGCAGGCGTTTCACACGCCGAGCTTTGGCGACGATCATTTCGATGTGCAGCAGCCGATCGTTATTCAGCCGATCAGAACGTATACTCGCCAACCCGTCATCGCTGCTCAGGGTGTGCTCACCGTGAACTCACAGACCGGCAGCTCATCTTCGCTTCAGTCGCTCGGTCGAGAGGACGAATCAAGGACGATGGAGCAGGAAATATTTGACGAGGACGAGGAATCATCGGGTGAAAATGCGGAGACGACTCTGTGGATGTCGTGCTCTCCAGGTCGCGACTCTACGGATGATGAGGAGGAGGAAGAAGAGGAGGGAGTGGCGCCAAGCCAAGAGGATGAGGAGGAGGATGAAGGAGAAGGAGTGGAGGCTGAGAGCAGTGATGATGGTCTACCGCTGTCGAAGGTATGTGGACTTGTATGATTTTATACATAACTACACTAAAGGCTTGGCTATATAATGGGCTGCGTTTAGTGTATCTTATCTTATCTGACCATTTATAAAGCGAAAAATAAAGTGTAATTGACCTCTGATGGAGTTTGACATTTTGAATTTTGTGATTGATTTTCGTGGTTTCTTAAAATAAATCTAAAGGTATTTAGTCTGCCATTGCTTAGTCTGACTGTTCATCATACATTTGCAAGCTGCGGTAGGATCATGCATTTATATAGTTGGCTTAGATATCACATCTGTAATGCTTTCAAAGGTCCTGAAGGTGTCATATATGATATGAGGCATCTTTATTCTCTGTATACTTTGTGTTGATGCACACATGCCCGCATGTGGACAAGCATAACTTTTGACATTTTGTAGATCAATCAATTTCTTTGCTTGTGTTCAACTGTATATATATATATATATATATATATATATATGTATTGTATATATATTCTTATCAGTTGTATTGTAATCTCTGCATAAAGTCATGTTTGCTTGTCAGATGCAAATGAAGACTTATTGCTTACATGCCCATGTGTGCTTAGCCCTGTGACTAAGACTGGTACCGGTAGGTGCAGGTTGAAATAATTTAGGTAACAGTGCTAACCGTCAGAGATATCGATGACCACGGTGCACTTTAATTCCAGGTAGTTTTGGATCATCAGAGAGAAATGTTTGGTTTGTCAAAAGAAGGAGCTAAGTGATGGTGGTTGAGAGAAATTGACAGTGTGTTTAGTCCAGTTCTCATCTTGACTGGATTGAAAAAATGTAGCACACTGTTCTTGCTATACAAGAAAGCGGACTGGTTTGAATCTTGTTTTGTCCTCAACCGTCCACAATCCGAGGATTGACTGCATCAGAGGATATTTGTTTTTTCTTCCAATTTTGTTTCTTTTCTCACTAACCAGTTGAGTGATAATCCACATTGTTTTTGGTCGGAGGTTTTGTGTGCAGCAATAAGAGGACAACATGTTTTCATGAAAAAACAACTGCGAGAGAGATATATGTTAGAAATTATTTATGTAGCAGAAGAGTATTTAACTGACTGTCAAACTTGTGTTTGTTTCTACTGTCAAGTGTTTGTTTCTACTGTCAAGTGTTTGTTTCTACTGTCAAGTGTTTGTTTCTACTGTCAAGTGTTTGTTTCTACTGTCAAGTGTTTGTTTCTCCAGTTGGCTGGGAAACGTTTTCTCGAGAAGGGGTTGAAGCCACCAAGCGTCAACAAACGCAACAAACCACCGAAGCCGTTGAGACTTCGCAAAGACAAGAAAGGACCGAAAAAGTAAGTTTCATCTTCATCGATGAAACTCTTTTGTGTATTAAAGAATACAGAATTAAAGAATATAGAATCAGTGTGATGATGCACCGAATTTATTTTATGTGTTCAAAGGTTTGTTGACTAGTCTGGATTGAAAATATGCAGAAGGCTTGGACCTGTTCCATATCGTTGTAAGTTAATGTAGAGTAGAGAATCTGAGATCAGTCTCTCTGCAACATATGCAGGAATTGTTGGTTGAGTGATAACAAGCAACAATTGGGCCGCAAGTCGTGATTTCACTTGTGATGGACTGTTTTTTGTGGAAGCACTTCTGTTGAAACTGCAAAATCGAACCAGTAGTGACAGGTCAAGAAGCATCTGAAGCTTAGCCAACACCTGTCTGGATCTGTGTGGTAGGAACCTTCCATTTGAATGTATGCATGGAGTGGAAAGTGCTAACCATATATGCATAGTAAAAGAGCTAAGTAGAAGTGCCACCTTATTTCATGGCAGGTCATTTGGCCTCTTTCTTTTACTCTTGACCTGCCTTATGACCTACCAAAAATTCTCTGGCATTTTCAATATATTTTTCATAATATTATTTCTTCGACCTGCTTAAATTGTAACAGTTGCAATTAATTGTTACACGAAGATAACACTTTAATTAAGACGTGAAAACAGGATCGAAGTCTATTTCATGGAGGACCAGAACAAGATAAGTCAACTCGAACTAATTTAGTATTTGCCGTATTTTAATCTTGGATTTAATGATTTGAATGTCTAGACAAATTGAAGTTAGTGCAAAGAAGAAAGATCCTGCAGAGCCTAAGAGGTAAGTGATCTCTTGTTAGTCACTGTTTAGAGTTCAACATCACTGAGAACAGTCTGGGTTGGAGGATGATGAGTCTTTTGGTGAGTATTTTGTTGTCTAGACTAGAATTTGAGCCAATCTTGATTGTTGATCTTGTGCGTTTTGATTGGGTGGCTCATTGTATGTATTGCATTTTCTTCCATGTGCTACCGATGTTGTTTTGATGTATTATCAGGACATTGTTTCGTATTTGTAAATGTTTAAAATTTAAAGCACGGATATTCAATTATTCATAAACAGCACTTTAAAAAAACTCACAGCATGTCAATACAGGACCAGGATTGAATAGAATGGTCTTTGAACACCACTTTGGTGCGTTACTGGTACTGCTTGTGACATGCTGATAGTACTGCTTGTAATTTTTGCTGGTTCAGCTTTTTATTGTACACGTAGTCGCGCTAATATGTCGCTTGTATATATGCTGCGTATTGTCTAAAAGTCATGCTAGGTGATGTGTAAGTTACTGTACTTTTTGTGTTATTGTAATTACAAGTAGTTTATTTAAATAAATTTCCTCTGCCGTTCTTTAGTCTCATGTCATGTATTGTTTATTCTGTCTTCTGGGGCTGTTCAATTTTTTAAATTGTGTTTTGTAAAAATCCTTTTTGGATCAAATTCTTGTTCAGTATGTTTCCAAACTTTGTTTTCACCCAACATGCTTTCTAGTTTTGTGTTTGTGAGTGTAATTTTTGCACTTTTGTTTTATGTTTGCATGTATTTTAATGCTCTGATTTTTGTCTGTTAGGCCACTTTCCGCCTACGCGTTCTTCTATCGCGACACGCAGATGGCTATCAAGAGCCAGAACCCGCAGGCAACGTTCGGTGAAATATCGAAGATTGTCGCCAGCATGTGGGATCGTTTGGACGGAGAATTGAAAGAGGTCTTTAAAAAACCGTTTAGATATTTCCTTTGCCGATCGATTTCCGCCTTCTCCTTGTTTTTCCGAGAATCGCAGGATTGCGTTAGAGCCAAAAATCCTCAGATTGCGTCCTACGAAGATCTCCACTTGGTCGTAACCACCATGTGGGACGAACTAGACGCTCAAATCAAAGAGGTCTATGAAACCCTTTTGTAAATAGTTGACCTCTTTTATTTGTTGCTGGTGTGGCTAGTTTCCCTCTTTGATAACGTTTTCATTATAGTTCTAATTGCTTCGAAGAGAAGTAATTATTTGCTTACGTTGCTAACATAAGCTATGTGGTTTCAGTGTTGATGGTTTGTGAGCTTCGTTGCAAGTTATTGGAAGTGAATTGACATTTTGCAGAGGCATGTTGGTAAATGACTTGTGTTGTTGTCTTCATGTGTGCAAGTGGCTTAAGTTTCTCCATCTCTTGTATCAGTGTACTTTCTCTGTATGGTGCTACAAGCGATTTCTACATTTGCACGACCTGCATTTGAAGTTGTTGTTCCAAAACAACTGAAATTGATTCAACTGATTTTGTTGTGGTTTATCTGAAGCGTTTGTTGTATGCTGATTAATTTGACGATCCTGCCAGATCATCTGTACCCTCTGCTGGTTCTTGTTAACTCTTTTGGATCCTGGTTGTTCTTGCCAATGTTCTTATTTGCTATACTGGTCAATTGATTAGAACACTCCCCTCTCCTTCAATGGTTCCTGTGTTGGGACCGTGAGCAAATCCTTCACTTTCAAATGCTCCATTCATGATGAGATTGGTGCTTTGTTGTTATGCTCTCTTGCATCCATGGTCGTTTCAGTGAGTCCATCAATATACTTTGACCTTGTAACGGATAAAATGCTCATGTAAATAAAACAGCTCTGTTCCTGTTTACCACTTGTGAGTACTCTGATTTTAATCACAGCTGTCATTGTTTTTTGTCTCCTAGGACTACAATAAAAGAGCCGAGGAAAACAAGAAGGAGTACATAAAGCAATTGGCTGAGTACTGTGCTCTTAACAAGGCAAGAATATTATATATTGTAACCGTAATTTTGTGCATTTTGCGACCATGTCCTTTTCAAGCCCGTGAACTTTTTTAAGCCCAGTGTCATTAAATTAAACATGATGGCTTAATAACGTGGAATTGTACAGTTTATTCTTAACAATGTTGTTTTGTGATGAATATGGTTCATATAACTGCCCTATTTTTATCCAAGTTTAGTATTCTGGCGCTACCAAAGCCTGCAGCTTCCGACATGATCCATTGGTAGGTAGTAGTTGACTAAATAGTGACAATGTATTATAGCAAAGACGATATAAGTTCTCTTGCGCATAGGCGGAGACCTGGGCCCAGTGTTATTTCAGTTATAGTTTTTCAGTTACAGTTTCAGTTACAGTTATCTATTTTTTTATTTTTCAGTTACAGTTTCAGTTACAGTTAACTGCAATGAGATTTTTCAGTTACAGTTATTTCTTATTTTTCAGTTACAGTTTCAGTTACAGTTATTACGTGTATATTCAAACGTCACAACTACTAAGACACTGATCACAGTCACACATATTGCGCAAAGTTCCCAGAAAGTTGAATAGGAGATCAATCTGATTTTACATATTGTCGGTTGACTTTAAGGAACACACGACGTTCCAGGTTTACACTTAATCTGTTTCGCTTTCTTGCACACAAGTCCCCACAAACTGAGAAGACGCGCTCAACGTATGCTTGTGAAGCAGGCGCGGATACGAAGTCTTCTGCAATCAGGGCCAGATATGGATAGGAGCTCTGTCGATTCACCCAGAACAGTCCATTATCTAGGTCACCGCTGAAGATGGTTGCTTCCGCCAAGTATCTTCTCTGCTAGCATGACACCTGTGTGGGGATGTGCTATCTGGTGCAAATTAGGCAGCACGTGTTGGGGGACAGAGACTCACAGGACTGAAAAAGGAGGCAGAAACAGCAAGGAAGGAAGCCGTGCAGTAGCGAGCAGCTGATTGACCTTGGCTGACCCTGTGTACAGTTACAAATAATCTCATTTCATAACAAAAAGAAAAGAAAACAATCAGTAAATATGAAAAAAGCACTTGTTTTGTTTTCAAGTTAACTCCTTTTGATTCTTCAGTTATACAGTTATTGTTTTTCAGTTTCTATTACAGTTTCAGTTATTCAACATTTTTCAGTTACAGTTAACTGGCAAAGATTTTTCAGTTATTCTGCTATTTCAGTTACAGTTTCAGTTAATAGAAATAACACTGCCTGGGCCGAGACTTGGGGGGATGACGGAAAGATGCGAGATTTTCTGATGGACGAACAGTTGAGTGTCCCAGAAAAATGTACATCTTTTTCCCGGCCAAAATTTCTGACAACCGGCGAAATCTAAAAAAAAAATCGATTTTTGCCGCCGAAAAGGTTGATGAACTTTTTTGGTCATCCGGCCGAATCTCAACGAAATTTTCTATTTTCGTCGCCAAAAAAGTTGTATGTCCGGCCAAATCTCGATGCAATTTGCTATTTTTGCCGCCAAAAAAGTTGATGACTTTTTTTTTAGTCTTGACGCTAAACAATTGGGGGGACAAATGCATGGGACGTCCCCCCAAAACCTCCATTGGGGGGGACCATCCCCCCTAGGTCTCCGCCCATGCTCTTTCGCTATCTAAACATGTAGGAGTTTGAACCTGTGAAGCCTTGTGAATACGGAGACTGAGTAGTCTTTGCGTTATATACCATTGAGTTTCTGATTGCTAAAATTGTGTGAACTGGTATTTCAGGACAAGATCCAATCATCTGCGAAGTCGAAACAGAAGAAACCTAAGAAATCGTCATCCAAGCCAAAACGCAAACCATTAGAGTCGGATTCCCCGTCTGAGTCGCAAGACCGAGTCAATGAGGAGTCGGATGCAAGAGACGAGACGGACAACGTGGAAATGAGTCGCCGTTCGTCCGACAGCTCGGACAGAATGATGTCGCCAAGACAAGACGAGAAACAGGAGAAAGTTTGTGGTTTTCAGCTTTCAAACTTGGACTCTACATACTTTATATCTGGAAACTGTTAGAGGCTATTTGTAGAGTTGTATCACATTACATTGAGCTGTGGATATTTAAGCTGCAACGTTGGTAGGTAAGTAAGTAAGGAGTCTATTGATAGCGTGGTTAGTGTATGAACATGAGATGCTAGTGTGTATTACAGAATTTGAAGGTTAACGCTTTGACTGCGAAGTGCAAGTTAACACATGCTTTATTGGGTTTGTTGAAACGTGACGTACGGGACAATTAAGAAGCTGTCCATATATTATAAACATGGGGGGGTCAGGGTCAGCGGGTTTATGAGATCTGCATATAGGTGCCTACGGCGGGGAAGGGTAGTCTCTAACAAATTCTACTTACACAAAATAAATGTCTAATCGTGACGTTCACATTTGCTACTGTGTTATCCTACAGTCATCCGATGATATTAGATGACCATTTCTCTGCTGTATAATGATTTCATCCATTTGTGTGGTTGGTTGTTTTGTCTCAGTTCAGTGACTGTATTCTCTGCGTTAATTGTGTTTTCTCGTTGTTTCCAGCCACGGCCGATTTGCAACTACACCAAATGCCAGAATCCAGCGATCGACGACCCACGATGGGAAACGAACTACTGTGGATCAGAGTGTGTCATTCTGCATTGCAAGTAAGTACCAGTTCTGTCCTTTTCAACCTCTCTCTGTTGCTCTAACTTCCACAACTCCACCTAACTGCAAGCCATTTGTTTGGCTACTTGTTTTAAGTATGTGTCGACATTTTGCTGACCTATCTCAGAGCCTCTTCATGCCTTTGAAAACACTCTCAATTTATATAAATGTACGTACATAAATGTTTGCATCAATGCTACACAATAGTTGCATGAATAAATATGTGATTACATGTAGTAAAATTATGTGTTTATATATAGTTATATATACACCTGCATATGTACAGTTGTACATGCACATCACATAATGCGTAAATTACTTTCTAAGTTCAATGCACTTCCTATTATTTGCTTTTCCTTCAAATACTTTTGATTATACGATTTCTTTTCCTCATTCGGATGCCTTAGGTTCAGAATTGTTTCACCGAACACATAAATACATCAAGTTTAATGAGTAGGCCCGTTAAGAATGTATGTCTGATACGTTTTGTTCTGATGGTGAATGTTTTTCTGGTTTCAGAGATGTCTTCAATGCCTGGGTCGCCAATCGAAAGACCGCTTACTGCGAAACGTAACACATCTCGAGACGTTAGAAAATAGAAATTTAGATAGATGAACTTTAAAGACTAGGCACGCACGTCGCACACGTGCGTTGCCATCATTGACTTCTGTCAACTGTGTTTATCGTAGAGCCGCAAATGAGGTCTTTAATATCTGCTTCATTGAATCAGGACCTAGATAAACCTTTTCAGTTATCGTACCCTTGAGGATAATAGTCTTGTACAGTTTTTCTGTGGACTTCTGAGCAAGTTTAATGTGAGATTAAGAGCCACTTCAAGAAGAAACTTATGAGTCACGCTGCCACCGTACCCGTCGGATTACTGTCGAATAATAGGTGCTTACAAAACTGTAAGCATATTCACTGTAGGTTATTAGTGGATCACTGATCTGGATATTTACCTCGTTACGGATTGGTATTGGATGTGCTATCAGTTGATACCTTGAAGTTAATTATAGTTCTGTAGGCATTTTCAATACACTTCCTGGACTATGATGTACACTTCTAATCCGGACTAATCTAACTGCGAGCTATTAGTTTAGCTACTCGTTTTAATTGTCGACATTTTGCAGACCATGTGCAAATTACCCAATGTTCAGTAAATAAATCTGGTAATTGCTTCACAGTGTTCAGACCTTCAGACCATGTTTAACATCTCAAGATGTCATTTGAATTATTTCTTTAATATATGAATTATTCATTTAGCATATGTGAATTATTCTGTGCTGCATCATTGGCAAGTAGTTTGGCTGCTGTTATCCAGCGTGAAATGTCCTGAATAATTTACTTTGCCGCTTCAAAGACAACCACCATAAGAGGCACAAATCTACGGGTAAATCTGCAGATGGGTGTGTATCGCTCCGTATATACATAAATTTGCTTTACAAATGCGGACAACTACGTACAACTGTCCTACATACATTCATCAATCACTATGCTCTACCACCTGTGGAGATTTTGAGGTTCCTTGGGTTGTGCTGTATTTATTTTCTGCTCATTTAGTACATGCTTGTCACTTTAGGGTTAAATACAATCGATTCAGTTGATGAATCATTAACTCAACACTCATTGTCTGGTTGCCTTCACACTTGTTTAGATCAGTATGTACCGGTAATGATGTAAGCAGCACTTTTGGTAGGTGCTGTCCTGAGAATTCCCAAGGGCCGTCGATGGTCCCTTCAGGTAAAAGTTAAAACTGACGTCAAAGATCACCACTAATAAACATTATCCTCATCAAATTCCGAAGTCACATATATAGCAACAAACATTTGTTTTGGAAACTCCTCATCCATTTCGACCAGTAAATCAAAAACAAGAAATCTTCTCAGTTTTAATGCGTATGTACACCAGTCGTTAGGTAAACTATTTCACATGCATGTCAGAGGGGCCAATCCGGCCGTGACCCCATTTAAAAAGTGCATTGGACGTGCCCCCAATTTAATTTCAACAAGCCATTAAATCAATGCAGCGGGAGAGACAAGAGCAGGATACTAGATACAGAGGCCATTATTTCAACCAGGATGACTGGTGACTAAAAAAGGTCAACTATTTTGGCGGCTAAAACGGTATCTCTTTCTTGTAAATTGGACGAATGACTAAAAAAAAGTCATCAGATTTTTCGGCGACCAAGACGAAATTTGCCCCCAGTCCAAAGACCTAAAATTTTGGCCCCTCCCCTTCGAAAATTTCTGTGTCCGCTCTTGATGCATATATATTGTATATGCCTGATATGATTGAACCTCATCTTCACATACTAAATCTTGGCATTTGAAACTAAAAGACCAGTTTACAGATCAGATTGTTGTAATAGTAGCAACAGTTTTGGTTTGTAGAACGTCTCAAAACCAATGCACTAAAGACAGTCGCGCTCATTGATCTCAACTGCACGTAGGGACAGAGCGCAGATGTTTCCTGAAGAGTCTTTCAGTGCAACGGGAGGTCAGAGATCATCGTAGAACCCAATGAGGCGAACCGACGTTGGCATTGGTGTTGTTCATGTCAACTTCCACCTGCAAATGCGAAGGCAACGATGTTATAACAACTTACAGCAGAATTGACTTTAGTACAACCAGGGATGCATCCACGCTTAAATTCCAGGGGAGGCAAATCCGGGATAAATCCCGATCCAAGTGTCACAGACAATTGTAATTGTACCGTAATTTAGATAGTTTATATAGCATCGTCAGTAGTAAGCCACTTCTAGGATGCTTTACACGCATATTGTCAACTGTCAGAGTAAATGTATTGAGCTCGAGAGCAAGTGCAGCTTCAATTGTTTTTTTAGAGTTGGTTCAGTCTTGACTTCCTGGATAAGTGCTGGAAGACTGAAAATCCAGCAATGACAGGTCTGCATGCCAAAAAAATGTGCAAATACTAATGAATAGCTTAACTTGTTGCATCTGTGACAACTAATCGAACACTTTTTAATTTAAGATGGGAATTAGAAGTACAAAGTTCATGCAAGGCACGTGACAGACGAGCGAGTTCACAGCAGTCCAGAATCATAAATAATTTTCACAGGACTACGACTTCTCCTGTTCAACATCGGGCATTCTGTTCAACATCGGACATTTGCTGTCGTTGGTCCCTCCAACGTGTAATGAGTTTCATCCTTCACTAAGTGCTAAACTAATTACTCATTTTCTCCTCCCTTTCTTTAAAGGCATTTCTTTCCCCCCCCGAGTTGCCAAGCCGACAGCGCCTTGGAATAGCCGGTCATGCTGCAGGAGGGGGATATACAAATATGATATTAATGGTAATTATAATAACAATTCGGGACACTCTTCATTGGCTTTCTGTACCACAACGCATTGAGTTCAAAATTCTGACACTTATGCGCAATTCTCTTCTAGGTGTTGCTCCCTCCTACCTCCGTTCTTTCTGTATTCAGGTCTCCTCTCCCCGGTCGCTCTGCCCTTCGTTCGGCAACTAATGGCCTCCTTGTTGTTCCTCGCATGCGTGGGGCTACTGCCCAGTCCAGTAGCTTTGCCTATGTTGGCCCCTCCTGCTGGAACTGTCTTCCACATAAACTATGTCTTGAGCTTCTCAGCCTCTCTCTCCCTCTGTTTAGGAAGTGCCTGAAGACTATACTATTCGTTAGCGACAGTGCTAACTTTGGATCGGGAGCGCTACTGAATCTGTGAGCGGCGCTATAGTAGAGTCATCCCAGGGCCGAAGGCCCGTTGGTGAGGCGCTCATCTCCTTTTCTTGGCCCTTGAGCCGGCAATGGACGAATCCCAGGGTCCTGGACACGGGGCCAGCGATTTTCCAGGACTTGCTGTTTACTCCCCAGCTTACGCTGGTACCAATTTGTGCTGCTTGGTGACAGAGGCACGTGTGCGTAAACAACTTGCCCAAGGTCGTTACCCGGATTCGAACCATAACCGCCCGCTCCGTGAGCGAGCGCGTTACCGATCAGCCACCAGGTCGCACGAGCGGCGCTATACAAGTGTTCAATTACAATTAATAATATTAATAATGTAACTCACTTCATCACCTGAATCACGTTCGTCAATCATATCTGTGTCGAGTTCATCGTCGTTGTCACTGTCGCTGACATCATCGACATCACCGTCATCGTCTTCCTGTTCTTCCTCCTCCTGTGTGGGCTGAACGAAAACCACCCGATTTAAAGCACAATTCATCCCCCTCTCTCTCTCTGATTGGGCTGAGAGAGAAATTCTAAATGCCTAGTAATCAGTATATAATCTAATCTTGATTTCCTTCAGATATCCTTCCCTGTTGCTCATAAACAACTCTGAAATAACTGAGTAAAATGCACAAAGAACTTTTAAAAATGCTCTTCTTCATCTTTGGTTCTCAGCCTTCCTTGGTTTGAACTTCCAATGTGGACATTGGACATTAACCTTCTATCATTCAGTCCATTCATATCATTCTTGGTCTTCCTCTTTGCCTTCCCCCAAAATTCTTCTCTCTATTATAGTTTTTAGGTGAGAATCTCTGTGGTTATATTATGACCCAACTTTCTTTGATGCATAAAATGCTTGCTTATATACCAGCATCATGCAAAGCCGTGCTTTTCTCTGGTAGAGTACCAGTGTGGTCTCCCTCTTGAGCTGACCCTGTTCCTTACTCCTTAGGTCACTCTCCAACGCATTCTATAAGCATCCGAAAACTGTTCTATTGACCATACTGGAGTCCTCTGAGCACCTAAAAGTAGTTTCTTTAAATACTTAAACGAATGAATGATACAACACAATCATGACCTTGGATCTAATATAGCCATTCATATGACAATCCTTTCAGCATGGCATTGTTATGATCAGGATTCTATGTCAATAATAAGGTGAGTGTTCTAATAATAATAATAATAATAATAATAATGATGATGATGACAATTTCTATGGCGTCGTAACACAGCACATGCCGTTACAAAGCCGTTCCAACCAACCAGTTACTGTGTCCCAAGCTCATTATAGCGCTGTACTTGGGAGCCAAATCAAGAATTGTACCGATAAATGCAAATACCAATCCAAATGCCTTCAACAAGCACCATAAAGGCACCCTAAAGATGTTCAGCTACATAGGTATTTATATATATATATATATAATCCTAACATCCAGCTGAGATCAGCTGTACCAGTATCAGTCATGGAAACAACTGCCACAGCATTACTTAACTAGCTCCACATTTGCTAATTTGCATTAAAAAACATGAATAAAAAAGTTGTCCTATTCAATTAGGTAACTATTCATTTATCTCGTAGATATCTGACACACATGAACTTAGAATGTAATAAATAAATGACCAGATTTGTCTTTCCAATCGGCAAAACTGTGTTGTCCTTTTCAGAGATTGCCAGAAGCTAAAAAACAAAATTGCCAAATTAAAATAATATTATCATGCCAGTGTGACATCAACAAAAACATCAACTGACAGCGAACCAAACACTAATCGATAATTTGGATTATCAATATAAAATCTGTAAATATTAAAATATAGCATAGTTAAGGTAAACAAACATCAATCTAATACACACGATTATAAACACCATTTGAAGGCATAAGCAAAAAATGCCATTTCCGTGGGCATGTCAGCTCTCTTATGATTCCTTTGTTAACTTAATACAAAATTGTAACATCTCAATAGTTATAGCATCTTATCAGAGGCACATGTATATCAAAATAAGCTCAAATCACCAAAACCTGAAAACTTTATTCGTGTCATATTGCAAATTGTGTTGAACTTGAGCTAAAAAAATACTGAAAGACAAGCAAGCACAGAAAGCTTGTTTTGGTAGGTGACTAACTGAACGCATGTTTCAGCAGACACTGATATAATTATCTCAAAGATCAACGACATACATGATAAAAGACTATTATTAAAATAGTCTTGCTACCCTTGTGGAAGTGCAGCAAAAAAAAACAATCCCCAAAACTGATTCCCACCAGAACCCCCAAATTTTTATCTCTAAATGAAAATAAAAATTTAAGCCCAAATCTAATTTCCTGAAATACTTTCAGAATATGAATGTTCAGGATGCTGGACTAACAGTTCACTGGCTAACACTATTCAAGATTCAAACGCTTGTACAAAAGTGTTGTTCGAAAATCGGTCAATTTTACATTTTCATTGCCTTTGGGAAACGTATATGCTCCACACTAGATCCCCGTGGTCTGCCAGAAGTGCGTCAAACAGAATCCCCCAAACCCGAAAACGCTGAAGATACACAAAAGATCGATTTCCAGAAAACTGTTTCACAGAAAGCGGTTGTACTCCCATAAACCCAGTCAGCGTTAAATTAAATGCATCACATAATAGTTCTGTTAGTGTTGTTGATAAGACAATTTGGTATCCACAAATTCGGGCTGCACGTAGAAAATCGATTTCGGGGATCCGGCCGATATTCATTTCGGGGATTTGGGCAGCAACCGCGCCAAATTCGCCAAAAGCAATTAAACTACAAAATAAACAATCGCCAACAGTAGCCGTATCGGACGGGCGCCGCTGTTGGCTGACAGCCTTTGTATTTGTTTTTCGTATTTGCATTTCTTATACATTTTTCATGGAACCTGTAGCCTACCTGGATATGGTATGACCCGCAGATTAAACAATAAACAAAAATCATCATCACCAATAACAAAAAGATATGTGCTTATCTTAATAAGTAACTTAAAGATATTTCAAGATTCTCGGCGGTCCAGTGACACGAAACGGAGTATCCCCCCTGAAAGCTATCCGGGGGATGAATTAATCTATCCCCCGGATGGAATTAACCGGTCTATACTATCCGGTGGGATAAACTATTCTATCCCCTTTTTTGAAAAATGCGCACAACAAAAAAATTTATGCTGTAATCAAAATTTAAAGTGACTCTAATTGTTTTAAGTGCCCTAAGCAATGCTCAGATAAAGGCAACTAGAATTTATTTAATGACTCTGAGTGTTCTTAAGTGTTTTAAATGTTTTAAGCGCTCTAAAAACAGGGCAAAACAAATTATCTAGTAGGAATAAACATACCTGATAGTGTCATTGTTCAAAACAAATGAGATGAAAATTAATTTGTAAAAGAAAATGCACGCGGAAGCGGTTTTTTCGACTTTTTTAAATTTGGGGGGATACAATTAATACGGGGGATACTCTATTTCGTGACACCGGCGGCAATGCCCATTCAGGATTTCGCGATTCGCAATTGTTTACCCATTGGTGATGATCCTCCTCCAGTTTCGTCAGTTCAACATCATCGTCACACGGCCGATCAACGTGAAACCATAGAGGATCTGCGACTTTCGGTAGCAGAGAAGGCCCGAACAAGTCATCCATTACAATTTTTACTTCTATTTCCGCGAAATATAATAATCAACTACAGGTTTTTATTTATTTTATTTATTTTGCAGCATCTCGAATTATAGTTTAAACTCTTGATCTGGTTCCTTGCTAAGCTTTTTTTATATAGCGCTATACTTGTATTTCAAACCACGCTTTTCAGTCTTCCTCAATCAAGGTAGTTAAAACCAGAATATTCATCGGTGTCTATAATCTAGTGGTGAGACAAAATGTTTGATGTAAAATGTTTGATCGGACTGATAGGCTCATATTTCATATATAGCGTTATGTCAATCGTGCTTGTCGATTTCCTTGAGGTTTATGGAGCTCGTGAATAGGCTGGTGCTCCGCGCTTGGCTTTTGAGAGAGAGAGAGAGAGAGAGAGAGAGAGAGAGAGAGAGAGAGAGAGAGAGAGAGAGAGAGAGAGAGAGAGAGACAGACAGACAGACAGACAGACAGACAGACAGACAGACAGACAGACAGAGACAGACAGAGACAGACAGAGAGAGAGAGACAGACAGACAGAGACAGAGAGAGACAGACAGACAGACAGAGTGTGTGTATGTGTGCATTAGTCGAGTGGGCAGCGTATTTCTAGCCTATGGCCTATAAAAATATAATAGGTTATATTATATATATATATATATATATATATATATATATATATATATATGTATATACATAATATTCACCTTGTCACCTTGTGCCGTCGATTCTTTGAATCTTAGCGACCGCCATGGTCAACCTTCTCCACTTGCTACGATCTTCTGTCGCATTTCTCAGTTCTTCCAAGTTCATCTTCGTTCTCTCGTGTATTTCTTCCATCCACCTCCTTCTTGGGCGTCCTCTCCTTCTTCCTCCCTCTCCGCAGGCCAGCATAATATTAGGAGGTCAGAAAACAATAGTTTTGAGGTGTGGGACTGTGGGTACAGCTGAGAACTGCATGAGTGATGACCTTCAATTTGTTTACAGAGCGCACCTGTAGATATTTTGATAAAGAAATATTTATTAACCTAATAATAATATTATTATTAACTTCAAAGTTTATGACATCCGTTTCCTGAGCGACAAAAGCTGAGTGGATGCATGTAATATGTCGTCTGTGGTATCTTGCAGAAGAGAGAAGATCTATGGATAGATTGTTGGTCGTTGGTTGATATAATGAAACATGAATAGAATAGAAGTCGAATGAATAGAAGTCGGCGTCCGAGGTGACATGGTGATTCTCGAAATAGATGCGTCCACGATCTCTTTGCTTGAGGTCAGTACGCATATGGAAGTTATTCAGTTTTAAAATACTAATCGAAGAGTAAAATAGTTTTGTTTGAAAAGCACAAGTAGCGAAAAACGCGTAAGCTTTTCCCCTAGATTAGGGCTGCCAACCGTCCCGGATTCGCCGGGACAGTCCCGGAATCGACCCTGTTCGTCCCGTGTCCCGGATTGATCTCAAATTGTCCCGGAATTTGGCCCAGGTCGATATTCACTTAGCACAATTATTGTTCCTATTGATTTTTGCTTACTAAACTCAGCCATTTATACGATGATTTTTATGTTCTGCTCTCTATCAGACCTATACATTAGTCTACATTAATGTTGGCTGAACATCGAAAGTTACAATCTTCAAAATTTTACAAATCACTGACACTCGGTTTTCAGTTTGGCACATTGTGTCCAGTTTTAATGTTTTTTGCGAGAGAGCGTTCAGCATTATGAACGATCTGTTGTCTAACAATCGCAATTAGCTGAGCACCGAGAGTTCACCGGCTTATTAAAGCACAACTGTTATTCTGTTAGTAAGACATGTGCTGATTTCCGCGACTTTGTGCCCAGTGTTCTGGAACTGCACATAAAAAAGCTCTCTAGTATATAATTAGTGTAGGCCCTAAGTTTAATATAAATTCTGCTCTCCTGTCGCAGAACTTTCCTCAATTTGGGCTCATAAGCCTTACTCTGTTAAGACTGGAGTTTGAAATGCTTCTTCTTGAGGTTATTTTTGTCTTAAATTTAGGCTATAAAATTATGTCTTTTGATGATTTGTCTGAAATTATTAAGGACTTTTTAGTGGATTGTAGATGTAGATTCTATACTGGTCTGACACAACTTTTGTTACGTTATGCGCTTCTGTAAGCCTAGATTGTGTAAATTGGTAATGGCACATCGAGTGGCTGAAGGCGTCCCAGAATGGCAAAATCAAAAGTTGGCAGCCCTACCCTAGATGTGTGTGGAGCTTCCGCGTGACCAGTGAAAGTAATTAAGACCTGAGACTAAAAGCAAACGCACTTGTAATGGTTTAAAGAAGAAATAAATAATTATTGATGATTTTAGTCAAGGTAATACAAGATTCTCATCATAAAACTTCTTTTGACTAAGGCATCAACTCTAGGTAGCGCAATAACTTCTGAAAATTTTCTGTTATGAGGCAATATTAATTTCAGTTAAATTAATTTCTTAAAATCTTAGAGAATTTCTCAGCGCCCACAAAAGCCACGTCATTTAATTTGCCTTAGAGGCGTATGATCTTGATATGACCGTGGACCAGATATAAACCTGATAAGAACAGATGAAGAAAATATGTTGGCTCTCCCTAACTTTAACCCTTGAAAGCCAATGAGAAATTGTGAGTTTTGATGCATTTATGAAAGGAGCTCTCTAGACAAGTTTGAGTATCAAATCGACACAGACCTGTGGATAATTCCATTCCTTCAATTTCCTTGGTGCATCATTCATCTGACAGCTTATTTTAAAATTTACTAATTCTCTTTTGCATAATATTTTCAGATTCTCAACATCCTGTCTTGGTTAGCCTTTGAGCAAATGAATTGAAGTGACTCGGTTCTGAGATTATTTTTACCGACGATTGGATGACCTTCGGATTAAAAATATTTGCAGATGTGGTTACAAGCCAGACGCTTACTTTAAGAGTCCAGCCCTTTAGACGACTGCGTACTCTACCGACATGGCTTCAGAACAGAGGGAGCCACTGCTGAACTCGACACCTTCTGGAGTGGAGCAAGAAACAAGGAACAGAAAATCAACCTACCACGGTCTAAACTTGGCTGAGCACAATGCCAAATATGGACGCGTGACCGAAGACTCTCCCAGCGGGCGAGATGTGTGTAGGGCATTTGCTGCTAAATTCACAGCGGGAAATTTCCTGAAGTGGATTGTGGACAGGGTTCCAGCCATCGACGTCCTTCGAACATATAAACTGAAGCAATATGTAGTGGGCGATATAATAGCTGGATTGAGTGTTGGAGTTGTCACGATACCCCAGAGTCTTGGCTACGCTCGATTGGCTGGTGTTCCGCCCATATTGGGATTGTACACCTCCTTCTTTCCTGTTCTCATTTACTTTGTCTTTGGATCATCACGTCATGTTTCCATGGGAACCATGGCGCTCTGCAGCCTTGTTATTGCGGAAACTTTGAAGAAGGAGAACTTACGATCATTCATACCGATTGCTGACAACACAACTGCCGAAAGTGATGGTAGTTTCACGCAGGAAGAGTTGGGGCAAATTTCGGTTGCTGTGAGCATTTCGTTTCTCGCTGGAATTTTCCAGGTTGTGATGTCAGTCTTTCACCTTGGTTTCCTAGTTTCCTACATGGCTGAACCGTTTGTGAGTGGCTACCTTGCTGCAACCAACATTAGGGTCTTGACTCATCAGGTTCGTGATATGCTTGGCTTACCAGTTTCCAAAGGTTACACAGGTCCTGGTGACTACTTCTACAGTGTCTATGAAATCTTAGTTAATATTCTGCATGTGAACCTTATGCAGATCCTTATATCCATTCTCTCTTTGGTTACATTGGTTGTCGTCAAGAAGTGCATAAACGAACGATTTTCAACAAAACTCAAAGTTCCCATTCCGATCGATATAATCGTCGTCGTTGTATTCACTGTCGCTTCCCATTTTGGTCATTTGTCGGAGAAATTCAACGTGAATGTCTTGAAGACGATTCCGAAGGGAATGCCGACTGTGATGCTGCCATCTGCTGATCACATGAGGAACTACGCGTTCGATGCATTTATGTTGGCCATTGTTGCATATATGATGGTCGGCATGATGGCAAAGCTCTTCAGCCAGCGTCACAACTATGCCGTTGACAACAATCAGGAGCTGTTTGCAAATGGTTTGAGCTGCATTGGGGGTGCGTTTTTCTGCAGCCTTGCTGGTAGCACGTCGCCACCTCGCTGCTTTCTGATGGAAACCACTGGTGGTAAAACGCAGATTGCTTACTTGATCAGTGCGGTGCTCACCTTGCTGGCGATGCTTCTGATTGCTCCGCTGTTTCAATCGCTTCCCATCTGTGTTTTGAGCAGCATCATTTTCGTGGCGAGCATTCCGCTCTTTCCGCATTACATTGCGTGGTTGGGCTACTGGAGGACGAACAAATATGACTTTGCAATTTGGATGTTTACGGCCGTGACGAATATGATTGTGTCCGTCGACATTGGTCTTCTCATCAGCATGGGCTTCTCGCTCATTCTTGTCCACTTTCAGATGCAGCGTCCGCAGAAGGTCCAGCTTTACGTGAATAGAGAGGATGAGATTTGCCTGGATCATGAGCGGTACTCCAGCTGTCAGCCAGTTGAAGACGCTGTCATATTCCGCTTTGAATCGCCCGTGTACTTTGCCACTTTAGACATTTTCAAGGAACAGCTTTTTAGTAGTACGGTTTCGCTGTCATTCCTGAAATCAAGAGCAGCAAATATCAACGGCAACGTGATTGCAGTTGTTGCCGAAGATGCCACTCGTATCGGTGACGTTCCGCTGGAAGTTGTGAAAACGAAAGCGGACGATGGTGACGTTGATGAAATAATTCAAAACGAGACAAATCTTTTGGAATGCAAGCCATCCTCTGACCTTAGCAACGATAACATTATCAACGTCGTCAATAACCAAGGTGATGCGAAAGAGGTGGTGAAAAATGAAAAGCCAAACGAGGGAAGATCAGGAATGCTGACGATACCGCACAACATCATCGTAGATTGTTCGGCTGTTCCGTTCCTCGACACAAGTGGAGCGAAAGTACTCGCTCAGCTACATAGCGAGTATTCAAAGTTTGATATCCAGTTTCTGTTGGCAAACTGTTGCGACAATGTCGTGCAGCAGTTGAGCGCAGTAGACCAGTGTAAAGCAATTGTTATGGGGTCAGTGTATCCTTCGATTCAGGATGCTCTGTTGGCTCTGAATCTGTAGATTATCTT
The DNA here is from genome assembly GCA_949752735.1 of Lumbricus terrestris. Taxonomy (NCBI): domain Eukaryota; kingdom Metazoa; phylum Annelida; class Clitellata; order Crassiclitellata; family Lumbricidae; genus Lumbricus; species Lumbricus terrestris. Next base: position 72,071,971 of record OX457038.1, on the reverse strand, counting down.
GAAAGGGAAATGCGTTTAATTTGGTTACACACTGGGCTGGAGCTTTTTTTGTTTCCCATCATGTTTAAATTCAGCCTCCTAAGTTTATTTCCCACTGGTTGAGGATATTTCCCATTAAAAGAATCATTTTGCTCCTGAAGTACTTTACTCTCATGGTTATAACTATAAGCCATTGATAGTGAATTTTCTCCATACATTTCACACTTAGCCATGTAGGTTTTTTACCCAATTTTTTTCTTCAAATTTCTCCCAATGAAGATAAATTTCCCATGGCTTTCACTCTTGGACCATAGCCTTTACATACGGTACTACTAATATCTTACACTGAACAGGGGGGCATGCAATTTCTCTATACATTTCCCCCATTGTCGTTGGGTTAGCTCTTGTGCATTCACTCTCACGGGGTATAGATCGCTCCCTGAAGACATACAGATCTCTTTTACTCTTTGGGCATGCACATGTACTGCTGATTTGGTGATTTTTGCACTTTTGTTAGCTGAATAGTTTAGTTCTTTGAATTCAGTCATGGAATTTTTGTCATTTTGTGTGGATTTCTCTTTGCAATTCTTCTTAAGCTTTAACCAAGAGATGTTATGTTGAAATCTCCAAAATATTTATGTTTGTGTTTAGCAGTTTGTCGCATCCGGATTGTAACTTTTTTGACTTTTCAAGGTATTTTTGTGTAGTTGTTTTCCTGTATAATTGAGTCTCGAATATTTTGGTATTAGGACTTGCACCGATCATTTTTGTATTAAGGTTTGCAGCGATCATTTTTAGTTATATCATGACCATGTTGTAGATCAAGTGACTGTCGTCAAGATTAGTGTTTTATATTTTTTGTTCACTTTTGAAATAGTTTGTACGACACTGTAGCCGATTGGTTGATCCATCTTTGCCTTGTACAACACTGTCCGAGCTTGAGCTTCATCTGATTTGGTCAGTACGTAAAAAGTCCATGATGCACAATTGATTTAATCTTTGTTATGTTGTCGGATTATATAGTTGTAGGAAAATATCAAATAAATATATGAATATTATATGTTTTGTTGTTGGCAGCAGGTTTAAAATTATTTTATTTCCAGTTTAAGGTATGTTTTAAGCAAGTGTGTGTTTAAATAGCACTAAGTCTGTTTTCTTCCAATTGTGCTTGCAGTAACATGTGCAGAATATTTGTAATTATAGAGGCCTTGTTCGAGCAATTTTTGGGGTGTTGTCCTGATGGGGGCCATCAGCAAGCATCGAAAGATAACTGCCCATGGGTGAAACCCAACTGTGGATTTAACACCTGAAGCCCGGCCTTCGGGTCAGGGTCAGGCACACCTTCCTGAAGAGTGAAGATCACTTATTTAAAGAATGAATGAATTGAAATGATTAGTTGAAGCAGATTGCAATATTAGTTGCAGAATCAGAGCATATAATTTGCAGCTATGACCTGTGGCAACAAGGGTGGAGGAGCTTTTGGTGTTACAGACGACAGCTAGTTATCAATCAGCGAAGCATATAGAATACACATTTCTATACCATCTAGGAATCAATAAGGTATTAGTTTACTCTAGTACTGCGGGACTGAAAGATGTTGTTACTTCGCTGGCAAGGTGATGGCTAACTAACTTTTTTATTAAAGTGGCTACCTAACTTTAATTAAAGTGGCTACATAACTTTTAATTAAAGTGGCTACATAACTTTTAATTCAAGTGGCTACATATCTTTTAATTGAAGTTGCTACATAACTTTTAATTAAAGTGGCTACATAACTTTAATTAAAGTGGCTACATAACTTTTAATTAAAGTGGCTACATAACTTTTAATTGAAGTGCTACCTTTTTGACAGTTGATTTATTATCAACTGTGAGACTTGTTTACTGCAGAAGTATAAAGACACTGAACAATTTTAGCCCAAGGCATCATGATTCTCCTGTCAAAGATGAAAAGAATTATGTATCAAGAATACTGTTTAGACATAGTTATAACAGCACATCCTCGTAACTTATGTACGTTTAACTCAATTCTATTCTTGCCCACACATGCATCTGGATGTGTGATTATTTTAATATAAGATGTAAAGCAATGAAAAGTTTACTAAACATTCATGCATTCAACTGTAGAACTGATCTGTCTTGAAGAATTGACAGTTTTCAGCACTGATCTCTACATTTATATCCATGGTGTCTTTTCACTAAATCTTCATTCTGGATCGTCTGTTGTGGGAGATGTCACTTCTATAAAAAGGGCAGCGGAGGAAATAACCCAGATACAGATGAGAGTGGGGATGGGTCGTACACAACATGGACTGTGCTGGAATATTTGCTGCATATTTTTTTACAGCATATGTGCCTTAGACATAAGTCAGTGCAAAAAACAGCAGACGGCCTGTGCTGCAGCTGAAGCTAATTACAGTTGCTTTGATGGATGTGGCAATACCAATGTACCCAACTTTGTAAAGCACAGAAAGAATGCATGGCCAACAGTTGCCTTATACGTGTCGCTCTATTAGTGTTTATACCTGATAGCCTTATACACCAGCTATTCAGTTTGAATGTAGAAGTTTGCAAATGGGGATATGGGAGGGTAAGGCCAAATGTGGACAAGGGGAGTGAGCGGTCCAATGTATCTAAGTGATTCTGTGCAGCATTCTTTATGATCAACATTTTTCTGCCGAGTCTTACATTATCAGGACTGTAAAAATATGTATAAATCTATCATCATCGACATGTGCCTGATGCAATGACTGACTTTTCAACACCTGTAGACCTCTTCCTCAGGTGCAGAATGTATCCGTGTATCCTTGAATCCAACACTCGGACTATCAGAGGTGCGATTGTTTTTGACCTTGTACACATGATCACTTGTGCAGCTTTCATATAAGGGGGAGGGGCAGAGACCTATGTTTAGTTATGCCACATAGAGATGTCAAAATTTGAAGTGCATTCTGTGGTTTATAGCACTGAGCTTTCTCGGTTGCTGGGCCTATATTTAGAGCTCTTTCTCTGCACATGTTCACTTGTGTATAATTTTTTCATACTTGTTCTCAACATAAGACTTACGTTTTTAAGAGTTACGTACCAATCTACCATTGGCTTCCAGTTCGTCCAGATATTATACTGATCATAATGCTTCCTATTGGTATGCCATCAGTGGCTGCCTTGTGCACTACACACTGGAGCTATACAAGTAGCTAACTAAGAGATGCTATACAAATGCATTTAATTAATAACTTACTGTAAATTGGTGATAGTGTTTTGATCTCTTGCTACTGTGGCTTGTGTTTGTATTTATTGTTGTGTTATTGTTAAGCAGGAAAGTTGTAACATGATGTATTGATGTATAGATGTTTGTTTACACCTGCATTTATGAAATATGCTTGGTCCTATTACTTTTGGTTCGATAAGAATGTTCTTATTTGTGAGTTTGTTTGAACGGAAGATGGTTTCTAGATTGCTATTGAAAAATAATGAAACGTAAGCCAAAGGCTAAATACTATGAAATGATTAAACTAAATTCAAATCAAAGTTAAAAACTATCTGGTATCATTTGGTGAAATCTTGAATTTCTTTACCAGTTTTAGCACTGCTTAAACCTTTGATACTCTAGCAGAGCAGTTTATTGAAATAAAAGTAAAATAGAAAGAAAGTGGTTTCAAGGAATGAGAATTGCATGCATGGCTGTACTCAAGGGTACACACGGGTATACAGCGAATACTCACCTCTGGAAAAAAATGACAGCATATAATTCCCCTAAAAAAACGAGGGTACACGCGGGTACCAGTATACAGTGCCACCTCAGTAAGTCCAAGTGGGTACATGCGGGCAAAAATCGCGAATTATGAATGGAAAAAATCATGAAAGTAGAGCATTTTACACTGTTTGAAAGGTTTTCCAGGTGAAAAATCACAAAAAAGCTTCGATGACTAAAAAATGTCAGAAATTTAGATGACAAAAAGTCGTCAGAAATTTTTGGCTCAAAAAAGTCGATTTTTTTCGGCGGCAGCATGTACTCGCCTCAAAAGTTCTGAGTACAGCCCTGATTGCATGTGAAACTTTTAGAGGGTATTAACACTTCTGAAATGTAAGTTGCGCATGATATACCTCTTAAGAATATCAGTCATAAGTATTTGTATGTGATGCATGTATGCATGCATAGTATTTTCTTTATTTTATCAATTTAATCTTTATTTAATCAATTTTTATGTGATCACTGATTTTCCACCAGATTTGAATACGTCTTGTTTTCTAAACATGTTTTCTGTTGCTAAGTGTTATTCCTCTGAAGATAATTAGATCTATTATTTTTACCAAATTTCAACAAGTCCATCAAAATTTCTTGTGTGAGATGATTCTTGATTGGCTACAGTTTTGTTTTATTGCACACGTTAGAGAATGTTGTATCGTTTCTTATTGGCTTTTTATTGGTTGCATGTGCTTATATCTGTTTCATTGCAGCCAATTGGAATCATTTTTCTATGTGTAATGGTTTCCCTAATTTGTTTTATTGTAGTTTTTTTTTTTTTTTAACTGCTCCATTACATGTGTTTGGTTTGATTCTGAAATTTATAACGATTAGTTTTCCATGCCTTTACTGTTCTAGTAAATATCTTTAATAAGATAAGAAAAAATTCAGGTGTCTGATCGGGGGGAGTAAATGAGGGCGGCCGGTTCCGTGGTTTGTGCTTTATGACTCGTTTTGTTTGGACAAAGTTCCCGTGCGTCATAATGGTCATTGCTGTATGTATAAACAAAGGAGCAATTGTAGGCCTTACGCTGACGTAAAGACACTGACACACGAGCTACCTAATTTGCATGGAGGGACCCACGCAGGTCAGTAAGCTGATGGACAGTTCCTTGGCTAGTTTTCCCATGCTAGCCTTCTATAGTCAGCTGTCATCCCTGCCAGGCAAACTTGAAGAAGATGCTCATTGACAAGCACATCTCTATTTAGTCATGCCTATAAGGCTGCGGTTTGTGGAGAAAGTATGAGGAGCAAATCTTGGCCTTTAATTAAAGAAGTATTTTTTTGGCTTTTTGGTGTTAGTTTTTTTTAAAACCAACTGGCGCCAGCTTTTTTGCGTAAACAGTTTTTGAATGTGTTTTGTAATGCTGGATCTGTGGTTTTTAAGTTCATAGTGAACTAGTTTTCTATATCGTGTGACCACCTGATCATGTCCTTGTTGCATGTACAATTGATTTGCAACGAACATGTATTGAATGAAATTAGAATTGCATCAACCTATTTTGTTTTTAATTGCCTAGTATTACTGCACTATACCTTTCATTATGAGTTGTTTTGGTGTGATGATTTATTGATTTTAATCTTTAATGATATTATTCTCCAGCGAATATCCCAGTGTTTTATTGGTTGCATTTCGTGCTATTTGCACAAGACGTGTCAGAGCTCATTAGCAGCTTTCTCTGTGAGTAATGTTCATTCCAGTTACCAAGCTGTTACATTACTACAGTATGTAGGGATCTTGAACGGGCGCTATATAAATTCCGAGCGAGCGATTGATTGAATGTCATGCATTTTTATGAATTGAGCAACTGATGAGGTATTTGGATGAATGAATTGCCACAGAATCCATGGCAGGCTTAACAAACAAATTTCAGATGTAACCCTATCCGCTGTGTATGTGATGTGGACCTGGTTTCTGCTGATTTGACCTCATTATGTTTTGGGTGATTTTTACCTGATTAGAACGTAACAGTATGGTACATGCTAATCATTTATGGTAGTTGACCTGGTTACAATTTTGTGTAGTATGGTAGTTGATTTGAATATAGTTTGGCTTTTGCTGTGCACAGTATAAGAATTGTAGAAAAACAACTGAGAGGGTCAGGTGTTGATTTATGTGAAGTTGGGTCCTTAGAAAGACTGGGGGGATTCTCACCCTGGCTGAGCAGTCATTTTATGTCCCGTGTGTTAGATACGGCTGAAAGAAGATTTTACATGTAACCAATCATAACTATGGATATTATGCTCAGGATTGTTGAGGGGCAGAGATGGGGAAAATGCTCAGCGGCCCAGCAAATTTTAGGGGCCTTTCAGCGGCTAGGTGGTTATATAATTATTCAAAGTTTGCGATTTGTGCTTTTTTAAATATAATATTACAGAGAGTTTATACGATCAGCTTAAACTTCAAATTAACAACTGAAAAACTCTTTTTTTACATAAAAACATGAAAATCGTGACTTTATTATTTTAATTTGTTTCTTATAAAGCATAATTAAAGGCGTTAGGCAGAGTACTGGTAGGCATGGGCCTACTCCAAATCAGATGGGTTTTGGCATGGTCTTGGCATGGTATCTCTGGGAACCCTCTGATTTGGAGCAGTGCTCGTCTATAGGCCTACTGTGCCCTCCAGCTGATCATCCGCACATGATGTATGCATAAACAGTACTGACTTAAGTTTTTTTATATGTATGCAGTGTACGATAAATGTCTATATGAGTATTAAAGGATTTCTTTGTAAACAGTCACTTTTGTTTGGCAATGTTTATTTTACAACCCACGTGATTGCATTTGGTTGTGGTTGTTGTTGACCCGACCTTTGTTAGCCTACAGTAGAGCTTCTGTAAAAGACACAGACATAACATAAACAAATTAGGTCTTCAAGGCTACAATGGGTACCTGATGGGGGCCTTTCGGTCAACATGACCAGATTGTATCAATTAGTAGCTCTTCAAATGCAGAAAACAAAACTACTGGCTTCGATTTAAAGGAAATAAACTATGATAACACTTCAATGTAATGTAATTAGTCATTTCTATAGTGCCTCCAACAGCTGGGCCCCTTTCTTTCTGTGTTTTCGATTACGTTAACCCTACATAGGCTAGTTAACAGCTATTCTAACAGCAGTGCTAGAGACAGTGGCGAGACCAACCAAAGATTTTAACAAAGATTTTCTGATTTTCCTTTTCTTTGGCACCAACTATAGCCAACAATTTCAGCAGGTCGCCCCGAGGTCATTGGAGTTATTCAGCAGGCCGATTAAATTAAATGTGAAGTGGATGTTAAAAGTTTCAAGGAGTTTTTTTAGAGGTCATAATTAAGGAACGTCAATATATTATAGTCAAGAGACTCGACCTAGGACTAATCACCTATTAGTCCCAGGACTCGACCAAACGCACATTGTGTCCGAACGTATAGTACCCTACTATAATAGTGCGAAGAGCTATGTCTAGTAGCTGAGGATTCATTGCCATTCCGGACCAGGCACCAGGATTTCAGTTTTGGGGGCTGAATCCTCGGGGAGGAAATTTTCCATTTCCATCCGCCAAAATTTCTGACGACTTTTTTTAGTCATCCGTCCGAAATCTCAGGAATATTTTCTATTTCCATCCGTCAAACTTTCTGACGACTTTTTTCATTCGATCGAAATCTCATATGTCATGTATGTGTTTCATTTTTAGCGAGCCTATCGTGGAAATATTTCAGTTTTACATGTACAAAAAACCGAATGGTCTTTTTTAGGGGGGGGCTTAGACACTGACAGTGGCCTATGCTAGCCTACATGAAAGTAAGGATCGGCCCACTATATATATATATATATATATATATATATATATATATATATATATATATATATATATATATATATATATATATATATATATATATCAACCCTCCAGCACTTCCGTGCACACTGAACATTCCAGCAATTCGTTGGGACTGAAGCTGATTTTTTGTCTGAGAGCCTATAGTCATGGACGCGGGCGGAGACTTAGGCTGAGACTTAGTTGCGAAGGACAAACGAGTGGCCAAAGGAAGGACACGAGATTTTGGGCAGACAAATGGCTGAGTCGCCGACGAAATTTTCAGTCTTTTTCCAACCAAAATTTCTGATGACCCTTTTTTAGTCATCTTTCCAGGGAAAAAACCTGTTTTCTTCCATCAACAAAAGTTGATGATGACCTCTTTTCAGTCATCTAACGTTATAACGTCACCAAGTTTGTTCATTCATGAAGTATGCATATCCTAACACTTAACGCGATTGGGGGGGGGCAAATGCATGGACGGTCCCCCCGCCACATTCCCACATACATTGAAGGGGACCGTACCCTCTATCCCCCTCAGTCTCCGCCCATGCATGCCTATCGTAATCGCAATCTCCTAATTTCTAGGGCGCCACTCGAAATGCCTATGGTGTAAGATTAATTAAGCTGGTTTTCGCATCTAAGAGGTCTGCGTCTTAACTAAGTTAACTTTGTAGAAATTTCGAGAATAGGCCTAAAGCCATAAACCTACTTACGATTGCAACATTTTCCTTCCGAGTAGACCTCTTCATCAGAACATAATGGCTACTCAAGAAACTTTTTCCTCTAGCATCAACAACCAGACAGCTAAGCGCCTTTTATGGTTGCCGCTACTTTGCTTTATCTTTAAAAAAGTTTTATTACACTATTATTACTGTACTTATCTATATTATTATTTCTGGGTTTTATTTTACATTTTTGACATGTAACCGGATTTTCAATTAAACGAATATACAATACAATAGTAAAGACGTCAGAGAGTGCGGTTCAATTAATTATCTTATCTCGAATCGAGTACCGCTAGTGAATAAGCTGGTGCCCGTTCGTGAATAAGCTGTTGCCCCGCGCTTGGCTTTAGAGTAGCGCTTTAGAAATTTCGAGTTTACGATCTCCGTCGAAATCGGTTCTCATCGGGAGTAACCGGAAGTTATATTTATGATGGCGACCGTTGCGTAAATATCTTTCCAGCGAATGAAACAAAACGAAGGCCTGAACTATTTAACCGGTTGCTACGTTGGGACTGTCTTATTTCTCATGTTGCGATCGTACCTATGAATTATAAAGACTGAGATGACGATTGAAAGTCAATGCTAGTTATGTGCTGCCATCTTCGTACTTGACAATACCCTCTCCTTAGCATTTGCCTATCGAGTCGGACACTAAAACAATTAAAAAGCTGGAAAGTATTCTGTGGGTTTTCTAAAGACGTCGGTCAAAACCGTGGTTTGCGTGTTGGGGCATTACCGTGTTGCAATGCAAGATCACTTGTAGTCGATTCTGGCCAATGGTAGTTGAGTCTGACGATACTCATGGATCAGACAACACTCTTCGAATTGCTGGAATGCTCAGTGTGCATGGAAGTGCTCGATGGCACAAGCAAAGTACTTCCATGTCAGCACACATTTTGTCGTCGCTGCCTTGATGAAATCGTTGCTACAAAGAAACACCTTCAGTGCCCAGAATGTCGAATGCCAGTCAATAAACGGGTTGAGGATCTTCCTCCAAACATACTGCTTGTGCGACTGCTTGAGACGATGAAGACCATGGCCCATCTGCGAGGCAACGGTTCGCGACCCGCGACAGATTCAAGGCTGTCAGCGAGCAGGCATGGAATCAGCAGAAACTACAAATTGGTTGGAGCCTTATGTTGCTTTCTGTTGTTAGTTTGATAACTGATGAGGTGGTCTGTCACTTAAATATCTGGGTTAAAATTTCTTTAAAAGATTCTTTTTGGGCATTTCATGAAAGCAACTGACCTATCTTTTGAATGCGGCAGGCACACTACCGCAGTCAAATATGACTTAGATGAGACGTTTAGATAAATCAATTTATGTAGATGACAGGGAACTGATAACCTCTCAGTAGTCGGGATCGCCTCTGAGTAGAGAGCTTGTAGGGGCACGATAGCAGAAGTGAGAAATAAATAAAGTGTACTGTAGTTTGTATTAAATTACATTACAAGATCGCAAGTTGCGCTACAAGATTGGGTATAAACTTTACACAGTAGCACAAGTAAGTCATTGGGTGTGTTGCTAGCACTGATCATATCTGGTTTTTCTGAAAATTGGCCATGTATTTGTTCTTGTGAGGCATTAACGACTGCAAATTAATTTTTCGGTCAGCCTTTGTTCCAGGTGATGATGTTACTTATTAATTATCAGACTGTGAATGTGCATAAATAATCAAATTACAAACACACACGTGCATTAATGTATTGTCGCTTTTCATTTCTCTGCAGGTTTCAAAACCTAGTCATCCCTGTGCAAAAGCTTTATACAACTACGATGCTCAAGAAATTGGGTTTGTTGGAATTTATTATCTCAAGCACGGAGAATTAAATTTAATTTGCTGAAGTTTTATTTGTTGATTAACTTTATAGTAAATTTGCTGTGGCTAATTCAGCAGCAGCCTAAAGGGAAGCATCATTTTTTGGGTTGCTGGACAGACATAAGTTTGGAATCCTCGCTCCTCATTCCGCTAAGTGTTTTTTCTTGGCTCGAGAGTAAATCTTGTAAGCTGACATGACCACAATAACCTGTCAGTCTGTCTGTGTCTGTCTGTCTGTCTCTCTCTCGTTTACTTACCATGTCGGTATTTACTTGACCAGTTATGGTTTGGTCTGAAGTGCCTTCAGGTAATGCTTTAGAGACCTATAGATGATCATAATTAATAATAAATTATATAAAATTAGCTAAATGGTGAAATGGGAGTTGGGCATTTGGTATCAATGTTTCATCGCTTTTGAAAGGCATTTGTAAGACTCTTTGCAACTATTGCAATATGGGAGAGGATTGATTCTAAAGGCTTCTCGCCTGACCTAATGCAGACAGCATAAGGCATATAAAATTCAGTTGTATTGTATGGTATGTAAAACACAGTTGTGTTATATGGCATATAAAATGCAGTTGTATTGTATGGTATGTAAAACACAGTTGCGTTTATATGGTATATAAAATTCAGTTGTACTGTGTTGGGATACATGCTTTCATATTGTTTCTTTCAGTGATTTGACATTCAGAAGAGGCGATGTGGTCCGACTGTGTAAGCAGATCGACGAGAACTGGTACCTCGGAGAAATTGGAGGTCAACAGGGATATTTCCCAGCCACTTATGTTGAGGTTAGTTGCTTGCAAACCTTGCTTTAATAAAACATGGTATGAATATAATTTCTCTTAGAAATTAAATGAAGACCTGTGTTGCCTGAAATGAAAGGTTAGAGCAAAATCAGGTAATGTGAGTTAAAGTTGCAATCACGAGAAAAATTGATCTGAAAATTTTGTGGTATCATTTGACACTACGTTGCTTGCTATATGTCATTTGGTATGTTAGGTAAGTTAATAAGTTATTATCATTGGCCACAATGTTTGTTAAGGCATGCGATTAGTTAAGTAACTTGTCTCACTATGCACATAGTATGTGATCAATTGTATTGCAGCTTGTTAAATTTTAACATTGAAAGTCTTTCAAAATGGGATTTTATGCCAGCTGATGGTGTGATATTTTGATAAGGTCTTCAGGTCATGTGTACACACAGCAATAACACAGTCTTACGCTTTTCAGTGATTGCCCCATCTGTGTGGAATGACCTCTCTCTCTGTCCATGTCTTGTCTTAGGAATTCTGCATCCACTTTCTACCTATAGGAACTTGATAATTGTTCTTCTCTTCCGATTTTGGGTCGGGATAGCCTTTGAGTGGTTATCTTGGAGAGGCACTATATAACTGCTTCTGAATACTTGTATGTGATTGATGGTTGTAGGTCCTGGTGCCTTTGCCGGATGAGGTTGCTGCGTGTAAAGCGCTCTACGATTTCATCATTGATGATGGAAACGAGAAAGATTGTCTCACCTTCCAAAAGGTATGAAAGACTTGGCAACAAGAAATGTCACTTGCTTTTGCTGTGTAGAATTTTAAAAACCTGCTTAAATGTGCTGAGCTGTAATTTAGGGAACTATAGTTAAATAACGAAATGAGTAATCATTATTATTATTTATCGCTACTCTTGAATTTCTAATTATTTAATAATAATTCTGGTTAATTACTTCCCGCTTAACTTTCCTACATCATGGAACTTGATGACAAAAGAAATTAAATTAGATTAAATTAAATTAAATTAAATTAAATAGCTTTTCGAGCTGTACCTCTGATTGGTTTTCTTGAAGTGGATCATGTAAATTTTTTATGAAAATTGCGGTTGACTAGTTGTGGCCTTTCCAGAAATAATTCTTAACTGCAGAAAAGTTTTTTGGCTTGAAAGAATTATATATTTGCATCTTGGGAGGAGAATAAAATTATAAGACTTTAAGGATTTGTCGTTTTGGTTGGTTGTGCTAATCAATGCATCTATCTGTGTGTGTGCGTGTGTGTGTGTGCTTGTGGGTGTGTGTATAGTGAAAATAAGTACAATAAAAACTTTAATACAAATGATTTTGTAGATTTTATTTATCTTCCTAATTGGTTATGCCAACCGTGATATCTGTTTTCTGTTTGGTTCTTTGTTTATGGGGGTAAAAAAATTCAGTAAAGCTTTAACAACAAGCAATTTAGTGTAGTTTATTTGTTATTTTAACTGGTTTTGCACATCACGTCATCAGTTTCTGCGTGTGTGTTTTTCTGTAGGGTGAGATTATCACAGTCCTTCGTCGCATTGACGACAACTGGGCCGAGGGAAAGCTGGGCGATCGGATTGGCATTTTTCCTATATCTTTTGTTGAGGTTAGTGAATTGTTTATTTCCCAATCTTCTTCCTCTGTTCTTTCTTTTCTTCACTGACACCTTTTTTTAGTCCACCTTTCATGTTTATTTTCTTATTTATTTCTATCTGTTTTCTTGCTGTGCCAAGTTTTCACGTAATTTTCGAGCATTTCAACCTCCTTTAGTATTTTCTGTATTGAATTGCTGGTGTTGCTGGTTCTGTTTTACATTTGGTATTTTTACAACTACCTTGTATTGGTGGCACTGTTCAGTTGTTACAATCACGATTAGTAACGCTGTTATTTATAGTTGTCATATGCATTAGTACTGAGTTTTGGTTGATCTTAATAATTTAATACGATTTTAAAGTGAACCTAACTATTAAGGTTTCTGCAATAAAAGTTGATAAGAAATTAAACTGTTGAAGTGTAAACTTCGGATGTTTCTTTACAGATGAACGATTCTGCGAAGTGTCTGATTGGTCATGCGGATCCACAAAGTGCCAAGTAAGTTCACTTGATTCTTGTCATGCGGATCCACAAAGTGCCAAGTAAGTTCACTTGATTCTTGTCATGCGGATCCACAAAGTGCCAAGTAAGTTCACTTGATTCTTGTCGGTTGATGACTTATTGCAGTAGGTGAAGCCAGCAACACTTTGTATTCGTGAGCCTCTTCTCTAAGATCGCTCATGACGCTGCACTTCTGTTTTCCTCCTCGCATGGAAATTGGTTTAATATCCGTGTGATGGGTGCTAGGACAAATCGGCAACAAACAACTCATGATGTATTAATGTATGTAGATAATGATGTATGGACTAGATCAATTTTGTATAACACCCTTAAAGTAACTTGCAATGACTTTCTGGTACATATGACCTTATGTATATATATAACTAGCTGAATTACCCGGCGTTGCCCGGGACATTTCGGATTTTGTTCAGTCACGTCTGACCACGCTCACACGCCCGGGAAATTTCGGTTTTCGTCCCCCGCCATGCCTGACTCCGCTCCTACGCCGCCCTTGTCACCTCCCCTTCTTCCATCGGGCCCAACCCGGTCCAAGCACTTTGAGTGCCCGGCGTTGCCCGTGAAATTTATGTTTTCGGTCCAACCCGCAGCTGCCACCCGCCAATGTTTACGCTATAGTCAGCATTTTTGCGAAACCGCATGCCAAAAGATCTGCCCTCGGCGAAAAATGAGGTTAAAAATCTATTGGTTCATTGAAAACCGATCGGCCAAAATTATTGCGTCTTAAATAGGCTTCTGATACATACACTACGGTAATAGATATTAATTAACGTCAATTTTAAAACCGGCCATGACGTCATTAATGTACTGGTTTCAATCATCAATATATCATCGATGGTTTTAATGTCTGTTGATAATGATGGTTGTAGCCTATGCAAATGGCGTCTTATATTAAACACATGCGTTAGCATTGCGATAGAAAATAAAAAATTTCAAGCTCGAGAAAGGGTAAGATTTTTGGATCGCGAATTCCGATAGTGTTTTCCGCAGGTGCTAAGAAGTTGTTTTGTAAATTATTTGAAAAAATCGGTAGCGCGGATGAGTAGATTTTTTATTACGCACCCGTTGCAACTTGTGTTTTATAGTTTTAGATATATGTATATATATATATATATAAATGATGTATATTAGGGTGTGTCTAAAAATTAAAATGTCGATGCTAATATCGACCAATATGATTTTGTGTTCCACCTTCAGAAATATGGATATCTGCCAAATTAGATGAAAATCTGAAGAGATTTAGGACTTGCTCAAAGCACCGGAAGAATAGCCACTTAGGCGACATTGTGACACATTGTAATTTTCACAGATCCAAGCAAAATTGAACGCATAACCATCAGCAAAATTTTGTGAGCAAAATCCAAAGAAGTAGGCCTACTGTAAGTTGTCATAGTTTATTCCTCTTAGTACATTTGAAAAAATCTGGCCTTACAGAACAAATTGTTTCTCTCTCTTATTTCTGACCAGGACTTCATTGAAGGACTGCATAAGAGTCACTCAGCCAGATCATTCGTCACTCTTAGGTCGGTCAGATTTGATGACTTAATTTTGCCTCACTGTGTGATTGTTCTGACTACCATTGTTGCGAGTCTCAATCACGAAGAGAGTAGCCCAATCCGAGGATCTGGAATATTTTGGTGGTGGATTAGATACAGTAGGAAGCCTCTCATGATTCCAGATCATCAAATTCGTAAAAAGCTCTGGCCAGCCAGGGTCTCTGAAAAAATAAAAGTGTCGGAAAAAATACTGTTAGGGAGACAGGTAAGACTTCTCTGGCGTGGTTAAGTATGGATTCCCCTTTAGGCTTCATTGTTTCAGGTACAGGTGAAATGGTGCTTTGCGTTAGACTAAGTTGCTGCCACAGAGAGTGACACCTCAAGTAAAGGATTCCATACCTTTTCAGTGTAGGATGGTCAAGACTATCTTCTCTGCTCTGACGTTGCTGAATGAAAAATTGATAACTGAAAAGCCACAACTTGATCATGTAAATCGCTTATGCCATCCAACGCCGTCTGTGAAATGTACCTGGTTACCTGAACTTTATTCCCTTTGGTGGAATTCATTTTTGGAAATGACTATTAGCTCTAGTAGCTCTTGACTAAAGACTTCCAATACTGGAGTCCTTGCAGAATCATGCAGTGAAACACTTTTCCAGAACAATTTTAGAGGCATGGTATCGATGCCATCGATGGCAAGGTTCAATTGAGAGGCCCTTTCCCAATTTCGCCTCCAGCTTCATGCATATGCTGCCCTTGCAACTCACATGGCCAGGATTTTGTATTCCGATACCCAGCTTCAGATCTCAGCCAACAAGAATCTGACATGATAATAGCTGTCACTGAGTGGAGTTTGGGGATGGCCAATAGCTTGGTAACATCCTTATGAAATATACCATTATCGTCCTATCTGGCATGATCTTGTTATTCAAGTGAAGAGTAAGGGGAACCTGTGGCTAAGAAGAATCTCTGCTACCAAGGCTGCAAGATCATCTCTCCCAAATTGAAACGCACATTTGCTACTGTCTCTTATACGTTGTCATCCAGACTCTGATTCCTTGGTGTATGCGTAAATTGAGCAGTACCTTGCATGGGAACCTCTCCTTTGTGAAGACAGCTTTGCATAGCCGAGGTGATATCGGTAGTGCCTATCAACTAAATCTCAGCTTTTTTGTAATCAATTTTGCATTGCGTCTGCCATAATTATGATACAAAAATTAAAAGCACCACTTCCCGCCATTTGCAACACATGACCAGTGACAAAACAACATCACATCAGTAACGGCATGATCATGAATGTTTATATGCTGGGATCTAGTCACTGAGAAAAGTTCTATAGCATGCAGCTCGCATGTATTGATATCGTAGATTCTAATGCTTGCAATGCAACCGTGTTCCTAACTTCAGTCCTCTTGAGCAAGTCCTAAATGTTCAGCTATCGAGATATAATTTCAGATATTCAGTTTACACATGATTTGGCACAATAATTTCATTTGGTCATTAAAAAATCTTTTATTTGAAAATTTCACATGTACCTTAAAAACACCCTAATGTATATATGTAAGTAATGTGTATATATGTATGTATGTATGTATTAGTGTATGTATGTATGTAATGTATGTATATAATATGTATGTATGTAGGATTGTATGTATGTATAACGATGTAATATGTATAATTGTTTGTATGTATGTATGTATATATATATAATGTGTGTGTGTGTGTGTGACTGTGTGTGTTGGTGTATGTATGTTTATATTCATGTATAGCAGTGGTTTTCCAACCTTTTTTGACTTTAGGGTCTCTTTTTCTAAGTTGGAGGATATGAGGGCCACTTTTTCTTAGTTGAAGGACATTAGGGGGCCACAAGGCTTAAATTTAATTAACTATAAACATATAAAATTGTTATAATATATTAAAATTAGAATATTCGATGCTATTTATAAATAGACTAAGTCAAAATAAAATAATTTGTAATAAAGATAATTATGTGTTCTATACGATGCAACTTGTCAATTTTTTCGTAGATTTTTGTAAATTCTTTGAGAGATGAGGGCCATTTTTTAGGCTTGGCGGGCCACTTTTGACCCGTGGTCCGCAGATTGGAAACCGCTGATGTATAGTATACTACCAGTAGAACAATTAATGCTTTTGTTTTCAGAGTATTGTCGAGCCTTTCATCTGGTCACCAGGCGTCAGGCGCTGCAGCAGCAGCAGTGGCAGCATCGTCATCCAACAAGACCCCCTCCTCCTCCTCCGCAGCCTGCTCCTCCTCGTCTTTCAGCGCCTTGCCATCTGCCTCTGGTGCTGCCAGCATCGTCACAGATGCCAACGGGTCTGGCCATGCTCTGCCGCTGCCAACTGCCGCAACAATGCAAGCGTTGAAAGTGCCGCAGACAATGTCGCACCATCGACCGTCGGTTGGAGTGCCAACGGGACATGCCGAGCTTGCATCTGCGATTACGTCGGCAGCTTGCGTTTCGACAAGAAACAAACCTTTGCCTTTGATGTATGTAGATACTCATTCATTCATTCTTGATAGAGATTTCTATACATTTATCTGTATTGAGTATGCACAGTATGTGTCTGTGTGTACTGTGTAATATGTATGTATGTATGTATATATGTATGTATGTATGCGTATCAGTATGTGATTATACATCTTTGAAATGTTTTAAAGTATTTTAAATGTGTTTGTTTGAATTTTGAAACCTTATATTAATTAATTTGTTTCAAACTGGACGTTGTAGCTACGAAGCCTTGTACAACTATAAGCCGCTGAAGGAGGATGAGATAGAGCTGAAGAAGGGAGAGTGCTACACGGTCTTACAGAAATGTCGTGACGGATGGTTCAAAGGACGTTCCTTGAGCACTGGAGTCTTCGGCATTTTCCCTGGAAACTATGTCAAGCAGATAGTGTAAGTATGTTTACTGAGGTTGTAAGTATGTTTAATGAGGTTGTAAGTATGTTTACTGCGGTAAGTTTATATGTTGGTAGACTTATATGTTCGTAAATTTATATGTTAGTAAGTTTCTTTGTTAGTAAGTTTCGTTTTTGGTGTGTGTGTTAGTGTCTTTGTGTTAGTCTATCTATATCTTATGATGTTTATGTAATAAATGTATGTGTGTGTCTTGGATATGTTGCTGTTCATGTGCTTGCTGTAGTAGTTCCTATATGTATTGATTTTTGGCTAAGGAAGGAAGGACTACTTGGGTTGATTTGGATTGGAACTTTCACTTTCATTGGCTATCCCATTGTGAGGCCTGCTCTGAACTAACATGCATACAGGTGTAAATTGTGTACAGTTTGAGCTTTCAAGAGACTCATTCAATTTGGTAGTTTAACTCTATCGCAGCTAAGTTGTTTTTCATAAATATAACCCTAATTGGTTCATATATAGAAAAACACTTAGAGTCTGTGGAAATATTTACATACATGTCTTATATCATTTTGTTCGTATTTGATTCCTCAACAATATTCTGTCTTGAAAAATCAGATCAATTGACGTGTTTGCCTTAAAATTAATATTTATATAAAATATTATTAAAAATTAAAAATAAATTTATAACATTAAAAATTAATTTAAAAAATATATGAACAAAATAAATTGGAATGAACCAATGATAAATGTAGCTGATTGTATGACAAGCTTGTAGCAAACAGTGAAAGGCTAAAAAATTGTGAATATAATCTAAAAATGATTTTATATTATACCCACTTGGAAGATATGAATCAACGCTCACATTGGCAAAATAGTAAGTATGCAGAGATGTCGCCTTATTTCTATCCCAAAATGTCCAAATATAGAGAATTATTTCTTTATAGATCCTTGACAGTTTGCCTTACTGATAAATTTTATGTTTCTAACTGGGCTGAAAGGCCTAAATAAATAAAAAATAACTACAAATGTGCGAATGTTTTTCCTAATCTATGATGAGATTGGCGTGGTCTGATGGAAAGTCGGTGAATATGCGGTCTTCAAATCCCGAAACCTCTGCATCGTCTAGCATTATTATGCTTGAAACTTTATTATAGCATTTGTCGAACGATATAATTCATTTTGTCTGAACTTGGCCGATAAAAAGACATAATTACAGCGAAATGGTCAACGTCCAAGAAGCCGCAGACACGGACGAATGTATGCAAATGGCTGGATATAAATGTTTACAAAATAGTTTTCGTTTATAACTTCATCAAATCATTTGGGAAAACCTATGTTAGGATATATTTTGAATCGTCAACATGTCCTCTAGCGAAATATATAAACAGAACTCTAAATATATCTACATTATATGACAAACGGCCGCGTTTTTTGCTATACGGTCACAATCGACCGTATTCGCCGCGAAAGAGTTAATGTTCTGAAAGTTAGTTATATATACATTGTGTTGGTTCCTGTAAAAACATTCAACGTATATGGCATAACAGTGCTTAAAGTTAAAAACATATTCGTTGATGTTAAAAAGGTACACTGGGACAGATTCCCAGAACTGAGGCATATAACATTTATAAAGCTTTCTTGATGTATAACTATTTGATGGAAGACTTGTGATTTTGTTGACTTATATGTTATGTACGATGAATTTGCGTATTTGTTGACTAATGAATAAATATTCTATGTTCGTTGGATGTATGCCGATTTCTTGGCTCCTAATACTTTTGCGAATTTAGTAAACAATAAACAAAATTGAGTTATTGATGACATTTGGAATGTGAAAATTTTAGTCTGTTGCCGCTGGATGACTTGGCGCTGGTCCAGACATCTGCCGTCCCATCATCAGTCGCATCCAATCACGTCCCTGCATCTCGGACGACATCGCTCGGCGCCAACCGGCACCAGTTTGCCTCCAAGGTCATAGGGCACCACGGAGGTCGTGACCTCGACGGCTGCCCAGACGCCGCAGCATCTCCCACCGGCGCCTTACATCATCGACCTCGCTCGCGCCCCATCACCAACATCACTCAGGCGCAGATCCGTAACCTAGGCAACGTCTCCATGACGACCGTTGCTAACTCATCACGTTACCTCTACCAGAACAGTCCTGGTGGTGGCATCGGTACATCATCGTTGGGTCTTGGCTCCTCCGTCTGCAGTCCCACCTGGTTGAACCTTATGACGATGCCAAATTCGTCGACCGACTCAGGGTGTGTCCCAACAGCAAGCACTGGACCACCGTCGTCAGGGGGGCGCAGGGTTCAGAGGTCTGCCACTTGCAGGGCGCGTTCTGCGTCGAGAATGCCACTGGCGGCGATGACCAACCGCTCGTCGCCACCGGTCTCCGATGGTCTGGATTCGGAGGACCTGAGGACGATGCTCCGAGGTCTGTCCTTGAAGGAAGGAAACGATTTGAATGTCGAGTATTCGTCCAATGGAGCGGGTAGCGTGCTGGCCGGTGAGACGGTTGCTGCCGGGTCTGGTTTCGTTTCTCCGGCAGAAGTGGAAAAGGTGCGTGTGACATTAGCTGGAATTGACAGTGCAGAGTGGTTACGATATGCCACATATATATTGCACAAATTCTTACCTTGTGGTTCCTTAACTTACCACTTGAGCGTAGTTACACTAACTTGAGTTAATCTGGCATGCTTTACCTTCTGTTATTTTACCTTACTGGACTTTGTGTCGCTTTTTTAACCGGAGTCTTTGATGCGAAGTGTAACTCAGTTGATGATAAACTTTTTCTAGTCATTAATAATGATCCTAATCACGTTCTTTGAAGTGTGCAGCCTCCCCTCTTTAGTAACGGATCTAACTAACCTTCGAACTTGACCACACAGCTTCTCTTTACATATTCAGAATCAGCGAAACTTCTTTTCGTATCGTATTCTTTATAAGCACGCCTGCTAACATAATATTTCATCCTAGTGTTGTGACTGTCTATGAAAATGTCCTGAGCAATGTTTTCTGTTTATGAGTGCATCTGTGTCAGCTTAATTACTTAAAATAAATGAATTGATTGATTGATTGATTGACTTGAGACTTTTCTGTATAAGTTCTGAATGTGTTTGTGTTTGGATTGGACAGCTGGACAGGCGACACGGTCTGATCAAACGCTGGACAAGCATAATGGCGAAAGGAGGAAGGAAGTCATCACCAGGGGTCACTACGATGGCTGTGCTTGAACAGAACGTCGGTCAGAACAACAACAGCTCCATTAAGGCTTCTACTCAGGAAGACAGGTGGGTTCAAAGGTCATTGCTTTGCGAGTGGGGCACCAGTGTCATCCCGCATTCTGTTCAGCAGAACGAGAAGAAGAAGAAGAAGAGAAACGTTCCCTTAAGCCAGTAACCCTGAGGTAGCCATGAGTATTAGGTGTTTAGCCTTGGCATATGAGTGTGGCGGGTGACCAGTCCTCTCCCTCAACGGCTCATCTTCCCATAAATAGTGTGCAGTCAATGTACTCGTTATGGCTGTGTTGACTAGGGACAAAGTGAAGCAGAAATCTTGAGCCATCAGTGCACGTAGGCTGATAGGTGAGATCCTTTTTGCAACACGTATATTCTTTTTTTGTCATCTCCTTTTGATGCTCGTTTAATACAAGACCAATCGTAGAGCATCAATATTAGTAATTTCAATTAAGTCAAACTATTCGTTTTGCAGATCCATTTAAGAAATAATATTAAAACGAACAATCAACGGTCGTGAATTTGCTGCTGCCCTGCACATCGCTTTAGAAATTATACGATTACGATTCTGCTTTACGTCTGTTGTTTATGTGTCTCAGACAACAATGTGCAACGACGACGACGTTGTCGATCGATGCAACGCATTCGTCTGGTCATCAGAAAGCGGTGAAGGTGTCTCTGATGAAAGTTTCGCCTGTTGTTTCCCTCTCGTCAGCGCAGTCCAAGTCAGTTGGTCGAGACCTGTGAGTAGCCTTCCACGTCCGGATGCATGACATTAGTTTTAAGTGTGTGGAAACGGTGTTCCACTGCTCTGGAAATTCTTTGCTTGAGTTTCTGCTGCTCACCAGCTTCCTCTTGAACTGCGCCTGTCTCTCTCTCTCTGACACATTCTATAAGCGCTTGAAAACTGTTCTTTTTTGAATGTGCTGGAGTCGGGAGCACCTCTGAGTAGTTTCCTTGAAGAGGTGCTACATAAATACCTTGAATAAATGTATGAATGGAAACCTGGTAATGCAGTAATCCAGTAAAACTTTTTGGAGTTCCCAATGCTCACCCAAACCACTTCAACCACGTGGGTTTGAAGTGGTAAGGAGTGAATTTCTCAGCCTGTTGGCAATTTCTCTGGTGCTTCTAGTCTCCAGTAAATGATGCCGTGACCGTGCAGCTTAACCAGAACTAAGTTTAGGTCCGGAACAGACGAGGGGTTCTGGAATTAGAACTGAGACTATTTCAGAACTAGAATTGGAACTGATTAAGAAATTAATTTTTCAGAATGCGTATAGAGCTTGAATTGGAATTTGGTCATTTGAACTGAATTATTAACTTTCTAACTGATCTATCACTGGTAATATTGCACATTATTCATTTTGAGGCAGTTGTAGGGAAACAGTTCCAGCTTATCCTACTACATTGCTAACGTGGTTGAACCAGTTTTCTTCTGCTCTTCCAGGTACAAATGCATCACACCGTACCCGGCCCAGAATGAGAACGAACTGGAACTGAAGGTCGGCGACGTGGTCTACGTCGTTCGGAAGCACGACGATGGATGGTTCAAGGGCGTGCTTCAGCGAACCGGAAAAATGGGTCTCTTTCCAGGCAACTTTGTTCAGAACATCGTTGGATCATCCTGAGATCCTTGCCCAGCCACCGACAGATGAGGGATCAATGATGGGTTCTGTAGTGCCCTCTTGTGTCTCGATATTCATTGCATATCTCGTTTGTTGATCTGTCCAAGCGAGTAGCATAGGATGGCTATTGGCCAGTGGTTCTGTCCAGTATTGTTGCCACTAGCAGTCGCTGCTGAGCTTTTAGCTTTGAGGTTGCTGCTCACAGATAGATAATTATATGTATATCTCATTAGGTCATTGCCAACGTTTTTCAAGCCAGAGATTATGGATGAAGGAAGGTGGATCACTTACATGTGCAGATCTGGGTACTGAGTCATGGCCATTTGAGTCATGGCCGTTTAGCTCTGACCAATCAGATTTCAGCTTTACTTCTGTAGATGAGATGTTGGCCGTGGTTTCACTGGAGTCACCCATCGTTGTGATGATTGCGCTATGGACGTCATTAGAATAAGTGATTGCCAGTGGACCACAGCTGCTAGATAAATAAACCAGTCTAGGGATCGGAGCATGCGATTGGTTGCGCATCGACCCAGTTTCTAGCTTTCTGATTGGGTGATCTGTCGTTCCTATTTTGTGTTTGGTTGTCATCCCTCATGCTTTGCCAAGAGTATGTTAATCAATGAGCTGTAGTCAATTACTCTGGATTAGCGTCGTTAGCTTAGATTAGATTAGATTAGATTGGGAAAGCACCCATATGGACAAGAATGTTGATATTAAACGAAGTGTATAGCTATTCGCATGCTCATTTGTTTACTTGAAGTTGCTATTCTTATAAGCTACGTTGTAGTATGTGTATATACACCGGATGTATTTATATAAATAAGCAGATTTACTCTGCAAAGTTATTACGTTTAATGCGCACTTGTTGGTAGGTTACTTTTGTTGTTTCTGAGATGACATCCTTGGACAACTATTGATGAAGAATGTTTTGAGGCTACACTGTTCGTATAAAATAATCACTCGTACCAGTCAGCTGTATTTTGACGCAATGGATGCTTGGCTTGTGTCTTTATCTACTAAGACAGTTTCTGCTTGGAGACTTTGAGCAATTTTGGATTGGAATGCGTATAAAAACTATTTATGAGCAAGAGCAAGAAAGCATCCAATCCATATTTTGATGTATTTTTTGTGGTTAACTCTTTTTGAGGCAGGATTGTTCTTAGCAATTTAATTTATCATAACTGCAAAATTATTGGCCCACACTGATGAACCAGACCTACATCAGAATCGACGAAATTAATTACGGAAGCTAGTCTGCTGCCTATGAGTGAAGAGTATTGGTTGGCCTGGCTTCAGTTCAAATGGTGTGTATGGACTGAAATGGCATCAGCTGTGTGCCAATGACCGCTTGCTCTTCTTTCAAGTTTAACCTCTTCGCTTGGCCTGTTATGTAGTATTTTAGTCACAGTCCAGGTACATCCAACTGAGGTGAGTATTTCAGCTTCCAGATAGATCCCCCAATAGTAATCTTACCTCATGTATACTTTGTTTTGTTTCGATGCTTGTATGTTGCTTCTAAGATTGGTTTCCTCTTTCTTGCATTTGGTATGTAAACAACATGTACAAAAAGCGCATTTGCATGATCAATTTTCATTGGTTGTTTCTTCGTGTTGTGAATCAGGTCTCTCTAACTTTCGTGTACCATTATTGTGTCTTGGGCTTGTTTTCAAACGACAATGTGATTGTAGTTCTTTGGAAACCGTTTAGACAATACCTCGGCATGTCGTCAGTCGCCTTTGAATTGCCTGCTTCTCTCTCTCTGTCTCCCCCTCTCTTTGTGTGTCTGTCTGTCTGTCTGTCTGTCTCTCTATTTCTCTTTATCTCTCTGTGTCTCTGTCTATCCCATTCATCCCTCCTTTGCTCTCTCACTCTCTCTTTCTCTCTCTCTCACTCTCTCTCTGTCTCTCTCTCCCCCTCCCTTGTTCCCTCCCTTTCACTTTTTCCATATATGCAATCTAATGTTCTCACAGGGCATTTAAAAATAATAATTAAAGGTCGTGTTAGCTAGGGATGCTGACAACGTTTTATGTAGTGCAGAGTGTATGGTTTCTGCTTCTACATCAAAGGTCAATGTTTATTGAAATTCTTAACGCACGTCGTTTGATGTTTATGTATGTAAATTGGCTCAGTTTAAATAATAGAATAAGATTGCTGGACAATGCTATTGTTGAAGGAATCAACTTCTGATTGATGCTGCAACATCATTTCTATTCAAATGTTGCTGATGTTGAACATCAGAGGAGGATTAAAACTTATTCTTCAAAACAAAGTAGACATTAAATTCTCATGCTTTGTATTTACTGACTTTGCACATGCAATGAGTGTTTCAATTAATGAATTAAATTTACTATAAGTTCCATGAACTTTGGTTGCCTAGATGATGTTGCAATTGTTACTATGTTACTGTACCATACATTACGCTGCAGTTGTTTTCGATAAGGAACGTTATAAAAACTTTGTTTGCTAAAAATATTTGTTGGTTGCAGTTGATTTTTGCTGTCGTGCAGTCCAAGCAATGTTTCAGTTGCTGGCTTGTGTATTATTATGTCCAGTGAATTCCACATATTTTGCAGGTTTGGTCAATGCTTCTGTTTTGGATAAAACATCACAGTGGATAGAACGAATCATGAACTTTTGGGCCCATCCATATTATTACATACGCAAAAATCATTTATTTTCTGACCACCCTCATTTGTTGCATTGTGTACAAAGATTCACTTTTATAGTTTATTGTTTGGATCTGAACAGAATTTAAAATTTGTAATTCAGTCAAATGCCATTGGATGACTATAGGATAATACAGAGTTATAAATACGCTAATGTGGACATTATTATTAGAAATTTATTTTGTGTACGCACATTTTGTCGACACACCTCCACCTGCCGTATGCAACCACACGCAAATTACCTAAATCCTGTGACTCCGGTCCCCTCCTTGTCTACATTATCTATGGACTGTCCCCCCCTGTGGATTTATGTTCTTGTATCGTCTGAATTCAGATGATCCTAGCTTTTCAGTTGGCTAGTTTAGTTTTTTATTTCTGTGTGAAAAGGTTTTTACTCTGCCAGAATTGTGCTTTAAATCAAAATAAATTGCGACTCAAACTTGAAATCGAGAATATATTTAGATGCAGCCAATCAAAGAGAACTTAGTGTTACTCAAACGCTTTCGCTGATATTGAGACTTGATTTAAAAAGTCTTTTCCGATTTGTGGTTTGCTCGTAGATCATGCATTTTTTTAAACTTTACTTTAGGATGCGTTCTATGTTTACCGTAATCTGGATGTAGTTCAGCACTCTGCAATAATAATAATATGTTTGGATTTGATCCGTATTTGTACTCGTAGGAGAGATGTAATTTTTTAAATGTCTTCTATTCTGTACTGTTCCTCAGATTCCTCTGCAAAACCTGGTAATGGCAGGTGTTGAGTTGTTGTTTGGTGATTGCGGATCTATGTTTTTTCTTTAAAACCATCCAATTCGGTTGTACGTGTAGCTAGTTGCCATTTTTATACATTATTGTACCTGTTGGGTACTTTTGTGTCGTATTTAGATTAGGGTTTGTACTATTATTTTTTTTGCCTGAGGTGGAAATAATCCCTCAGGCTCTTGGAAACTACCCATAAAGTTGTTATTATTGTTTTATTATTATTTTAATTATTTGTGTCTTTGCTGTTATTATTATTATTTATTTTTATTGAATATTATTATTATTATCCTTTGTGATTGCAGAAACTTCGGCTGGTCTTTGCAGATGGTCTTTTCAGTGGAAAAGGTGCACAAAAAGTGACTGCATTGTGGTGCATAGCTAAGCACTTAAGGAGTAGTCTCAGTTGTTCTTATCTTTATTATTATTATCACTATTATTATTATTATTTCTGCTACTACTAAGTACTGCTACTACTACTTTACCTGAGTTTAGTGCAACAATCATGTGCAACGATGTTCTGTCTATGGGGAACTGTTGGTGGCAGTTGGAATGGCCAAGTATCGTCTACTATAATTATTGACATGTATATTTATTATTTTTATTATAACGCCTATTATTAGATTTGACACTGTTACATTTTTAGGCATGTTGAATTTATTATTATAGTTATGACACAGATTAGAATTCATTGAGAACAAAGAAATATTGCGACATTTGACCTATATTTTGACCTAGGCTGATGTGAACCGACACACATTTTCGATTCTCGAGTTTTAATGTCATGTTGAGGCACACGCTTGCATGTGTTCGTTGCAACCTTTTCAGATTCATTTAAAAACTTAAAGCTTTGCTTTGATTTAATAGTTGGCAGAGTGGTGAGGCTTCTTCCTTCCATCTGAGCACCTGGATTCAGATCCTATCACATGATGTATTGGTGTTAATGTTTTTCTATTTGTGATTGCACTTATTACATCGTATGTCTTTATGAATATGCCCGGGTTGGGGGTGGGGGGTGGTTGGTTCCCGACATGATGGCAGAAGACCATGCTCACTCGTAATGGCCTTCAACGACCAATAGTGATGCGGAGGCTGAACTAGAAATTCCTGTCGTCAGTCGCTTGTCTCCCTGTTCCAGAATCATGGGCTGATCACATAAAAGCTACCGTGCTGTTCTATCATCATTATAATTGTTGCTATTATTATTTTTATTCTATTTAAAATATTACTTGTAATTAATTTGTGATCATAATTATAAATTTATTTATTTATTGTCGCCCGTGGTAGAAAGTATACCTAAGGCTTCAAATGAGATTAAAACTGGGTCACAGATTCTCGTCCCCAGTGTACTTCTTAAAATTATTATTAATATTGTATTATTTATTAATATTATTATATTGTTATTATTATTGTTATTATTGTATTATTTATTATTATTGTTCAGAAATGTTGACATGTACAATGTACGCTGTACAGTCCCAGTCTGAGGAGTGGTCTGATTGGCTGTCGGGTTCTTGCAGTTCAGATTGATGTTGAGACATTTACAATCCAGTGACGTGCGAAAAAACTGAGTTGGTTGTCAAGTTTTTTTGCTGGTGATGAGGTTGTACAGCCGCCCTTGAATGCCCTTGAATGCCAAGGCTGAGAAATTGAAATCGCTTGCTCCATGTCCATTTAAGTAGCTTTTCTTCTTCTATAGTAGGTATAGTAGTTTTGGATTACTACTGTGTCCAGAGATATATTGCAGTGTCTTTTAGTGATTTTAGTATTTTAAGCCGTCACTGAAATTTCCATCCATTGTCTCACTTTTAATCAAGTCGTCAGAAACTGTTGCGAATGTCATCATATAATTATAGATTATTAATATTATTATTATTAAGTTACATGGAAGTTTTTACTTCATGATGACAATGATTGTTATGATTTATTATTATTATTTATTTTGAGCTGTTACGTGCTGAGAAGCTGTATGGCATCAATTCACAGATGATTAAATCTCTATAATGTCATTGATTCATCAGTGTCATAACACTAGAAATTTATGATGTATCTATGAATATTTCTTAAATGTTGGGGGACATGAGCATGGGCGTTTCCCCCCTCCCACCACAAACATTGGGGACCGTCCCCCTCTAAGTCTCCACCCATGAAAATATTCAGTTTTTGAAAATTGATGAAAAAAGTGAAATCTAAAAATTGTTCAAACATTTTTTGGGACAATGGCACCCTCTAGAATTTGGCACCCCCAAGCAACTGCCTACTTTACCTGTACCTAAGACCTATGGGCGACCCTGCTTGCTATTATTATTTTATTGTAGCTACTAGCATTAAATAGTGGAATAGTTGTTGTTCTTAATCTTCTTGTATTTGCTTTTTCACCTGAATTGAAGCAGCTGTGTGTGCTGGACTTGAGTAGGTAAGTAAGTAAGCACGATTTTCTTTGGCGATTGCAGCGTATTTTATGAGGTTATGAAACCGTTTCTGGTGCTATTCATTCGTGTGTCTGTTTGTACGTCTTTGAGTGGTTGCAACGGTTGTTTCTGTTGCTTGCTGCAGTTGTACAGCGATACTGCTGGATTGTGGACGGCGGTTGTTTTGTTGCCCAGAAGTCGTTTTGATGTTGCATGCATTTTTTCACAAAAGAACAACACATTGACAACGTTGCACAGTTTTTTTGTATCTCTGTCGATTGTAATAATGAGATGGTGTATTTTGCTATATATGATAATAATAATACAGCGCTAACGTGTTGTGTCTTCACTGTTTTGTTATCCAATCTCCTTAGTCTAAGAATTGCTGTGTTTATAGTTAGTTGGCCCTTCTCAATATATGGGCAATATGACTTGTCGTGAGGTGTTTGGATTCGAGTATATTATCCTACTGCAATCAAAGTGGAAATGAGTTGCTAAGCAGAATTCTAGGTAGACCGAGAAGGTACAGAAAACATGACGAGGTGACCGAGAGGATCTGGGGCAAAAAGAGGCAACATTGGCAAGATCAGAAAAAGAAGACTCACATGGTTTCGGCGTGTAACAATGATGACAGATAATAATAGGCTGCTGGCCATGGCTTTACAATTACAGCCAGGTAGAGGGAAGAAGAAGCAGAGGAAGAGATGATGAACGTGATGGATGATCCAAAGACAGCACGTGGACATGGACAAGAGAAAAGCCGTAGCTAAAGACAGCCAGCAACAAAGCCTCGTCGTCGGCAAATGCCTGACGGAGGAGAAGAAAGAACACAATGAAACGAGCTGCAGCTCCAAACGATGCTTAATACAGTTGTTCGCTTAATTATTATCCGCATATATCTCGTTTCTATTCTTCTATTTCAACTCATTTATGACTGAATACCTTCATTGGCTTCCCATTAATTAACTGCTCCGATTCAACTTCCTTACTTATTATGTTTTGGGTGATGCTCTTCACTGCCTTTGTGATCTCATTGAGTGGCCTTTCTCGATCTGCAGCTACCTCTGAAGTCCTCTCCGCTCTTTAGACCGTCATAACCTTGCACCATGGTCTCGAGTTGCCACGTACAGCACAGCATCGTCATATGCCTTTGTTGTCCTTTTGCTGTGGAATGACCTTCGAGCTCAGATCTTATCTGGAGCCGCACGACTGTTTCTGTCTCTTGTGACTCTTATTTTCGATGGATTCTTCGCACTAGGAACGTACGTCTCTGACTAGGTTGCACTGTGATTGAGGCGCTTTATAAATCCACCAATAGAATTGAATAGAATAGAATAATGGTCCCTGAGTGACCAGATCCTATCAGTCACCTACAACTCATCCTCCCAGCCGGTGAGAGATGTCAAATGTGGAAATATAGCGGGGTCAAACGTTGACTTATGAGGCTTGTGGTGTGCAATGAGGACTTTACTATGGGTTCTAAGCAATTGGGGGGGGGGGACCACACCCCGAGCAATTCTCCATCTGCTCCCATCAGTCTCAGAGTCTATCGCTGACAGTTCTGCATTCTATCCAAACTCTCCGTTCAACCCATTCATCTTCTGCCAAAACTTTGCTCCTCCCTCCCGTCACCTCAGCACTTATTTTTTCAAATCGTTCCATAGCTAATGCTGTCCCATCTCTTTGGAACAATCCGCCCCACCCCCGTTTTAAGGCAAAATTTAATATCCGGTTCATCCTACGAGCTCTTAAACATGGGCGGAGTTTATCAGGGGCTAGGAGGGGCTAAGCCCTCAAGAGGACCCAGATTCGTGTTTTTGACCGTGTAAATGGTATCTTTCCCGGGCTTATCTCCCTGCCCAAGAAGGCTTAAGCCCCTCCAAGAACGGAAACCAAACTCCGCCCATGCGGCCAGGCCATAACCCCCCCCCCCCCCCATCATAAATTTTTGCGTAGGTCTAATGTAGAGAATTCTACAGCGAACACAAATCCATAATTCCTTAATTCTCCTCACTTCCCTCGCTACTTCAACTCAAACATCATGTACACCGTGCACCTTAGCCGTTTGACTGTCTGTCTGTGTGTCTGTCTGTCTGTCTGTCTATCCGTCTGTCTGTCTGTCTGACTCCGGATCTTGACCATCTGCCTATCGATTCTGTTTTTCATTAAGCGCCTGTGAATAAGCTTGTTTCCCGCGACTTCGCTTTTGTGAGTGCTGCAGAAATCTCGAGATTAGGCCTACGATTACGATTACAAAGTCGCGGGAGCTAGCATTTATACACAGGCGCTTAATTAATCAAAAGAAAATCGATAGCCAAAGGTCAAAATTCGAACAGTCAGTATAGGCAGGCAGGCAGGCAGGCAGGCAGGCAGCTGGATGATTTTTAGAGTTGAAATGGCGAGGGAGGTGAGAAGAGGACAATTCAAGATAGATCTATAGGATTTGTGACAAAACAGTTTTCAGTGTTTTCAGTTTTGAGTGAAAGACCTGTGGGCTCAGTGTGGAGAAATTGCGAGAGGTGATTTAAGAGCATGGGCGGAGTTTATCAGAGGTTATAGGGGGCTAAGCCCACAAGAAGCCCCAGAGTCATGTTTTTACCGTGTAATTTGGTATCTTTATTTCGGGCTTAGCCCCCCCAAGAACTTCCAACTAATGACTAAAAAAAGGTCATCAACTTTTCGGCCGGGAAATACTTAGTGATTTTTACGAGATTTGAACTTGACGACAAAAAGAGGTCATCAACTTTTTGGGGCCGAAACGAAAAAATATTGTCGGCACCGCGCGTTCTAGACCAAGTTCTTCAGCCCCCCCCCCAAACGGCAACCAAACTCCGCCCATGCACCTTGTCTATGCCACTGGGCCTACGATTGCGATTACGATTACCAAATTCTGCTTGTCACATTAACAAAATTTATGCGTATCAGAAGAACATCATTGTCCCAGAGTCTTTTCGCAGAGTGCTATCAGCAGGTTCGAACCTGCAGTCGTTGTATCAAAGGTCACGGGTGGCGCCTTATAGACCAACGGGACCAACAGAAAAGCAAGAGAATTCTCTCGTAAACAATCCAAGCAATCGACGAAGACATCTTTCGGTCAGAAAAATTCCGGACGACTACATGCAGCTGGACCCATTTGAAGAGGGCGTGTCGCTACAACACACCCCAACAACGACCCCCTCACTTCGATGGTTTAATTTGTTTAAACACCGCAGCAGATGCCCCGTACGTGGGGCGCGGTAACTGCTGACTCTGTCACTGCCACCCCCCCCCCCCCCCACACCCCTCTATCTTCGTGGGAACTATGCTGTGCGTCGATCGACTCCACCCTTCGACGTAACAACAGATTTAGACATCAAAACTGGCGACAGTCTACAGATATGTGACAATTGGAATCTTGCAAATTCCCCCCTCCCCCAGAACCATCGTGGAAAGGACCCCAGCCAACCGTCTCGGTCATTCTGCGTGTGTATTAGGGTGGTCCACAAATATAAAATTTGGAAATTCAATTCTCCACAAAGCTGCTCTTGTTCAATATGCTATTAGTGATTTATTTGCCAACTTTGAACAAAATTGAAGAATGTTTACTGGTACCAATAATAAATTATTTTCTGCAAGATTTTAAATAAGCATCGAAAAATTTAAGAAATTGCTTTTCGACCATACTTCAAGAAGGCGTGCAATTATCAGGATTGAACAGACTTGTTTAAATGTGCCTATTAAATGATTAAATCAGTCTATTAAGCTATTATTCCAATGCAGAAGAAGGAGGGCGACACTATTCGTCTTTGTTATGACACATAGGCCTAGCTATAGCCTATCGTTAAACAACAGGCTCGGCAGCTTAACGCTAGTGGCCTAAGTGCTGGAACGCTCCTGGTACGGCCAAGCCGGGGTGGGAGGGGCTATCTTATTTTCAACAGACCAGAGGCAAACAACACAACAGAAAGCGCCACTGGCAGCTAACAGAAAATTCAAATAAATGTTTGCCCTGAGCGAGGCTTGAACCCAGGCCGCGATAATGACTCTCAGTTTATCGACCAACGCTCTCTCAACTGAGCTACGGACTAAATATCTTTAAAAAGAAATAAAATCAGTTAGACCGTCTCCTCGGTTCTAAACCGATTTTAAACCGTTTAACGATTAAACTTACTCGCCTGCTTCCTTTCCATGCATGTATAGTCGCGGCTTGTTTTGCGGTCTTTGGGAATTAAAGTGAAAGGAGTAGGCCTATTTGACTAATTGACTTCTCAATAAGCGATTTGTATCTCGTAGAACTACATGTATAATTATCCTGTTCTTGTAACTGATATGCGGTCTTATCAACCTGCTTTTCTCATTAAGCAAATATATATATAATTATATGTATATATATATTTGTGTGTATATAGGCCTATAGTATTGTTTTGATATTGGAACCTATCTAGTGCAGTGGTTCCCAACAAGTGGTCCGCGGGCCAAAAGTGACCCGCCAGGTCTCCAAAAATGGCCCTCATCTCTCAAAGAATTAATAAAAATTTAAATATATAAAAAATTGACAATTTGGACATGATATATCACATAGTTATTTTCTATTAGAAGTTATTCTATTTTGACGTCTATAAATAACATCAAACATTATAATTTGATTCAATTATAACCATTTTGTATGCTTCAAACATTATAATTTGATTCAATTACAGCCATTTTGTATGTTTTTAATTAATTTAATTCTATCCTTGTGGCCAGGGGCTTCTATCCCTATACATGGCGGGCGCAGCTTGCGCCCAGGGAAAAATAGGGGGGGGGGGAATCAGAAGACAGTCAAAATTCACGTCGGTTGGGGGGGGGGAAGGTCGGACATGGAGGGCAGCGTTCAATCTAGGCATCACTAAGAGGAAGATCCCCCCAGAAAATACTTCCCCTCCATATAAATTTGGACAAAATGGTAGGCCTAATAGTTTTTAGCAAAATGTATACACTTTATACACTTTGAGTTTTTTTAGGCTGCTATCTGCATTTTTGAAATACATGAACTGCTATAACAGCTATAATATACCGGTACCATAATAACAAATTTCCTATTACATGATTATAATTATGTTTTTACTATTTTAATAAATAATACAATCATATTATAATTGAAAAAAATAATGTTAATATAAATACTATTTTGCATAACTAAATGGCTTCTCTCCAATGTTATCTTTCAAATTTCAGAGTCAATTTTGGTCCTTGAACACTTAGTAAAGTAACATCATTATTACGTGGGCTTACAATGTAGGACCTACAATCCTACATTGCATTTTATTGTATTGCATTGTGCTCTAAAAATGTATGTAGCGCCTCTTCAGTGCACACTGATCAAAGGCGCAAAACATATGGCTGCCCAATTTTGGCAGCAATAATTCCTCCACTGAAATAGTAGAGTGATTTTGCTAAGAGGCCAGCTTAAAATGCTGAAATTGCAATGCGGAAATCGCAAAAATTTCTTATGGGGAGGGGCACATTCCCTCCCCATACCAGGTCCCTTCTCGGCGCTACACATGCTTCGACGATCGTCTGCTGGATGCTCGTTTGTCCCTCTCCAAACAAACCTTCATTCCCACACTATAGGGGAGAGCATGCGCTAGATTACATTATATTACATACATAGAGGAAGGCCGGTCCAGGAAAGGGGGGGAAGAAGATGGATTGCGCCCGGTTGCTTAGGGGGGATAGAAGCCCCTGCTTGTGGCCCCTAATGTCCTTAAACTAGGAAAAAGTGGCCCTCGTGTCCTTCAACGTAGCAAAACCGAAAGTCAAAAAAGGTTAGGAACCACTGATCTAGTGACATGGTATTCAAATCTGCATAAGCACTATATATATATATATATATATATATATATATAATGATAGTAATATTATATATATACTATCATTATATATATATATATATATATATATAAAGGCCAGACAGTTTTAGTGTGGCTAATAGCATCGAAAATCAGCGTTAGGTTTGCAAACATCAGCTAATAACATAATTCGTATTCATCGGCGGAGTTTAACAGGGGCTAGGATGGGAGGATAAGCCGCCCCAAGGACCCACAGACTGACTGGGCATCACTATAATGACTCCCAAGGGTCGGGGTACTTGTGGCTATACTGATGTTGCAGGTTCACTGTGATACAACACCAGATAACGAGTCCATAACCAGTTATTTTGTCACTGGTGGTCAGTGTTTATTCAATCTAGGCATCTCCAGGGGGTACGTTTTTACCCCAGAAGTGACATTTTGCCCGCAGAAATTTGGTAAAATGATAAAAGTCCTCAGTTGCTGACTTGCTGTTTATATTATTATGCTATACATGAACTGTTGTAATATACTGTGATATTATTTACAATTATAATCGTGATTATAATGTTATTATTTTCTATCATAATAAATTATACTACCAGTTTATAATACGTATAATTTATTGTTGAACTTTGTACAAACATTATTTTTGTACAATCAAATGACAGTGCTAGCTGTCAAATTTCAAACTGTAAAATTTCAATTTTTTCCTTTAACATTTGGTAAAACAATTTCATTACTACATGCCATGTAGTACATGGCTTCCCAATTTTGGTAGCTTGACAGTTCTTGTTTGGTTTGTGTACCATTTAAAACTATTTCTTCTAATACATGTTATGTAGTGTCCTCCCATGGTCAGCAATCCAGGACCGCCACGTGCAACATGGGTAAGCCGATTCCAATGCTACAAAGTCAGCTTATAGGTCTTCATTGTTAAAGTCCAGCAGCAGCAGAACTAGCTTAATTGCTACACATGATACATAAAGAAATTGTTTTTAAAATAATAATTATATTTATTGCAATCTTGGACCAGTAGCGGCGCTGGGGGAGCGAGGGGGGCTAAGCCCCCCTAAAAAGGTAATCCTTTTTTACCATGTAAAAATAAAATATTTAGACGATTAACCCTCTTTAGCCCCCCCCCCAAATTAAACCAGAGATACGTACGAGATCTGTCAGACAGTTTGGCTGCGGCTTCGGAAAAAGGACCGTTTCCCAAGATTTGTGACCGAACGACTTAAAAAAGGTCATCAGAAATTTTGGCGACCGAAAACGGATTTTTTCTCTCGAAAATCCAGCACCCCCAAAACGTCTTGGACCACTCTTTTTATTAGCTTTGAAATAAATAGAATGATTTTTGCTAAGATGACATCTTGAAATGTTGCCATTGCAATGGTAAACTCAATAAGAAATCGCTATTAGGCCTATGCTAAAAAAATTTAAGTCTTAGACCTCTCTTATCAGCACTGAAATAGAGCAATTTTATTCAGATGGTAGCTTAAAATACTACCATTGCAATGTGAAAAAATTCTGGTTTATGAGAGGCAAAACCTCCACCCAAACTCCCCTATCAGCGCTTCGCGCCTCGACAGTCGTCCTTCGACCCCTCGCTCGTCCACCCAAAACTCAGTAGGCCAAGTTATGTTTTAGCCCCCCTCCCCCCGTGCACCAGAACTGAAACCGAACTCCGTCCATGTCCGTATTTCAATTTAGAATAGGCTATCAGTGTTAGAATCAGTTTTTGCTGGACTATTAGAATCAGACTCATTATTCGGTGGCCGGGCTTCGGCTACTGTAGCGGTTGAATGCTTCTTGCCAAACAAAACCTATTAAACAATGCTATGTATAATGATTAATGTAGGTAAGAATTAAGCTAGACAATATGTGGCGTATGGTAGATTATAATTAATATTACTTGTGGCATTAAGTTAGATAATAATAATAGCGCTACAACAATTCTTGAACATGCGCTACAACAATTGACTCAACATTACTGAGCGGCGGAAACCAGCGTTAACGAAAGCAGACGACAGGCAGTCATCGATGGAGCTGAGCAAGGCGATGGTCGAAAAGATATTTCGAACGATGGCGTCTGTCGGCAAATACGGAGCCAATCGTTGGTAATTCGAATATCTGGAACTTGATTTATGGGTGTGGAAAGCGACACGTTGTCGACTTGTCCCACTGTCGAACTTTGAGACGTTTGAAGCGAAGTTCCGAGGCGAAGCGAGTGAACTGTGCGAAGCAGTGTGACTCTAACTGGCGACGATTTGCGAATCGGTCGAACGTTGAAGTTGGGATCGAACTCTGAAGCGATCCGTGGTGAAACATTTGCAGCAAGACGAGGAGGAAGAATCGGTTGAGCGACGGGTGAATTCCTATGCTCGACGAAATCCGAGGAAGAAGGAGAAACACGCTGGGTTACTGTTTCAAGCTACAGTACCCATCGACAAGCAACTACCGAGAAATCTGGACTGACGGCAATTGAGAAGATCGCGACCTTCTTCAACTTTCCCTTCAATCCATTCCCGCGGAAGTGAAAAGCATTTCTACATCCACCAGAAAGGACGATGTGGAAAGATAAGAAATAAACATAATATTATTATAATTAATACGCCACAAATAGGTAGATAAGATTCTTTTCTTTGAATTGCATTTATTGATTGAAATGTTATTTTATATTATATCTTTATATGAATCACAGTCTCATTTGTTCTAGGTCGTAGGTTGCTATTATACCATTATTCACCCAACAGCCTCTGAGCATAAAGTTCACCCTCAATATTCTAGACTTAATAAATCCTGAATATAGGGGGTAGTGACAAGAGTGGGTGCCCACGCCGGGATATTTTAGACAGTTGAAAATGTCATTTGAGTATTGTTATAGTGGCAAACTTTGAACAATTGTTGCTAGTGATTATTAGAGAGACAATTTGAACTGATTGGCATCTGAGTTGAAGTAGTACATTGCTTATTGAAAAGTGCACAATAGGTTGTGTAAGCTTTTAGGTATTAGCTTTTGTGGAACTGAATTTCTCTTTGTAGAATTGAACAATTTCTATCTGTTAGAAATTTATATAGTGCACGTTGTAGCCTATATTTTGTGTCAAGTGGAAAATAATAAGTAAGACAGTAAGGATGTCTGTAAGTGATTTCGAAGCTTGGTTGGAAATTGCCAAACGGATGAACATGGAAGGGGACGAGACACGCGCCTTTGTCAAAGAAAGACAGGCAGAGTGGAGACAAGATAGAGCGACTGAGAGAGAGATCGCTAAAGAGATGAAATTAGCTGAAACAGCGGCAGCAGCAGAAGCGAGAAAAGCAGAAGCAGCAGCAGAAGTCAAGAGACTTGAGATAGAAGCAAGAAAAGCAGAGATGGAAGCTGAGGCAGCAGCAGAAACTAGGAAAGCTGAAACAGAAGCAGAAACGAGAAAAGCCGAAGCAGAAGCGGCAATGAGAAAAGCTGAAACAGAGGCTGCAATGCAAACAAAGAAGGCTGAAGTGGAATTGGAAGCAATCAGGAGTGCTGAAGCAGAAGCCAGATTGAATCGTGAAGCAGCAGAAGCCAGAGAACAGCGCGAACACCAGCTAGAAATAAAGAGACTTGAAGCACAGGTGAGGATGCGTGAAATTGATTCAAGAGGGGAACAGAACCGAGAGCACGAGAATGACTACATGAGGATCGGTGATGGTCAGCAACAGGGAGATCACCGAGAAAACAATAAAGGAATCAGGAATATCAAATTTCCTATATTCAACGAGTCCAAGGATTGTTTAGATGCCTACTTGTTGAGATTCGAGAGAACATGTGTAGCGTATGAAATCAGAAAAGAAGTTTGGTCGCTAACGTTAGCGAGACATTTGGAAGGCAGAGCACTGGAAGTGTACCAAAGGTTGTCTGCAGATGAAGTGCAAGATTATGAGTGTTTGAAGACTCAGCTTTTGAAGAGATTTCAACTGACAGAAGGTGGTTATCGAAACAAGTTCAAAACCAGTAAAATGGAATCAGGAGAGACACCTTCTAGTTTTGTGCATAGATTGAGGAGGTACATGCAACAGTGGTTGGCACAAGCGGGATTTGAGAGAACTTATGAAGGAGTGGAAGATCTCTTGTTGAAAGACCAGTTTTACCTTACATGCAGTACTGAACTTCGTATGTTTATAAAAGAGAAAGGCAAGATGAGTTTGAAGGACATGTTGGTTTGTGCGGAATCACACATTGAAGCACACGGTTACAAATACAGCGAGCAGTCTGCAAAATCAGACGTGAAATTCCATGGTGACAGGTTGAACGGTAGACCGTTTGAACACAGACCCAAGGAACAGTCTGGGTACAACCTGAACAGGAGTAGAAGCGATGTGAAGATAAATCAGGGTACACATCAAAACCGAGGGTTCAGCAGGGAAAGAGAAGCTGCAACTGGACATAAGATTACTTGTTTTTTCTGTGGAGAACAAAACCATAAGGCATATCAATGCCCAAAGAAGAACAGGGGTACATTTAAACACACTGCAGCAGCAGTACAAATATTTGAAAGTCGAGCACACTTGGTTAAGCCAGAAAGTGAAATACAGAGAGTGGCTGAAGTTACAAGAGGAGAACAACAGATGAAACAAGGTGAACATAGTAAAATACCACCAATGTACATGGCAGCCAGTGCAATGGTGATAAAAGACAATGATGGATGTATTAGTCTTGAAGACAAGAGTGAATACCAAGTAACAGTTAATGGAAACTTAGTGGGATGCTTATACGACACAGGCGCAAGTTGCTGTATCGTAAAACGTTCTTTGATAAATGAAGAAGCATTGACTGGTGAAGAAACACATTGTGTTTTAGTTGACGGAAGTTTAAGATGTTTCCCGTTGGCTAAAGTGTACATAGAAAGTGAACACTTTAATGGTGAAGTACAAGCTATGGTGATGGAACAGCCGATAAAACCAGTAATAATTGGAAAAATCAAAGGATTGAAGTACATGGTTAAAAATGAGAGAACCGAGAATGCAACAAATGACAAACCGAAAGAAACTTGTGAGAATAATACTGAAATGAAGAACAAAGGAATATTAACAAGAAGAACAGAACATGAGAAACCTTTTCATGTGAAGAAACCAGTAAGGTTCACTGATGATGTAACAAAAGATAAAGATGATACAGATAACAGGAAGTCAAATTTTAATAAAACGATGAAGAAGAACTTCAGAAATAAACCATTGAGATTGGTAGAGACGCATAATAAATATTTAATCACAGGTGGAAGAAGTGAATTGAATAATAGTCGTGTAAATCAGAATAAATGGTGGAAGCAAAGAGAAGACTGGAGAAATAGGGAGTATAGAGATAAGTCTAATGAGACTCAGTCAAGAAGATCCAATGAGTGGATGTATGGAAGATACAAAGAGAATCCAAATGTGGATAGGAGAAATACAAGGTGGAACATGGGTGACACAAATAGGTGTAACTGGAAAAACTATAGACATGTGATGAGAGAGTCTAGTAGTGATTATGGAGTTAGGTATGAGAGACCTAGTGATTTAAATTGGAGAATTAGAAGTGGAAGAGATGAGAATAGAAGTCGTGGAAACCATTGGAATAATAGATCATGGTACAGAAGAGAACAAGGCGATAATTCTGGAAGAAGACAGAATGAGAATTGTAGAGGATACAATTATACGAGTAAATGGAAAAGTAGGTTAGGGAATGACAGAGAATGGTCATGTCCTAACAGTAATATTGAAAAGTGGAAAAGTAGTGAAGACTACAAGAGAGAATGTGGAGAAATGCAAGATGTCGAGACAGTGGCATGCATTTCGGCAGTTGTACATGATGGAAAAGTAGGAGAAAATGAGGAAGAAGAGATACTGGACTCGTATGTCAGTAAACAAAGTGAAACAGAAGATGTTAAGTGGAAATCTGATGTTGAAGCAGATGCATTGAGTGTTGAAAAGGAACACACAGATGAACTAGAGACAAAGAATGGCATTACGTTGAATTTGTACAAGAAGGTGAAAAGAGACACCGGTAGATTATTAGAGGTGGAAAGGAGGAACTATCAAAGCAGGAGAAAAGAAGCTGTAGATAGAAGCTGACAGAAGCTTGTGGAGAATATTTAATCAAGAGTGAGTGTAAATAGAATACAGTATGAGATAAGTGAAGTTGAGTTGCTTATTTTAAGTAGTTCAGTGAGTTATGTTAAGTAGGGCTGTTGATTTAATCGCGTTAACGCGTGCGATTAACGCGTTAAAAAATTTTGCGATTAAAAATTTTAACGCATTAATCGTATGCGTTAATTAGATCTGATTGAAATGGAATCAGAGGCAGAAAAACTCGTTTTAAACGGAAGGCTCATACTTAAAGTTAGTGATACATTCTTTGGCAAATATTCCAGAAAAAGAGTTTGAGTATTAGCCTATCGTAGCAATTCTTTGCTCAATTGTCGCCTGCATGAGAACCAAAACATGCGTTAAACGCTAACGATGAGACGTCGACATCGGCCGCATCGCATCGTCAACTAAGGTTGTTCCTTTTTCCTCACTCCGTTAGACGTCAGACAACGTTGGTTGAACTCCATGAGATGTCAAGACAAATGGATTTCAGGTTTCTAATGATAAATGCTTACAGAATGACAACTGAGACGAGGTTTGGCAAGAACCGCACCCTCTTGTGAAAAATTGTGATTATAAATGATGAGGTTCAATAGCAGACCTACTATTGTTAATTAATAAGAGCATCCCTTGAACCGACCAGGGTAAATAAACTGGTCTGCCGGTACAATTGGCTGAATAAATAATTCATCTTGATAGTCAGAAAACGGTTGTCTTATTTCACATTTTGGCCCATGTCATGTTAATTAAAGGTGGCTCAAATGACAAAAATTAACGGATTTTGAGCAGTTGACTCACTGATGATTTGAACTGTGTTTCAATTCTGTGCGTCATACAAAACTGTTCAAGAAACTAAATGCAGAAATTCAATACGCCTGAGCCAAAGACTATTAAATATGTTTGCAATAGAAAGAATGCATTCAGTCATTAAAATTTTACGCTTCAGGGCTCCTTAGAAAATAGTAAGATTAATATATTTGAAGGAAATGCATTGCGATTAATTTGGCGTTAATTGCGATTAAAAAAATTAATCGCGCGATTAATTTCGATTAAAATTTTTAATCGAACAACAGCCCTAATGTTAAGTGATAAGGTGAATTTTAGGATCAAGTGAGGTAGTAGTAAAATTATTGTAGTTGTGTAGTAGTTAAGCACTAAGATGAGATTGAGTTGAATGTAGTATCTGAGTGTGATGTTGAGTCACTTAGATAAATAGAAAAACAGTTGAGTGATGCAAAGTAGTTAAGAGGAAATACTATATTCAGTGAGCTAAGTACTGTGGGTATTACATAGTTAAGATAATGAGATGTTTGTGAAATGACAAAGGTCATTCATTGTGAGAATTAGGATAGATGAATGCCATGTGTTGAGAAGGTAACACATATATATAATAAGTAGAACTTTAAGTTAATAATAATAGTGAGTTAAGTGAGTCAAGGCAATATGAAGTACCATTCGGATTGATTAACAGTGCGTCCAGTTATAACCGATTAATTAGGAAGATTCTTCACGGAACAGAAAATCTTGAAAGTTATGTCGACGATATACTAGCGCATAATAAAGGATGGAGAGAACACTTGAAGACATTGGAGATATTTTTCGAAAGAGTCAGACAAGCGAATTTGACATTGAAGCCAAAGAAGTGTTCTATAGGATATGAAAAGATTGACTTTTTGGGACATACATTGAACAAGGATGACATAAGTCCAAAGGATAAATCAGTTGATAAAATAGTAGACATGCCACGTCCAAAGACAAAGAAACAAGTCAGGAGTTTTCTTGGAGCGATAAACTATTATCGTAAGTTCATACCACACTGTGCAGAGATCATGGCACCGTTGAGCGATTTGACGAAGAAGATGGCACCTGGAGTAGTTGAATGGAACGAAGAACTGGAAGCAAGTTTTACGATGTTGAAGAGTGAATTGGCAAAGGAACCAATTCTGAAATTACCAAACCTGGAGAAAGAGTTTATTCTTCAGACGGATGCAAGTGGAAGCGGAATAGGATGTGTAATAATGCAGCAATACGAGGGGATGAACCATCCCATAGCGTATGCCAGCAGGAAACTCTTGGAACGTGAGAGAAGGTACTCAGTAGAGGAAAGGGAATGCTTATCGATCATGTGGGGAGTTAGTAGGTTCGATCGATACCTTTGTGGAAAGAAATTCATAATCGAGACAGATCATTGCGGATTGCAATACATGAGAGAGAATAGGATGAAAAATGCAAGGGTGATGAGATGGAGTTTGGCCCTCCAAAATTATTCTTTTAGCATAAGATACATCAAGGGGTCCAACAATGTCATGTCCGACTACCTGAGTAGAGGATTAGAGTAGAGTAGGATGTAATAAGGTAGATGTATAGTTGTAAATAAGTAAGTGAAGTATAGTAGTTATGCATGATATCTAAAGTAAGTTAAAGAAGTTTATTAGGTTAGTTTGTCAAGTAGGTGAGTTTGATAAAGCCTGTAAACAGACTTTTGAAGGAGGGGCATTTGTAGCGGTTGAATGCTTCTTGCCAAACAAAACCTATTAAACAATGCTATGTATAATGATTAATGTAGGTAAGAATTAAGCTAGACAATATGTGGCGTATGGTAGATTATAATTAATATTACTTGTGGCATTAAGTTAGATAATAATAATAGCGCTACAACAATTCTTGAACATGCGCTACAACAATTGACTCAACATTACTGAGCGGCGGAAACCAGCGTTAACGAAAGCAGACGACAGGCAGTCATCGATGGAGCTGAGCAAGGCGATGGTCGAAAAGATATTTCGAACGATGGCGTCTGTCGGCAAATACGGAGCCAATCGTTGGTAATTCGAATATCTGGAACTTGATTTATGGGTGTGGAAAGCGACACGTTGTCGACTTGTCCCACTGTCGAACTTTGAGACGTTTGAAGCGAAGTTCCGAGGCGAAGCGAGTGAACTGTGCGAAGCAGTGTGACTCTAACTGGCGACGATTTGCGAATCGGTCGAACGTTGAAGTTGGGATCGAACTCTGAAGCGATCCGTGGTGAAACATTTGCAGCAAGACGAGGAGGAAGAATCGGTTGAGCGACGGGTGAATTCCTATGCTCGACGAAATCCGAGGAAGAAGGAGAAACACGCTGGGTTACTGTTTCAAGCTACAGTACCCATCGACAAGCAACTACCGAGAAATCTGGACTGACGGCAATTGAGAAGATCGCGACCTTCTTCAACTTTCCCTTCAATCCATTCCCGCGGAAGTGAAAAGCATTTCTACATCCACCAGAAAGGACGATGTGGAAAGATAAGAAATAAACATAATATTATTATAATTAATACGCCACAAATAGGTAGATAAGATTCTTTTCTTTGAATTGCATTTATTGATTGAAATGTTATTTTATATTATATCTTTATATG
This sequence comes from Lumbricus terrestris, assembly GCA_949752735.1. Lineage (NCBI taxonomy): Eukaryota > Metazoa > Annelida > Clitellata > Crassiclitellata > Lumbricidae > Lumbricus > Lumbricus terrestris. The sequence continues at coordinate 72,028,603 of OX457038.1, read as the reverse complement.
AATCACAGTCTCATTTGTTCTAGGTCGTAGGTTGCTATTATACCATTATTCACCCAACAGCCTCTGAGCATAAAGTTCACCCTCAATATTCTAGACTTAATAAATCCTGAATATAGGGGGTAGTGACAGCTACGATCATCGTCTGATAGGACCAACCTGAGACCTCCATGATTGTGCGGAGGATGAGAAAGCGCTTTGGCGATCGCTGGTCATCTTGCTATCCGATCGGCCAACTCACTGGACTCCTTTAAATCCATGCTAAAAGCATGGATTTAAAGGAGTCCAGTGAGTTGGGACTTATCCGCATGCTAGGCTGTTAGCTGCTTTATAAGGCGCCCTTATAACGGCATGGCTGTATTACGTCGCCATGTGAATTATCGTTAACGTTGTTATTTATTTATTTATTAATTATTATTATTATTATTATTATTATTATTATTGTAGTTGTTGTTGTTGCTGCTGCTGCTGCTGTTGTTGTTATCATTATCATCGTCATTATCGTCGTCGTTGTCATCATCGTCATCGCCGTCGTAGTCATCGGCATCGTCGTCGTCATCATCGCAGTCGTAGTTGTAGTCGTAGTCGTGGTTGTCGTCGTCGTCGTCATCGTCATCGTCGTCATCATCATCATCATCATCATCATCATCATCATCATCATCATCATCATCATCATCGTAATTATTGTAGTTAATCAGCAGGCCTATTTAAACAAAATTTAAGTTTCATTTTTAGAATCAGTGCCTTTTTTATTAACACTATTAGTGGGGCCTATATATTAGAATAAGTTCTAGTCTTAGAATTTTAATCAGTTCTTATTTTAGTATTAAAATCAGTTTTAATTTAGGCATCAGATGATCAGAATCAGTTTTGATAGATCTTTTAGTATTAGAATAAGTATTAATATTAGGATACGTTCAACGGTTCAAGTATTAGCATTAGTATGACAGTATCATAATCAACGCCGCTGTCAGCATATGCTATTATTTTAGAACCATTAGGCCTAATCATGATAGCAATATTATTAGAATCAGAAGGTTATTACAAGCTGAATCAGTGGACCATAATTACTGTGATATGGTAACTCTGAGGCGTTTCTACTGAGTGACGCTATATAAATTTATGATTGCGAGTGCGATTAGGCATGCAGCTACATGTAGGCCTACATGTATATATATATATATATATATATATATATATATATATATATATATATGCCAATCAAGATCAATACTGGAATTAGATTCGCTATCATTGACAGTGCTGGCCAGAACGAGTGAGCATCAAAATTAATTTAGCACTATAGTAGTAGACCCTCTTCTTCTCCAATTTCTATATTTTGGGGTAAGTCGGTGCTCACCCGTCCACCAAATGCTTCCCCCTCCTCCTCTCACGCAACCCAATTACTCAGCGGGGGCCAGGGAACCAGCGCAGCGACCGACGCTGGTTCTCATTAGTCGACGACTGCCAATCATTGGAGTTTTATCAGCAACGCTGTTTCCGTTGCCATAGTAACGCGCAGTTCCTCTGCAACGGCGTTACGCAATTAATAAGACGAGAAGCGCCGTTCGAATCATTTCTCGATCAATCGATTGATCGATCGATCGATCGATCAATCAAGATCGATACATCGATCATACACACACACATTCAGATATATACAAGACATCGGCTGACCATGCAAGTCGCTCGCTCACTCGCTTTTAAAGATCTATTGCTAATTAATTCATTAAATTTTTAATCAGTTCCAAGAGAGTCAGCCAACCAGCCAGCCAGTCACTCGCCGATCAGTCATTAAGTCAACCGTCAGCCAGCCAATCAGTTTATCAGCCATGCAGTCAGTCAGTCAATAAATCAGGCAGACTGTAATTCAATCAGGTTATAAGTGAACAGTCAGTCAGTCAGTCAGCCAGTCAGCCAGTCAGTCAGTCAATCAGTTAGTTAGCCAGTCTTTCATTCTCTCGTTATATACTACTGAGAGTATATGTATACGCTCTTAACCTGTCCGCACACGACTAAGTTGACCTGTCACGACAATGACCCGGAGAAAGCAGCTCGTGCGGACCATCGAGTTGGGAATGCGACCTGACTAATGGCTTTCTATTCTCGCTGTTTTGTTTGTCGCTGCGAAAAACGTCGCAGTGTAAGAATAGAACATTTGAAATAAAAGACGACCATTTCAAGGTTCTGACACGTGCCTGCATCTGAATACACGTCTTCTCGTATACAAATACTGTAACGCCCGCCCCTATCGGCATCCCCGGAGTCGCCACTTCCGGATCCTCGCCTGATGGGACCGCGTGCTGCTGTGGACAAGCTCTAGAGATAGAGGGAGGACAGGAGGAAGTGACTTCTGGGTTCGAATCCCAACCCAGGAAAGGCGGCCAGTCTTTTCGACTACCGTACTCCCTATATGAAATTGGCGGCCTACTAGCCAATCTATCACTTCTTCGCAATATACCAGGTTGCGTGAAATCTTTAGGCCTAGCACCCAAAGTTTCCTCCAGGCCGATGGTCGAGTGGTATGGCGCGTCCGCAGTGGTAATAGCGGTGAGGTAACCAGGGTTCAAATCCACAGCAGGCTTGGGTACCGGCGATGCCTCTAGCCTTTCCAATCGTGATACAACTTCCGTCAGCGCTTCCCTGACATTTAATTGCTCTGAAGTGATTGCATCCTGCGTATCTCTGACATAAGATTTTACAGAAGAGATTTCCTCTCTTACATTTGATTGCACTGCCAGGACATTAAACTCCACCGTGGCAATCGCCTCTTGCGTGTCTCTGGCATTCAGTTGCAACGACGACTGTATAGAAGTCATAGCATCATGAGTTGACTTAGCATTAGTCTGTATTGCCTCGAGCAATACCTCCATAGAAGAAGGGGGCCGTGAAGGCTGAGCAGGGGTGACTGGCCTAGATTCCTCCATAGCGCTATAGAAATGACTTCTATCTTTAAAGCTCACAATCAATCAAGTATTCATTCAACGTCAGTTGCATTCAATGCCATCAATGATCAAAGTCAGAAGTTTAATTAATATTTCTTATTATTCACAATCACTTGAATCTTCAATTGACATCAATTATGCTCAAAGCAATCAAACATAAAAGTCAGTAAGTTCAATTATCAGTTCCTATCCTTTGTAAAGACATTCAATGAAAATCAAATGCAACAATTCAATGCAAACACCTATCAACCGGAGTATGCCTAAATTAAATCCCGATTGACTCTCAAGTCCCACGGCCAATTTCAGTTCAGCCCAAAATGTCTTAATAACCGATCGTATTAATTCCCCAATAAAGCGTACCTTATGTCCGAAGACAAGGGACAAAGCCGATCGTGTGCGAAGAACAGCGACGAAGACGATATCCAAGAGATGCGACGAAACACACAGAAAGGCGTCGAGTTTGAAACGCCCGAAAAGATCAGCTAAATCCGATGCTGATTTCTCGCAATGAACAACAATTTCGGCTATTTATCCAAGCCGTTTGAGAAAGACGCCCTTAGGCAACCAAACGAACAACCGCTTCGCAACACAATTTCAGAACGCTGACGATTCGAAGCCCACGATAAATCACTCCGTGTGACAGGGCGAAGAGAGGCCTTGAATTAGTAATCCAGGAATATATCCGAAGCGAGAGCGAAGACAAAACTTGCAGCGACGCTGATGTATTTCTCGCAACAAACAAACTCTTTTATTTAATCGACTCCATGTCGAGAGAGAATGAATCGCCGACAGAATCCGTGTATGCGCAACTAGTGCAAGCAGGCGCTTATCCTGGCCATGCTTCACCAACTTGATCGAGCCTAAAACTACCAACCGCCGCAATACATCCGACCGCCCTGAGATCCTGTGCGCAACTCTCGATACATCCGCTGTCCTTGCAATCCTGTGCGCAACTCTCGATACATCCGCTGTCCTTGCAATCCTGTGCGCAACTGAGCCTCTCAGCGTTGCGCTGCTCTTTTATTACTGCCTGACAAGGAGAGCGTCCCCCTTTCTGCGCATGACCAGCAAGCGAGCCGCGCGCGCAAACCCAGCAGCAACGCAGCTGTTTCAAGGCGGCAAGAATCAGCTGCCACGTGCGTCCTCTCCTGTGTATCTCTGCGTCTGTCTGTAGCTCACTATCTTTCTCCTTCTATCTCTCCTTCTGAAAGGCGCCATCTGCCGCTGATCACGTAGGCATCAAATGCACCAGTTCAACCTTGAGAAAACACACGTACACAGACCCACACGCCAACGGTGTTTCCTTCTCAATCCGTGTCCCTGCCTGTGCTTGTCTGGCTGGCTGTATTCCTCGCTCACTCTGATCGTCAGACCACCTCAGAGAGCGTGCGAAAGTTTAATTACCCTCATCGACTGCAAGCGGCGCGGCCTTTGAAGACAGCGACCGACGATCGCTGAGAGCGTGTGAACATATACCAATTAATGAAACAGCAACGACTGCTGCCTACGTCAGCGGTCGCTGTGACCCGTGTCAAGCGCAAATCAACATTAAAATATAGGTCACACAAGGCAGTTCAAAAATACAGAAATAAAATAAATATATCAGATCCCTGAAACCCCATAATCGATCAAAAATTAAATAAAATAATATTAGCGACCCGAAACCTGTAGCGTAGTTATACAATCGCTACACTATTCTCGGCCCTCCCTGATTTCAGGATCCCTTTAATTGGAAAAATGGATCCTGAAATGTTAGTAAGGCCATACTCCAATTTTTACATCAATGATTCAAATGCAAGAATTAAAAATATATGCAATGAACAGTCCTCAACGTAAGCATCAGAAAGTTCACATTTTAGCGTTAAATGTCAGTTCAAGCGAAAGAAACATTTATTATTATTATAATTATATAGCTCCATCGCTAATGGTTCAGTGAAGCTCAAAAGCAATTCTATATATAGGTCTCCTAGAGTTTAGTTAAGCACAAAGTCCTCCACGGCAAGCATTGACTTAAGAACCCACGGGACAGCCACAAAAACCACTAGACCTTCGTTACCTTTACAACAGGTCATCTGATTAATAGGCCACCCATAGCCTTTACCATCGAGACTTCTTTAGGCATTTCACTGTAGGCAAACGTCTACATTTAAAGACTCATCTAAGCAGTTAAACCTAAGTCTCTAATCCCATTAACAACGGTGCTATCATAGCAAATTACCTGAGACTGCACACAGCTTAAGTCTCTAAAAGGCTAATGATCATTATAACTATCCGTAGGCTCCCCATCAAAGTTTACCGTAAGAGACCAAGCCCAACTTCAGCTTAATAAGCCGCTCCCTTCCCAACATCTTTCAGTAGGCCTACTTAATTATTAAAAAAATGCAACCGATTATGCACAGAATTAAAATAGGCCATTTAAACATAGGCTAACGTAACATATTATTGCAATTAACGTTACAAAACAGTCACATTGTATAATCGTAAAAATCCTAGGCCTAAAAGGATTATCATGATTTTAATATGAGATCTTAGTCTAAAGCGCAAATCAACAGTTAGGCCGCTTTAGTCTACTATAAATCCTTAGGCATCATTGCATAGCATCAAGGCCTATTATCTTTCCTTCATTCTATCAGAGATGCAGCGGAGACTAACGGGACCACCCACGCGCCTGGGAAACAACGATTGCTAATTAATCGCCGCTCTTTGATGCGTCGACTCCTGTGTCTCTATTCCCCCCCACGCAGTGCATCTACAGCGTGCGTCTGGCTGTGAGAATTAGGCAATTGAACATGATCCTTTTACATGTAGGTCAAAGTGCATCGTACGACTAAGGTCGCGTTGTTTTGCACGAAATAAAATAAGACCTCAAATAAATCCTTTCAGAATTAGGTCAACCGTTAATCTAATCTATAGCTTAATCTTTACTATGCTAATCATAGCAGTAAATCTTACATTACAGATTTAGTTATATTGCAGATTAAATGCACAATTATATTACAACAAGGACAGACGTTCCGAACTTCTTTCGTCTGGAACAATTGAACACTGAGAATCTCAGTCGATAATCGTCGGCGTCCTAATGCGTCGCTCTCGGACTACGCCTCCGCTCTTCCTCCGCCATCTACAATTGATCTGTAGAAGCGTGGAAAACTGCGAGGCCACCCATCAACAAGATCCAAATTAGGCCTATTTGAACGAACTCGCAATTAGGTCATAGATCCATTCATGGATCCCAATATTAATCTGCACCGAATTAATAATAATATTAAATCCAATGCTACAAAATCATTTAGGCCAACCTCATTTCTCGCACAGACAGAGCTCCTAATTATTTTATGCCTAGTCCTAATAAATATTATTAGGCAACCAGTTTAATCATATAATTCCAATGCAGGCTGGAGTCAGGCAAAACAGCAAAACTAGTGCAAAACAAATTACACAGCGTAGGTAACTTATCACTTATATCTCCTGCGTATTTCCATTGCTAAAACTCTTAGGCCTGCAATTTTAATCGTGGCATGTTATTTATATATATACAGGGCTGACAAATTTTGCCGAACTTCCGAATAGTAAGCCTATATGCTTAACCCCAAGGTAAACTATATATATATAGGCCTAATCCCTCAAGATGCAGTCAAGTGCTACATGGGTCGATTAACCATTTACTTAGCGCCTTTTACCTCATCAAAAATGCATCTATACACTTAATATGTACATAAACGCTATGTGGGCCTACCAAACACTTATGTAGCGCCTTAATTATTATGCATCTATACAATTATACGCATATAAAAATTCTATGCACGGAAATTAGGAGCATTAAAATTTAACTGTGCAAATTTCTTTAAATTATTTTTAATTAAACAGACTATAGATAGAGCGGGACATAGGCCTAATGCAGATTTCGACTTTGAGCGTTATCTCACAATTACTTCTTAAAGACATAGGCCTACTATTTTAACGCAGGTCATAATATCACATAATCACATCATCATGGCTAATTCCACTGCAAGTCTAAGTTCAAGGTCACCTAATCGTCATCAATGGCCTTAACTAAAATAGGCAGTCTTATATATATATATCAACAGGTAAAACCAATATTTATATAGCGCAATGCAGGCAATGACAGTCCAGTTTTCTGTCTACAGCAGAGGCAATAATAAAATCGTCCATCGCTTCATTGCAAATGCAATACAATACTAATCTATATCATCATTGCAAACATTAATCAGACAGTCGGCAATGCAATACAAATATTAATACTATGCACAACATACGATGCAAGAATACAGTTATTTACACAGTAAAACACGCATGTAAAGACTTCCACATGTAAATCAAAAATGTATTCATCAAAATCAAAATAAAACATGGTTACAGATGCTTCTGCATTCATAATGGCCGCAAATTAAGCGGTCATTTAACAGAGTTACCCAGCTGACGTGAAGTTCTCAGGCGGACGACTTCCTGTCGTTTCACCCAGCGATCGCCAGTGGTGGTCGTCGGAAGACCCATTGCGGAGCGGACATTCCCGCAGGAGGTGGGAGGGGTCGTCACAGTAGAAACAGCGGCGCTCCTCATTTTGCAAGTTCCGGTCACCATCTCGCCTCCTCGTCGATGATGGCGACATCCGAGATCGACGATTCTGGTTGTCGTGATTATCGCTCTCCGGCCGTCCCAGGTTGTCGCTCGGTGCAACCTGCTGCTGTTGTCGAAGAGGGCAGAGGCGCGCTATGTGGTCCGTCGCAGAACACTCGAAACATCGGCGCGCGGAAGGTCCTGCTTCCGTTTCTGTTTCCACATATGGCCGAAGTCTGCACGCCGAGCTCAAATGACCGAGCCGATGACACAGGAAACATCGCGGAGTTCCCCGTCCATAACTTCCATTGTTATTCGACCATTCATTTCTTGTTGACCCGTTCTGACCTCTTCCGGGTCCACGATTGTTGTATCTGGGTTGTGGCGCCGACACTGGTTGTCGCTCCTTCTTCTCTAGTCGCTCCACTTGTCTCCTCATTTGCTCCATCCGCCGTTCCAGATCCTTTACTTTCGACTCTTCTTCCTGTTCTTTAATTGCGTTGACACGGCCGTGTCGTCGGTCTTGTTGTTCATGGCCGCCGGCCTCTGCTTTCTGATAGCCGTCCAATCGCATCGCTACCTTGTAGGCTTCGTCGAGGGATTTCGGTTCTCGCTCTCGGATTTTCAGAGCAAGCGTTCTATCTCTCAGGGCATCCAAGAATGCCCGAACAGCAATTGCTTCGCTGTGAGCCGTCGAGGAACCCGGATAGGCTCGCGTGGAGAGACGTCGGATGTCGTCCACCAGGACGCCCATGTCCTCGTCGACTTTCTGTTTCCTGGTGCTTAGCTGCGTTTGGAACAGGGCTTGTTGTTCAGCGTTGCCGTATCGTTCACGAAGTCGCTGGACCAAAGCCGTCCAAGTGTCCAGGCTATCTGCGTTCGACTCGCTCAGCAAATGAGTCGCCGGTTCAACCAATGAGACTACTAATTGGTTCAATCTCTCCTCGTCCGTCCATCTGTTATTCCTGGCGCACACGGAGAATTTTCGTAAGAATGTTTCAACGTCCGTCTTTCCGCTAAAAGACCCGGGTTTCAGGAATTGTGTTGGCTTAGGAGGAGAAGTCGATGACTGTTTAACCTCGCCCTCTTTAGCTGTTGCAGACGCGGTCGGTTCAAGTTCCTTGACTGTTCCCTTTGAACTGATCGACGGTAGCTCCCAGTCGCCGGTCGTTTGCGTTGCGACTGTGGTCGTCGGGACTATTTTAATAGGGCCGACTGAAGCGTTGGTAGACGTCCGTGCTCTCGTTTCACCAACCGCAGACGTCGCTTTATCATCGCCCGTCGTTTCATTTCTCTCCAGAGGTGTCGACTTTATTACCGCCTGACATCGCGGTAGTTCGGCATCACGGCTAAATCCGAAGTTTTGCGCGCCGAGGCACGAACTCATCCTCGCCGATTCCACGACCGTTGGCCACCGAGGAAAGACGGCGTCGCTTGGTCGAAGCGGGTCGAGACAGCGAGGCGGGTCGACCCAAACCCGGTTGTCGCTACTACCGTAGAAAGCGTTCGGAGCGTAGGTCGGAGCATACCTCCACGGCATGTTTGAATGGTCGGGACGAGCGTATGGTTGCATCCAGTCGACCGTTGCCATCGCCGCTGGTCCAGGAGGAAGGTCGGGTCGAGCGTAATCTCGACCAACCATGGTCGACGTTGCCCGACCGTCGAAGACGCAGTCAGGCATTGACTGATAGGTCGGCATTACCGACGCTGGTTGTGTAAAGTCGACCCGACTCGGTGCCATTTCCACTCTTTGTTGATCGACCTTTGCGAGCGACGCTTGAATTCTCCATTGTGGATCCGGTCGAGGATACTCGACGAGAGGAAGGGACGAAGAGGCCAAAGGGACTGGGTTGACCTTATCACCCCCCTCCCATAACAATTTATTAGCGATCGGTTTATTCACTTCAAAATTTCTAAACTCCGGTTGCCGTGCTGCATGCATTCTGTTATCAATTATTTTAACAGTTTTAGGTCTAGATTCCATTATTTTGCTGATTTCAATGTCTACACTACCATCATCAGACATTATATCCACAATATCCGCAAATTCCCTTTCCTTCCTTCTTTCAAAAGAAATTGCCATTTCGCCTGTTCTAGCATAGTCAGTTTCCTCTTCTAACCTATCATCACCAAAATCTCTAGAACTAATTTGACCCCACTGGCTGGGACCAATTGTAACGCCCGCCCCTATCGGCATCCCCGGAGTCGCCACTTCCGGATCCTCGCCTGATGGGACCGCGTGCTGCTGTGGACAAGCTCTAGAGATAGAGGGAGGACAGGAGGAAGTGACTTCTGGGTTCGAATCCCAACCCAGGAAAGGCGGCCAGTCTTTTCGACTACCGTACTCCCTATATGAAATTGGCGGCCTACTAGCCAATCTATCACTTCTTCGCAATATACCAGGTTGCGTGAAATCTTTAGGCCTAGCACCCAAAGTTTCCTCCAGGCCGATGGTCGAGTGGTATGGCGCGTCCGCAGTGGTAATAGCGGTGAGGTAACCAGGGTTCAAATCCACAGCAGGCTTGGGTACCGGCGATGCCTCTAGCCTTTCCAATCGTGATACAACTTCCGTCAGCGCTTCCCTGACATTTAATTGCTCTGAAGTGATTGCATCCTGCGTATCTCTGACATAAGATTTTACAGAAGAGATTTCCTCTCTTACATTTGATTGCACTGCCAGGACATTAAACTCCACCGTGGCAATCGCCTCTTGCGTGTCTCTGGCATTCAGTTGCAACGACGACTGTATAGAAGTCATAGCATCATGAGTTGACTTAGCATTAGTCTGTATTGCCTCGAGCAATACCTCCATAGAAGAAGGGGGCCGTGAAGGCTGAGCAGGGGTGACTGGCCTAGATTCCTCCATAGCGCTATAGAAATGACTTCTATCTTTAAAGCTCACAATCAATCAAGTATTCATTCAACGTCAGTTGCATTCAATGCCATCAATGATCAAAGTCAGAAGTTTAATTAATATTTCTTATTATTCACAATCACTTGAATCTTCAATTGACATCAATTATGCTCAAAGCAATCAAACATAAAAGTCAGTAAGTTCAATTATCAGTTCCTATCCTTTGTAAAGACATTCAATGAAAATCAAATGCAACAATTCAATGCAAACACCTATCAACCGGAGTATGCCTAAATTAAATCCCGATTGACTCTCAAGTCCCACGGCCAATTTCAGTTCAGCCCAAAATGTCTTAATAACCGATCGTATTAATTCCCCAATAAAGCGTACCTTATGTCCGAAGACAAGGGACAAAGCCGATCGTGTGCGAAGAACAGCGACGAAGACGATATCCAAGAGATGCGACGAAACACACAGAAAGGCGTCGAGTTTGAAACGCCCGAAAAGATCAGCTAAATCCGATGCTGATTTCTCGCAATGAACAACAATTTCGGCTATTTATCCAAGCCGTTTGAGAAAGACGCCCTTAGGCAACCAAACGAACAACCGCTTCGCAACACAATTTCAGAACGCTGACGATTCGAAGCCCACGATAAATCACTCCGTGTGACAGGGCGAAGAGAGGCCTTGAATTAGTAATCCAGGAATATATCCGAAGCGAGAGCGAAGACAAAACTTGCAGCGACGCTGATGTATTTCTCGCAACAAACAAACTCTTTTATTTAATCGACTCCATGTCGAGAGAGAATGAATCGCCGACAGAATCCGTGTATGCGCAACTAGTGCAAGCAGGCGCTTATCCTGGCCATGCTTCACCAACTTGATCGAGCCTAAAACTACCAACCGCCGCAATACATCCGACCGCCCTGAGATCCTGTGCGCAACTCTCGATACATCCGCTGTCCTTGCAATCCTGTGCGCAACTCTCGATACATCCGCTGTCCTTGCAATCCTGTGCGCAACTGAGCCTCTCAGCGTTGCGCTGCTCTTTTATTACTGCCTGACAAGGAGAGCGTCCCCCTTTCTGCGCATGACCAGCAAGCGAGCCGCGCGCGCAAACCCAGCAGCAACGCAGCTGTTTCAAGGCGGCAAGAATCAGCTGCCACGTGCGTCCTCTCCTGTGTATCTCTGCGTCTGTCTGTAGCTCACTATCTTTCTCCTTCTATCTCTCCTTCTGAAAGGCGCCATCTGCCGCTGATCACGTAGGCATCAAATGCACCAGTTCAACCTTGAGAAAACACACGTACACAGACCCACACGCCAACGGTGTTTCCTTCTCAATCCGTGTCCCTGCCTGTGCTTGTCTGGCTGGCTGTATTCCTCGCTCACTCTGATCGTCAGACCACCTCAGAGAGCGTGCGAAAGTTTAATTACCCTCATCGACTGCAAGCGGCGCGGCCTTTGAAGACAGCGACCGACGATCGCTGAGAGCGTGTGAACATATACCAATTAATGAAACAGCAACGACTGCTGCCTACGTCAGCGGTCGCTGTGACCCGTGTCAAGCGCAAATCAACATTAAAATATAGGTCACACAAGGCAGCTCAAAAATACAGAAATAAAACAAATATATCAGATCCCTGAAACCCCATAATCGATCAAAAATTAAATAAAATAATATTAGCGACCCGAAACCTGTAGCGTAGTTATACAATCGCTACAATACTATGTAGGCCTAGAAAGACACCCGTGACTTCGACGAACCATGTTTGGACGACAACGCTGCTTTCGTATATCGTTACTATCGTATAGACCTACACACCGTATAGACCAAAATACGATGTCTGATACTCATCAGTGAGGTTTTTTTATAACTGGGGTCAACGTCTAGGTCTGAGCCCAGTTTCAGCTGATCATTTGGACCAATGCGTTCAGTCTCAGCGTACTTTAACATACTACCGAGGATGATGCTCGAAAGGCGTGTGTACACGGGAGAACGATGCCCACCCACTTGACTTGCTTTTATCCTTCACTGCAAATGACCATCCGTAGTCTCTGCACATTGCAGCGAGATCATCCATTAGGACTGTTTAACTTTCGGCAAAGGACTCACAATATTCACCCACATCCACAGCAAAGACTCGATGAACTTTATCCGAAGAATGTTGTTTAAAAACATGTGGTCGTATACCAACAAACTCAACCATAAGCACAAAGTATATAGCCATAATGTCAATTGTGCTAATGTACATCTACAGCTTTTGTCTGTTTTTAATTAAATAAATACACACGCATACATACATACATGCATGCATGCATGCATACATACATACATACATACATACATACATAAATACATACATACATGCATACATACATACATACAATGTCATACATACATACATACATACATACATACAAACAAACAAACATGCATACATACATACATACATACATACATACATACATACATACATACATACATACATACATACATACATACATACATACATACATAGTTACATACATACATAAATGCATAAATAATGGAATTTTCGATACAGTAGATCTTAAACTCCGACACTGGTCGCACTCTGCCAGTGACAATCCTGAGCATGAATGAGGGAGGTGGGCGTCGCTAATAATTATTATCCCAGTGTCGTAAAGTTGAAACTACTGCTACTAGTGTAGATCTAAAATGCTATAACTTCTCTAGCGCCATGATGTCCAGTGTATTAAGTATCAAACGATGTCGCACCAAGTTCTAAACCGCATTCAGATCGACGATCGACCAGAAGACGAAGACGATGAGGGTCGACGGGGGGAACTGGTCACCCATCATACGCCGAGATCAAGAAAATGAGGTCGCAGGCAATTCAAACCCATGGTTGGCTATTGACGTTGGATTAAAGAACTTTCCTTCTTTCTTGAAGCTTCCTTGACTGCAAACGCAATTTTCCATGTTGCTTATCCATCACGCAGAGGCTGACTCCATCCATGTCTTGTCGGCATATAACAATCTGAATATTGACCCAATAATGATAAATAATAATTAAAATTAAAAATGATAATTAAAATTAAAAATGATAATTAAATTGCGTTGGTCAGTGTAAGTCTAAAACCCTTGACTTTCGTCTCACTATAATATCAATAAAAAAAACAGTTCAATGTAACCTATACACTTTGAATCGCTTCGAAACACTACTCTTCCTACTCCTCCGCTTACTCTTGGATCATTTCCTCTTGTTACTGCTGCTGATGCTCCTCCCCTTCCTTGTCCTCCTCCCCTTCCTCCTCTTCCTCCTCCTCCTCCTCCTCCTCCTCCTCCACCTCTTCCACCTGATAATCCTCTTCCACCTTCTCCATCATTTTATACCTCTTCGTCTTTTTCCAGCCTCTCCTTGCTCTTCATCGCTCTTCATTCCTCTTTCCGCTCTTCCTCTTCCATTCTCCTAATATTCCTCTTCCTCCTTCTTCTCTCCATCCTAATCCATCTCTTAATCCTTATAGACCTGGCTTTTCCTCTTCGTCCTCTCCTACTTTTGCTATGCAAAAGTAATAATCTTACCTCACACCGTCCAACTTTCCTATTCCCTCTACCGCCAAACGATATGCCATGTTGACCGGCGCAAAAACGGAAACGTCTGTCCAAGAACAATGGACACAATCCACACGCAACCTTACATCGCAACGCACAGCCGCTCACATCAAGCTGTGCGCGAACCTATTAATACAGAACTCCATAAAGGTCCGCGAAAGGGTCCAGATCAGCATCCGCTGCTTTGCTAGTAGCAAGCGCTGCTGCATCGCCTACGAGCGAAGCGGTGAGTGTCGCAGGCGACGAGGCGTCCCTCCTTCTTCCGACCGATTGATAGACGGGCAGCCCGTGCGAACTGTCCACCGGTGACGAGCGGCGACGGTGGGAGGCTTGACAGCAGACTATGTTGTATATGTAGCCGTCGTCTCGCAGTTACAGCGGAGAGACGTAAACGCTGATCGAGCAGACGACATCGCATTTAGGCGCGAACGAAAGTGAACGGCGGACGGTTTGGACGATTTTCCGCGGCGCTGCAGTCTTTCAACGATTCATGATTATTTTAAATAGAGCGAATTATAAGCCATCAAGTTGTCGCCATCATCAGAACTTTCTCTCTTTCCGTTCCTGGCTTCCGTGTTGTCGCTGGGAATTTCGTCGAAGTTACGTTCCGTTCGTTCCGTTGACCGTTTATGTCCGTGTCCGTGTTTGTTCGTCTGCCTGTCTCGCCCGTGGAGACGTCATCGGCGGCGGCACTTAGGCGTAAGCGACGTCATATCCGGCGATTTCCCGCCGTTCGACGTTTGGCAGACGAACTGCAGTCGAGAAAGTGACGATTATAATCTGGAACGAATTATGAGGCGCAAGATGAAACTGAACGAATTCCGTTAAGTGGTCCAACGCTTTCTGGCTCTGTCTCATCCTCTGCCTGCCTGCCTGTCTGTCTGTCTGCCTGCCTGTCTGCCTGTCTGTCTGCCTGTCTGTCTGTTTGTCTGCCTGACTGCTTGCCTGTCTGCGTAAGACTCTTCCTGTGTCTCTGTCAGTCTGTTTTTTCTGTGTCAGTTCTACCTGTGTCTGTGTCCGTGTCTGTACCTGTCATCACGTGCTCCCTTTACATCTATCTGTCGCTATCTCTGTTTCCATCCTACTGTGTCTGTGTTTCTGCCTGTCTGTGTTTCTGCCTGTCTGTGTTTCTGTGTATCTTGTGTCTGTGTCTGTCTCTGTCTCTCTGTGTCTGTCTCTGTCTCTATCTCTCTCCTCTGCTCGACGTCTCTATAGCTCTCGGGCCTGGACTGTATGCGGTGTGATACAATCATCCGCCGCCTCTCCTCCGTCCGTTGTAACGGCTTCTCACTCCGTTCAGTTGAGTGGAATCGTCGTTGACCGGTTGATGCTCCTCAACCGATCTTCTTCTTCTCTCTCAGTCTTCCAGCAGACAATCATTGTCTTACCGATTGTTCTTCATCGTCTCAGTCACTTCGTCTTCGAAATGAAGATAACGATGTCACGATTCGTCAACTTCATACTTACCATCGCTCTGCTTATGACGAAGATACAAAGTAAGTGCTGATCTTTTTCGGAATTTCATTTTGATTTTGATTCATGAATTTCATTGATGATGTTTGTCGTTGTTCACTTGCTTGTTGTTTCCTCTAGATCAATGTAACTCACTTTTGGCTTAAATTGTTCTTTTAAAGTTCTTTTGTTCTCTCCTTCATTTGTCAGCAGCTGCAAGGCCGCCGAGAGGGGCAAACTTCAGAGTCCTGCATGGTGACTTTTAGGGACCGGGGCTAGGTACTTAGGTATACAAAGGTTTTGGACTATAGGCCTTATAAATTATGATATTACAGAGAATTGGGTTAATTACAACCAGTTTAAACTTCAAATTAACGACTGAACGAAATCATAGGCTATTGTAGGATATATATAAAATTTAATATTGTAGGTGAAACCTGCACTTTATCATTTCAATTTTAAGAAAGAATTTTTTTCTCATCATGCTTTAAGGAATAACTTTAGGGGCTTTTAACTGATCTGAGTACTAGGGGCGCGGAATTTGTCTCATAATGCAGCCCTTCAGGGTTCTTGCCCCGTTTTTTCATGGTGGTCTCTTAATTTTCTATTGATGCGTGTCCACTAAATAGCGGTTCTTAATGAATACGTTACAAAAATTACCACAGTAATAGAGTTCAGTAATCTTCTAGCAATCTACATTAATTATAACATCCAAAATATCTCACATTGATCTATTTGCCTTGAATACCTCACCTGACGATATCCATCGATGAGTAACTACATGTAAATAAATAGACATTAATTAATTAGCTAAATGATAATCCAATTCTAATTATGAGCTTTCATTAACTCAAGTAAAATTCCTAATTAACCATCACTAAAGGTGTAATTGTTTAATTGTATGCCTTACTAATCTTATACTTTCTAAGCACTCTTTCTTTTTCCATCCCATATCCAGACCTTACCATACATATCCTATATAGCATCTCCGTCTTTATCCGGAATAACCCTTCTGAACGTAAACCGTGGTGCCAGTCACAGCGCTGGATAAAGGAGGAGGGCCACGCTAATCAATCATCTTTGTTATGGCGCTGGTTGTGAAGTCATAAACTACAAGTCTGTGATGAAGGCTGCGTATACGCTTCTGTCGAATGTTGCCAGTCCGAATCTCGAAGAAAGGAGGAGGGTTTCGCTAATTATTTTCGCTAAGCAGAAACTGCCGTATATATACCCAGGTTACCATACAAATAAAGCCTGGTCTTTTGACCCCCCACTGGAAGGGCGTTTTATCTGGGTGAGGAAAGGTTAGTCTTTGGCTGAACGTCAATATTTATTTGTTCACAGACGGGTCTTGATAAGACAAGTCACCGTGTTTATACTACCATTACTCATGAGTCTCATAAGTACAATCCGACTATACCATGCATATACTTGTACTTTTCCACCTCTCGCTTTGCACCATTCTCCTATTCACTCATCCCCTCTGTGCCTTCCCCTTACCCTCCCTCCTGTTCCGTGTCATCCTCCTCGACCTTCTTTGTCACCTTCTTGTCCTACTGCTTCCTTTTCTTCATCCTGCAACATTCTTTTCATGTATACTAATCTTCCTGTCTGCTCCTCTCCTCTCCCCATGTTTGTCCTACTGTCTTCCTGCCCATTCTTGTCTTCCTGCCCCGTTTTGTCTTCCTGCCCATTCTTGTCTTCCTGCCCCGTTTTGTCTTCTTGTCCCATTTTTGTCCTCCTGCCCATTCTTGTCTTCCTGCCCCATTCTTGTCACCCTATATAACATTATCTACTGATCCTCACCCTTCCTCTTGCATGTACCCATCATACTTTTCATCCTTCTTGTTCATATATCCTCGTCCTGCAGCTCGTCCCAAAATTTTGTCCTCTCCTCTGTCCATTTTCCCATGGAGTTCTTCTGTCTCTTTTTCCATTTTCTACTGGTTCCTCTCTTGCCCCCCCTCCAGCCGATGTAGGCGCCCGACAATACCGGAAATGAGCGTCCGTAGATATTTCTGCAAAATGGTCATTGTTAAATATTTGGCAAGAGTTGAACAAATACAAAGAAGCGGTATTGATGTGTAACATGGTTGTCTTTCATGAAGGTTTCTAAATGTCAGTTTCACTCTTTTAACTCGTGAATCGCTATATAATTATAGAATCGTTAGTGTTTTTTAAGTGCGAAGAATAAAAAATCCAGGAAGTAGGCCTAGTAGTTTCACTTTTATAAGGAGTAAAGATTCCACGGAGAGGGTAGTGGCGATTGCTCCTCTTGCCCTTATGTGCGGTGCCCATTATGCCAGTGTCACGAAATAGAGTATCCTCGTGTAAATCGTATCCCCAGATGAAGAGAAGTTGGAAAAAGTCACTTCCGCGCGTTTTATTTTTGCAAATTAACTTCCATCTGCTTTTCTTTGAACAATGACACTAACAGGTCTGTTTATTCTTCTATCGGGTAGATAATTTTGTTTGCTTTGGTTTTAGAGCACTTAGAACACTTAGAACACTTAAGAACACTTAAAGTCACTAAATAAATTCGAATTGCCTTGCTCTGACCATTGCTTAGGGCACTTAAGACAATAATTAGAATCACTTTTAAATTTTTATTACAGCATAAAGTTTTCAATTAAGTTCATTTTCAATAATTTTATAGAATAGTTTATCCCTCCCGGATAGTCTATACCGGCGTAATCCATCCAGGGATAGATTGATTCACCCCTCCGGATGGCTTTGGGGGGATATAGAATATCCCCGTGACAACCGGCCGACATAAACGACCGATAAATTCGATTTTACCAATTGATTTGTACGGAACCTTCCGTGAGTGAGTCAAATTGCTGGTATGACTTCATTGAGGGTCTTTGTAGTGAAGCGGATATCATTAGAAATTTAAAGTAGCTTTCGGTCGGCATGCTATGGGCGCCACTCTTTGTCCTGTTACTCCGTAGGGCAGGACAAGGATCAGACTACCCTGTGGCGAACACCCCTCTTGTTGCATGCTAGGGGTAGTGACCCCTGCATTAATTTTGTCCTGGTCGGGGCAGGGGTTATTTGTAATGAGTAATTATGCTAATAATAGGTAATTATGCTAATACGGGGTCGGATGCCTTGGTTTGGAATTACGTACATGCGCGGCTCGGTTCAGGGTCGATGAGGGCAGTGAGTGGAGAGCGTCGCTCGTGAATAAATGTGTGCCCTGCATTTAGTCTTCGAATGGTGCTCCAGAAGTTTGGAGAATGCGAAAAGGGACATGTCCTTTTCTCGGTTCTATCTCTTTTAGTCCTTCTTATTTACGTTCTCTTCTCCGTTCTTTTCTTTGTCCTACTTCGCGTCTCTTCTCTGCTGCCTCTCTGCTATCATAGTTTAATTTATTCTCCTCTCATCTCCTGTCCTGTCCTGTACTCTCATCTTCTGTCCTCTCCTGTCCTCTCCTGCCCTCGCCTGTCCTCGCCTGTCCTCTCATCTTCTGTCCTGTCCTGTACTCTCTTCTTCTGTCCTCTCCTGTCCTCTCCTGTCCTCTCATGTTCTATCCTCTCCTCTCCTCTCCTGTCCTGTCCTGTCCTCTCATCTCATCTCCTCTCCTGTACTCTCATCTTCTGTCCTCTTCTGTCCTCTCCTGTTCTGTCCTGTCCTCGCGTGAGAACGCTCAGCAGGAAACCATGGCCGAGAAAACGAAGTTGTTCTGTTGGCCATCGTCGCACACCCTGCCCACCCTGCCCTGCCCTGTCCTGCCCTGCCCACCCTGCCCTGCCCTGTCCTGCCCTGCCCACCCTGCCCTGCCCTGTCCTGCCCTGGCCACCCTGCCCTGCCCTGTCCTGCCCTGGCCACCGATGACTGCTGCTGCTGTTTATGCACGGCGCCATTAGCGAAAGGACCGCTGAAGTCTAAACAAAGGACTGTGAGAAAGCCGTAAATTGTCGCCAACAGCCGCCGCCGCCATTTTTGCGCTCTTGCCCGGCGGCAGACAGCGTCAAGTGGGTAGCATCTGTATGTATATCAGGGCAGAGGGTGAGTGAGGAGGCACTGCATGGGCGGGGCACTTCGGTAGCGAGACCCTCGAGATGGGAGAGGGAGAGGGGCAGTCCTACAGCAATGGACGGAGGGTAGGGACGGAGGGGGTCGAGGCGAAAGAATAAAGAAGTCACCGTTGATCGAAAACATTTTGATGAAGTCGGATGAACCAGATTTCGGACAACAGGTTAGAATGTATACATCGATCGACTTTACGACTTTATAATATTGGAAGCCACATATATGTAGTCCTACGTGTACCTACATGTACATGTAGTTAGGCATGCAAGAATGCATGTACCGTTGTACACGACGCAATGTTCAGTTCACCAAGGTCGCAATGAACTATATATTTGTACAATGTATGTCTACACGTGTCTGACCGTTTATATAGCGCATTTTATGAGCTAAGTTACCCACCAGAGGTCGCGGGTGGGGTAGAAATCCTGAACAACAAATTTAGTCCTGGTCGGGATTCGAACCTTTGAGCTATCAGGGTTGACGGTCCTACACCCTATAACCACCCTGCTACTGCGCATACCCCGGACTAATTATTCCGACTAAAGCGACCGAAATCGTGATTGTCAAACGCGTTCGGACTATTTTCAGGTCCCGGGTCAGACGTGACGGTCCCTTGAGTTCAGGTGGATTGACAGCAGAATCAAATGACGGATCGTTTGAGACAATAACGAAAAAACGGAAATTGGTTTTGTCCACCTGTGATTGGGCCATCAGGTAGCGGCGCATAGGTGAACAGGTCGTAATGCTGTAGCCTACCTTTGCTAATCGAATGACACGAGACCACGCAGACCGAACTGGGGGGGCTATGCATATATATATATATATATATATATATATATATATATGTATATATATGTATGTATATATACATACAATCATACATATATAATTGTATATATGTATATATACACACGCATTTATATATGTGATTATATATTTATATATATATATACACGCATTTATGTATGTGATTATATATTTTTATATATAGCCCAATGTATAACGACGAAATATCCTTAAACACGAGTCGATGCTGCGTAAAACATACGTTGAAGTCGCGAAGTTTCAGTCGCGAATAATTTTGTGTAACTAACGTGTCGAACAAAGTCCATAATCGATTAATAGATTAATAGCCTATATGAAGTGGATGAATAGATGAAGTGGATTAATAGATGTAGCGGTGATTAATAGATGAAGTGGATGAATAGATGAATAGATGAAGTGGTTGGCATTGAAATCTGATTAGGGATTTAAATTTTATTCG